>JAAIXJ010001731.1:433699-476081 GCA_013403705.1 Heliconius hermathena | reverse complement strand
TTTTTTTTTTTTTGTTGTATTTTTTTTTTTGCACACCTACACATTTTATTCTCCCACATGACTTAGGTTGGCTGGTAGAAAATGCTGTTTAGCGTTAAGCCCGCCTATTGTACATTTTTTGTATTAAATTTTGTGCAATAAAGAATCTAAAAAAAAAAAAAATATATATATATATAATAAAATAAAATATATAATAAAAGAAAATATATATCCACGCAATGTCATTTTGAATCATTTAAAAAAAATATTAGTCTTTATAATTATTTCTCAATATTTCAGCTTTACATGCAACTACTCGTATAACTATAGAACGTCAAAAATATATTACTTATATACTTTTTAAAAACAATTATTAAAAACCACAAATCAAACACTTCACTGCAATCACAACGTACAAAAAGAATCTTTAATCACCAAAAGGCAGAACGACGTAACACCTAAACCTACATCTGTGCCAATTAAAAAAAAAAAGAGTGAGCAAAACGGCCGGATTGTAATTTGCGGCGGGTCCCCGCGGAGCATTTGTCAAACCGGGTGACGTTTGAAAAATTTCACCCGCGCAATACGGGGAGTGAAAGATTAAATCAAGAACAAAGATACAATTTTGTGTGCAGAATTAGTTATTTTAAGAGTCAGAGGTAATTTCGTTTGTTTATTATGATTTAAGAAATTGTTAGAGCTATGTTGGTATATTTTTGAAGCTGGCGTGGCGCAACGGCAAAAAACGGTAAACACTACCTCGCTCTGGTAACGAGGCAAAGCACGGCGTTGAGTTCCGCCACTTAACACGCAACGTCTTCAGCATTCGGTAGGAATTGGGGAACGGAAGTATTTGTATGGGAACGGAATGTCATGATAATAGTTTTCCAAGTTTACCCTGCCTACACTGCTGTATGTGGGATTCGACGTGAAGCTATAAAAAATAATATTTTAATAAATCAAAAACATTTCTTTTTTAACATTTTTAAATTGTTATTCCACACTTAGGAAAGAGGCATACTTATTTAGAAAACGTATAAAAATTTGAACGTAGCGGGACTCGAACATTTCTTTTAAAGAATTATTTAAAAGATATTTTAAATATGCACTTGGCTAAAAGTATATGTTATATATATATTTCAGGGCGTCGTGGCGGAGAAGGACATCGTGCAAAAGGGAAACGTGGTTTTGAATCCGTTTCCCACTCGAGGGGATTTTATTTAAATTATTTGCATATCTATAGTCTGTCCGTTATTGATTTCCGCCACTCATCGAGCAATGTCTCTAAAAAATGAGCGGAAAGTGTTAAAAAAAAAGTTAAAAAAGTGGTAAATTGATGGAAACGGAGTCAAGATAAGGAGAGGAAACTTATTGTCACACTACGCTAACCAACATTCAATACTTTTTGTTGAAAATATTTTTTTTCTAAAAGGAGCTTGAAATAAACTATGGATTTTTTATCATTGTCTATTCTAACTAAATTATATGATAATAAAGCTCAAATTTTGGTAAACTGTATACTTTGTTTCAGCTTCACGCTGTAACCCGCATAAAGTATAGACATAAAGGGTAGACAGAGGGAGCTCAGTGTTAAGACAAACCGTTCTCCGTTTTCCACCAATTCTTCTCACTCACTCTTGAAAAATTATTGGAATAAAAATATTATTTTTTTAATTTCCTCAAGTGATGAGGCTATGTTGAGGCCAGTCGTGGCGCAGCGGCACGAAATGTGACTGTATAACTGGTTGTGGGTTCGATCCCCACTCGAGGAGATGAAATATTTACTTAAATTTATATTTCCATTTCTTCGCTCTAGTGTCGCGGCAAAGCGCGGCGACACTCAACACGCAATGCCTTCAGAATTCGGCAGAAAGTGGGGAACGGAGTGTTTTAACACTAAGTTCCCTCTGCCTACCCTGCCAGTGATCAAACCCACAACCTGTTGCGGTTAAAGTCGCACGCTTGTGCTCGTGTTGTCGCCACGACTGGCCTCTATAAACTATATACTTTCCACAATATTTCTAAATAAATTATAAATCCGGTTACTTCCAGCAGTTCAGTATCTTCGTCAAATCCGCTCCCATCGTTCTATCATTTTAATCGGTTTTCGGGCAGGTGCGAAGTGTCCCGCGATTTAATTTCATCTCTGAGACTGGTCAATTGTCACGGATTTCCGAGTTTTGCTGTTATTTGCTGAATCGCTACGATTACTAACGCTAGTATGAGAATATACTGTTTATTGTGGGGTTCTGGGTTTGAATCCCGGTTTTGAAGTTATTCAAAGTCCCGTTAAATGTTTGAATAAAATTAATATCAAGTGCGTTGTGGACTGCCACAGCGTCTACTCATAAGCGCGACGGTAGTAAGTTCTATTTCTACCTGTTCTGGTAGACTTTCTCCTTTGACACGCGTAAATAAGTTAGTATAGAATACTAAGTATTAAACGATATTAATAATATTAACGAACGAACTATACTAACATGAAGCTAGTAGTGTCGCAGGCGCACAAACCTGCGCCTGTAAACACGGTAGGGTTGGACTCGATTCCCACTCAAAGAAACTATATATAAACTATTTAATATTCTTAATTTCTCGCACTGATAACGAGGCAAAGCACAGCGTTAAGTTCCGCCACTAAACACGCCATGCCTACAAAATTCCGCGCAAAGTCGGTAATGGAAGTGTCTTAATGGGAACGGAATGGTAAGCCATTCCGACTGGTCCCGCAGTTGAAGTAGGAACCTAGGGTTAATAACCCTAGGTTCCTACTTCAACTGCGGGATACAGCTTGAAGATGAAAAAAAAATAAACAGTAAAAAAATAATCTCCCTACAGAGATACTAACAACATAAATAAGTTGTAACAAGCATGTAAAAATTTCGACGTAGCTTGATGAAACGTATGGCTTAGTGGTCAGAGCGCCTGGTTGGTTTCCAGGAGGCGCGGGTTTGAGTCCCGCTACGTTCAAATATTTATACGTTTTCTAAATAAGCATTTTTGTTTCCTAAGTGTGGAATAACACTTTAAAGAAATGTTTAAAAATAGCTAGTTAATGCACCTGAAGTTGCTTATCACCTATGCCATTTACCATTAACTTAAATTTGGCTAAGGGAAACGAATTGAAAACCTCCACCTTTTCGAAGTCGGTTAAAAATAAAATAAAACAAAATTAACAATTTAATATTTGCAAAATCTACTTAACATTTTCAACAATTCCATCACAAAGGGTTATATAATTAAATACTGTATATTAGTATTCTGAAACTACATAGAAGTTAGACATAACTCAGCTAAACAACGGCCATCAACTAAAATCAAGTGTCATAATTCAATAATGTAGCAAGCATGTAGTGCTGACTTGGAATAGTTAGGGATGCCATTTCGTGTAGTGGTTGATTTGTGTTATATTTTAGGGGTAGTTGGTTCAAATTCTGTTGTGCTCGATGGATCGTCTAACGAATGAAAGGCAGTTAGGAAATTTAACTAATTAACTTTTAATCAGTTTCACGCTGTATCCCGCACACAGCAGGGTAGGCAGAGGGAACCTAGTGTTAAGACACTCCGTTCCCCACTTTCTGCCGGATTCTGGAGGCATTGCTTGTTGGGTGGCAGAACTCAACGCCGCGCTTTGCCTCGACACCAGAGCGAAGAAATGGAATATAAATTTAAGTAAATATTTCATCTCCTCGAGTGGAAATCGAACCCACAACCAGTCGGTTTTACAGACACACTTTGTGCCCCTGCGCCACGAGTGGCCTCAACTAATTAACTTGTTTTGTATTAAAAAAAATATGAAAATAGAAATAAACTTTAATTAAAAAGCATTTTTTTTATTAAATTATGATTTAGTTACATTATTTTCATTATCGAATAGAAAATGTATTTGTAATTCATTTTACCACAAAACGTAGAGGCCGTCGCGCGCAGCAACACAACGTCAGACGGTAAACGTAGCGTCGGTCGGTTGTGGGTTCAATTCTCTCGGAGGAAAAAAATGTTATTCATTTCCTCGCTCTTGTATCCGCAGTTCGAAAATTGAGCAGTGCGTGGGGGTGTGGAATGAAGTGTCTTAACACTAGGTTCCCTTTGCCTAACTTCCTATGTGGAATATAGCGTGAAAATTGAAATGACGGCTTTAATGTATAAACAAAATTATTTGTATTAAGAAGCAGCATATTATATCAAAAAGATGAAAAATTATTTGCTTTTATGAACGGAATTTTATTATTATTACTGAATTATCTTTATTTTAAACAATAAAAACAAAATAATAATTGAAAATTACAATTTTTATTTGCACTTGTCAACAAAATTTTTGAGTCATGCTAAATATATAAATCAAGATAAAATAATATATTACATAAATATCTCTACACAAAAGTGCTCTATAATCCCGAATTTCTGAAAAGTAACACTCATGTTTTAATGAACTAATACTTACAGTGAGTTTTTTATTAATGTATGAGGTCTAAACAGACCTCTTTTACTATATGCCTCTCTTTTGTTTTTGTACTTAAAACTACATACCCATAAAAATTACAATTTTGGGTGGAACTGAACGCCACGCTTTGTCTTGTTACCAGAACAAAGGAATAATAAAAAATAATTCCCCAAATCGGAAAAACAACCCACGACCATCGCGTTTAAAATCATACACTGTGCAACGACGGCCTCAATTATATGTATATGATATAGAAACAAAATATTATTACTACATTTAATAAAAAAATAATCCCCCGAATTTTATACATCATTACCTTTTAATCAAACAATAGAACGACATCCACTATTATTTATATAAACAAGCATAAAACAAACCAATTTAATTGGTCACATGTCAGCAAAATTGACGTTTTGTTAGTAGAAATCTCTGTTTAACAAGGGAACTAAGCTCATCAATAATATACTTATAGTCGAATATGCGATAGGGTGTAGATTCAGTTCCCAGACAAGGGGTGACTCACAATGTTTTTGGTTATCTACAAACTCGCCCTATATTTTCCTGTTGAAGACAGATTTTGTTAAAGTTAGGGTGTCGTATATTTAGGATACAATTAGGATAAATATAAAAAATATTGTTTTTTTATTTATTTTAATCTATTTTTGGGAGTCGGTCAGTTTATCTGGGGGAAGAAATAGGAGCTCAGACTGTAGAAACCAATGTTAATGTGCTTTTAACACGATAGCGCCCACTGGTACAATAAAGCTATAATGTTTAGAAGTTTCTCCTTATTTAAGTGTAGTAGCACAGTTGAGATGCACCTGACTGAAGCCCACAAATAAAAAAAAATCACTGTGAAACGCTTAAGTTTAAAATATTACTTTTTTTATGGAAAAGGACAAGGCAAACCAGCGTTTGGGTCACCTGATGGTAAGTGATTACCGCCGCCCACGACCGCGTGCAACACCAGAGGAGCTACAGGTGCGTTGCCGGTCTTTAAGGTAGAGATAGACGCGCTTTTTGAAGGTACCCATGTCATATCGACCTGGAAACACTGCCGCGGGTAGGCCTTACTAAAGTGTTTACTAAAGTAGTTACCAAAGTAAGACTCTCCGTTCCCCATTTTACGCCGAATTCTGGAGGCATTGCGTATAGAGTGGTAGAACTCATCATCGCGCTTTGCCTCAACACCAGAGCAAACAAATGAAAATATGAAATATTTTATTTCCTCGAGTAGGGATCAAACCCACAACCTGTCGCATTTACGGTCACACGCTTACGCAACGACTGGCCTCAATTAAGAAAAGAGAGTTTTTCTCTACAATATATAAATCATGGCCACAATAACTCGGGTGACTTGTAATCGTATTATGATCGATGTGCCCAAGCTTCAGCCGACACGAGACATATTTATCTGCTCTAAAAAACAATTTCCCGAACCCAGTACAGTACTAGATAGTAAGATAATATTTATCAAAATGACTTGTTGATAGAACAAAATGTTTGTTTATTATATTGTCTTTTGGTAAGCTATGTTTGAGGCCAGTCGTGGCGCAGCGGCACAAAGTGTGACTGTAAAACCGACTGGTTGTGGGTTCGATCCCCACTCGATATAGATAAAATATTTACTTAAATTTATATTTCCATTTCTTCGCTCTGGTGTCGAAGTTAAGCGCGGCGTTGAGTTCTGCTACTAAACACACAATGCCTCCAGAATTCGGCAGAAAGTGGGGAACGGAGTGTCTTAACACTTTCAGGTTCCCTCTGCCTACCCTGCTGTGTGCGGGATACAGCGTGAAGCTGATTTGATTTATTTATTTATTTTTGTTAAGGCACAGTAACTTTAAATGTTAGTTGTAACAACATATATTTTAACAAAAAAAACTTAAAAAACACACTTTTCCACACTAAGTGATACAATTGCTATAGAATGTGCTCAGAGATATAAATTGTATGAGCCTAAATTCAAATTGCTTACTAGGAACCTCTAGAAAGTTCCAATATTCTGGTCCTGGCTTTATCATCATATAGAACTAGTATGACGAAGGTGGATGGCGAGAGTTCTTCAGTGGGACGGGAGTAAAACAAGAGTTATGCCACTATGTTTATATTCGGAGGTTTACAAATTTGTGTCCCTCGTACAATCGATACATGCTATTTTATACTCTTTTTAAAATACAATTACCCACTTTTACAATTTATATTTAGACACGTTCCGTTTCTCGATATCAAATAATTATACTTAAAAATAACAAAAGTACTATACTTTATATGCTAATACTAAATTATTATTGATTATATTTTATTATTATTATTATATATATTATAATTATCATCATATATTATTATTGTTAATTAAATCATATCATATTGAAGTATAAGACAATATAATTATATTAAATAGCGGGTGGTGTAATGCGAGGTATTATATTATCTGTTACACTAGGTGTAACTGCCAAGTTTTATCAGAATATAATTAATAGAAGTGGATAAAATTCAGATTAAACTTCATTACATTGTTACAGCTTGATATAATAAAAATCAACTTTACGCTTTTTACGCTAACACGCTTTTTCCCGCATTTTTTTGAGATATTTTTTTCATTTTTATGCGTTTCGTGGGATAGATGGGTAAACGACAATATTCAATCCGTAGTGCTGAAAAACTGAATTTTCCACTTACCCATTCCAAATCAAGACATTTGTTAAATGGCGGAACTTGACACCGCTGTTTGTCTTATAAATAAAGAAAATAAGAGATAGTATAAATAACATATCCAATATAACATTTTTGCAGCCATGAAATATATATTAATAAATTATATGAGGAAAAAATAAAGTAGATTGACGGCACACGTATATTTGAATCACAAGTATAAAAGCTCGAGGCATATTTTGAGGGGATGGCCTCATAGTATGAAAATGACAACTTCATTATTTAATATCATAAAAAAATATTATAAGATCTAACATATTGAATATTACATAAAATTACAGAATAAATAATTTAATTATAATACTTAGTACAAAAAAATAAGGTTTCTGTATCCCCATATAGGAGGGTCGGCAGACGGAACTTTCTCTAAGACACTCGTTCTCATTAAGACATTAAGACATAAGATTCTAATCAGCTTCACGCTGTATCCTGCACACAGGGTAGACAGAGGCAACCTAGTGTTAAGACACTCCTTTCCCCACTTTCTGCCGAATTCTGGAGGCATTGAGTGTTGAGTGGCACAACTCAACGCCGCGCTTTGCCTCGACACCAGAGCGAAGAAATGGAAATATAAATTTAAGTAAATATTTCTTCTTGAGTGGGGATCGAACCAGTCGATTTTACAGTCACACTTTGTGCCCCAGCGCTATGACTGGCTTCTTCACGACACAAGATTCTTTGGAATATAATATCCCGCTGGTATCGTTTTTGTATTGTTTTTAATGGATATATGTACTACTAAATATGTATTTTTATATACATAAATTTCTCACTCCAAGTTCGTTCTCAACGCAGCAAATTCTCATTATAAGATTTAATATTTTTCCTTGTACATATCAAATTAACAATTTTACTTTAAATTAATCATTTTACACTCCAAATTTGCCATTTTCAACCTCAAATTCATACTTCTTTACTTAAAATTCGTACTTTTTCACTTAAATTTTTCTACAATTATAAAATATATTTAATTTAAATTTCTTAACATTTTCCCGCTCTTGTAAGATGTACATTAAGCGCGGCGTTAGGTTCCGCTACTTCATTCGAAACTGCATGAAAAATAAAGAGGACCCTTAAACTTGATATGGAACATTAGAGAAAATAAACAGATATAAGTTCACACATTAAAACTAGAAATAATTACTAGAAAGAGCTAAAATATCTAAATAATATATTATTACTGTCAATTAAGCCAAATTTCAAAGTCATTGTGGAGTAATGAGCTGACTGTAAGCCTATAGCTATGGGTTCAATC
The DNA here is from genome assembly GCA_013403705.1 of Heliconius hermathena. NCBI lineage: Eukaryota > Metazoa > Arthropoda > Insecta > Lepidoptera > Nymphalidae > Heliconius > Heliconius hermathena. The sequence goes on along the minus strand of JAAIXJ010001731.1, from coordinate 467,691 downwards.
ACTCGAGAGATTGAATATATCCCCGTTCTTACGAGGTGATAACGAACGCGTTTTGACGTAGCTCACGTCCACCACTCAGCACCTAATGTCTCGAATATGGAGAAAATGTCTCGGAAAATGAAAAACTGGATTTCCTAACACTCAATCTTTGCCTATTAAATGTAAAGACTTAAAAAAATGGAAGTCCAAAAATCTATGAAAAATACAAAAAAAAAACAACCAAAAGCGCCACGATGGCGGCATAACTCCAGCTGTCATATAATATTGCAGATGAGCCGATATTGACGCATCTGATACGAGTATTGAATAAACAAACGGCATCTAATGAACAAACATATATCCAGCAATCTTGCGGGACATGTTGTTTTCTTTGCAATACGATATACGTCTGGTATCTTTTTTGTATTGATTTTGTGGATATACTACCAGATATGTATGTTTATATATGGGTACATATATCCTAAAACAAAAAAATATTTTTGTGGTTTTGTGAGATAATTTTATTATGTATTATTTATGACCAGAGAGGCCAGTCGTGGCGCAGCGGCACGAGGTGTGACTGTAAAACCGACTGGTTGTGGGTTCGATCCCCACTCGAGGAGATGAAATATTTACTTAAATTTATATTTCCATTTCTTCGCTCTGGTGTCGAGGTTAAGCGCGGCGTTGAGCTCTGCCACTCAACACGCAATGCCTCCAGAATTCGGCAGAAAGTGGGGAACGGTGTGACTTAACACTAGGTTCCCTCTGCCTACCCTGCTGTGTGCGGGATACAGCGTGAAGCTGATTTATTTTTTATTATTTATGACCGGAGTCACAAATTTTCAGTTTTTAAGAAATTCTTTACTGCACTTTGAAAAAATTACATAGCTTTCACCATGACGTTGGAGTTGAGAAGCTCAGCTCGGTCTGGAACTTGTGACCCAAGTGTACATTTCGGCATAGGAAATGGAAATTGTTATAATTTCTTGTCTTATTCCAAGCGGGAGTCGAATCTATGACCTAAGGACTAATAGCGTTACAAACTTATCAATACCTAAATAACGACGACTCGTTATATATTGATGTTATTATAAAATCATTGAAATACCGATTTTAACACAAAATTTTACTATTTAAATACAAGCATGTCTTAAGTTAAATATGAAAATAAACATCACGTCATCAGTTTAAAGCTAAGCCATGAGTAAATTCACTGGCAACGTACTAAAGCCAATTAAACACTAATTGACGTCTCTGAGTGAGAATATTATTATTATTATTATTATATATAAGATTGTGGATTAGAATTTCGTTACTTTAAAAGCAAGCTTAATGAGTGAAAGCGAAACCATGACTGTCAATATTAAATAAACCAAAATGCCTCTAAGCAAAGGGTAATAACGTTATAAAGAGTAATCTCATTACATTAACAATATATGGATATGACTTACCTATTTATTTATATAATATATTTCTTTGAGGCCAGTCGTGGCGCAGGGGCACAAAGTGTGACTGTAAGATCGGCTGGTTGTGGATTCGATCCTGACTCGAGGAAATGAAATACTTATTTACATTTATATTTTCATTTCTCCGCTCTGGTGTCGAGGCAAATCGCGGCGTTGAGTTCCGCCACTCACGCAATGCCTCTAGAATTCGGCGGAAAGTGTGAAACGGAGTGTCTTAACACCAGGTTCCATCTGCCTCTGCACGCTGTATCCTGCAATAATTCCCCCTGAAAAAAGAAAAAAAATCTTGTTTATTGAATTTTTTGAAGTGTTATTCCGTATTTAGGAAACAAAATACGTTTTTAGAAAAGATTGAAAATCGAATTTACTTGAAGTATTTTAGCTTGTTTATTTTCATGTATTAGAACTTACGATATTTACAATAATCATAAAATTTAAGTAAATACAACAATTGTAGGATAATAAGAAGAAACTACTTAGCGTTCCATGGAGTCTCTGGCGAGTGCCGGACCGGAGTTGCAGACCAGTGCCCAAAGCGCGACCTAAATTCAGGTTTAAGGGGACCCTTTAGATTTGGATTAACACTCACCTCACTGTCCTCTTTTCTCTACCTAACTAAGTAATATTAAAATTATAGGGAAGTAATTTAAGCTTTTGGATAACGAATATGTTAATAATGAAGTGATATATGATGCATGAAAACAACATATAATATATGAAGGATTTTTTTATTCAAAAGAAATCAATCGTTTAGGTTAGGGATTAGACGCTTAAAAAGTAATATGTTACGATGAGTGTTTGGTTGAATTAATATTTTCTTAAGGATTATGAATGCTGAAAATGTATTAGATATTTATTTGCTTATCTTGATTCTAGACATATCTTTATAGATATGTCTAGAATCAAGACATTCTCGTTTCCTACTTAACTCAACTTAACTTGATAAAAGTGTTCAATATTTTGTTGGTGTTGGTAACGTTTGATTTATTCTGTAATTGGAGTGAATGCAATCATTCGTATGCATCTACGTGTTGCGGTAAGTCGATGTTTTTGTTATACTGACATTGCTGGGGTGATTCGTGACCCCTGTTGCCTTGTATGTTAGTATTTTTTCAGCATTTGTTTCGTTTTTATCATGGAGAGTGTTCTGGGGAACTGTTTGACCTGTTACCTGCCGCCGAATTATCTAACCGCACCATACGTTACAACTCAAGTATCATCCGCACCGTGGATCAGCCTACCTGCGGCAGTGTTTCCAGGTCGATACTAACTGGATTCCTTCAAAAAACGCATCAATCTCCACCTTAAAAACCGGCAATGCACCTGTTAGTCCTCTGGAGTTACACACGGTCGTGGACGGCGGATCAAATGACCCGTACGCTCGTTTACCTTATCTTTTTCCATTTTTTTTTTCAGTTATTCGAAACAATTTGCGCCACAATTGGAGGAACTGCATATGAGACGTCGTTTGGGTTCAACAACAGGCAAGATGTGTACTATATACAAGAAAACAGAACATAAAATGAAAAATTTTTGCGCAAAACGTCTTCAGCTCGCTTGTTCTGAACACCGTATAGGTATTTACTTGAACTGCACTTAGCCCAAAAAAAAAATCATATCAAATTATTGGTGCCATAAATAATAGTATTTCCGTATTCTTAATTGTATAAGAGATTGATCTCATGAAAAATAATTTTTGTTTTCTTACACTGCTGTTTTATTTGAGTTTAAAAATAGAGGGGTGGATGCGTCACCCCTGTTGACTTTTATTATATGTATGTAAAAAAAGTGTTGCCTGCCGAGGGTTAACACCGCACTAAATTATTATTAAAAAGACTAGAACAATAATAAATCCCTTCGAGTAGTCGCGCTTACAATCCAATACTATGCCGCTATATCACGACGGCCGTTATTCACAATACGACTTTTCACTAGGGCTTTCTCTGAATTTGTATCGAACTTGCAACCTGCTTTGTATATACTCATATACTCTTCCATTGCACCGTTACGGCCTCTATCTAAAGACATGCATCTAATTTTTCGCACAGAAGTATAGGCAGAGGGAACCTAATGTTAAGGCACTCCGTTTCCTATTTTCTGCCGAATTCTAGAGGCATTGCGTGTTGAGTTGCAGAACTCAACGCTGCGCTTTGCCTCACCACAATCAGTCGCATTTACAGTCACATAGTTGTGCCCTCCGCCACGACTGGCCTCTCTAGCAATTTTTATATTGTGATACAAATACATCAATTTGATTAATTTATATCACAAATGAAGATCAGTTCACACTGTAAAGGCATATCCATATATTACAACGATAACACACGTCTTACACAATGTATTAACGGTAGACAGAAATAATGATATTTCGAGCTCCGCCTCACATAATCGTGTGAGCCTCTTGATTAACAATATATTTAATGGAGTTATATTGTTTTATAAAATAATTAGTAACTCTGACAACGAGGCAAAACGCGGCGTTGGGTTCCGCTACTCAACAAGCAATGGTCACTAAATTCGGCGGAAAGTGGGGAACGGTGTTTTAATGGGAACAAAGTGTCCCTAACAAAGTGTTCCCAAGTTCCCTTTGCCTTCCATACTGTGTGGATTAAAAAACACACCTATACTTACACCTATGATCTTGATTAACAATATATTTAACGGAGTCATATTGATTTTTATAAAATAATTAGTAACTCTGGCAACAAGATAAAACGCGGTGTTGAGTTCTGCCACTGAACACTCAATGCCTCCAGAATACGGTGAAACGTGAGGAACGAAAGTGTTTTAATTGGAAAAGAGTGTCTTAACACTAGGTTCCCAGGTTCCTTTTGCGTACCATACTCTGTGTGTAAACAGGACTTACAGAGAACTATTAGTATCTACTATACATATATACTAGTACATACATTTCAGCAAAATGCGGCACTCATGAATAAATGTATGAACTATTGGTTTATGGTTTAAAATATACATACACAGTGTAACGCAGAGTAAACTACCTGTGTTTATGTGGACGGACCAAAATCAACGATCCAACGTACGTTGGATATAGGGGGCGGTGTTTTATTGAGGTAGGACTTGGGTTCGATTTGTAAATTTTAAGTTAATTGTGTCATTTTTTGTACATACAATACTGGTTTTTATATATAGGTCATTCCACGCGAAGCGGACAGGTTATTTTGTGATATGTTATACATAGTGTTTAGTTTAGGAGTTATGAGGGCTCGAAGTCGTGAGCTACTGGTGGACATACACTCTTTCAAATTTCATTATCCAGTATTAATAAGTGATAAATAAATAAATAAAGTAATGGAATAGATTCCTCATTAAATGCGCTTTTTAATGGTATTTTACTTAAATAAAAATATTTAATTTTCACCGTAAGCGTACGTATACAGTACGTAGCTTAGGAAGCATCTGCATAGTAGGACTCTTCAGAAGTTATCTGTAAATAACTCGAGGTTAAGCTTATATAATTTTTAATTTCAAGCACAATCTATAGCAGTTCAAGTTAATTGTGAAGAAAACGTGTTATTTGTGATTGATCTCGTGACAAAGGGGCACAAGTGTGTTTGTAAACGCGGCTGGTTGTGGGTTCGATCCCCAATCAAGGAAATAAAATATTTATTTAAATTAATATTTTAATGTCTTCACTCTCGTGTCGAGGCAAAGCGCAGAGTTAAGTTCTACCACTCAACAAACAAAGCCTCCAGAATTCGACGGAAAATGGGGAATGGAATGTTTTGACACTAGGTTCCCGCTGGCTACCCTACAGTGTGCGGGATACAGCGCGAAGCTGGTAAGTCAAGCACACTTGTAATTGACATATCTAACTATGACAAATATATAAATCTTCAACATAAATATTTATAAGCTACAAAAATTTTAACCTAAAATCTTATAATTTATAGTACAATTTACCCACTAAAACTACGAAGCTATTATCTAATCGTACGAGTACTGATTAATTGAGACATTAACGTACAAAGCCTCTTGAGATATTGCACTTCTAACTGATAATCCTTCGTTTATTAATATTGTAGAGGAAATTATTCGCCATGTATTTATCTAAACACGTTATATTGCTATAGTTTATTTTTCACCTTCACGATGTATCCCGCTCTGGGGAGCGGAAATTGGGATTTCCGCCGAATTCTGAAGGCATTGCGTGTTGGGTGGCGGACTTCAATTCTAGTTGTATTGGTGTATTTTTAACATTTTTAAAGTGTTATTCCACACTTATGAAAGAAAAATACTTATTTATAATAGAAAACGTATAAAAATTTGAACGTAGCGGGACTCGAACCCGCGCCTCATGGAAATCGACCAGGCAAATATGTCTGGTGGACCTAGTCGGGTAACGGGTGACCTAGTGTTGAGCTACGCCTGGTGTTGAATACGCTGTTCCAATACACCATGACTTCCACTATGATTCCTTATGTAGCTTAAAAAATTGATTTAATTAAAAAAAAACCTATCAACTACTGCATTCTATAGGGAACAGGTCAACCTCATCACGACAGCTAATAAAAAAGTAATAGCAAAATTGTTTTTTTACATACTAAAGTAATTTAGATATACATATTTTTGTAGGACCCTCCCACGATCAGCGCATGAACAATCACAAAATCTCGAGGGGAAACAAAACTCTTAACTAATAAAGGATGTTCAAGAGCATTGAGCCAACGCGATAAATTTATCAATTGAATGATAGAACTAAATTTTTAAGTTACAAGATTGTGACATTTTTTTACTTAAAATCAAAATTAAATAAAAATCAGGCCAGGCGTAAAATCGAGGCCAGTCGTGGCGCAGCGGCACGAGGTGTGAGTGTAAAACCGACTGGTTGTGGGTTCGATCCCCACTCGAGGAGATGAAATATTTACTTAAATTTATATTTCCATTTCTTCGCTCTGGTGTCGAGGCTAAGCGCGGCGTTGAGTTCTGCCACTCAACACACAATGCCTCCAGAATTCGGCAGAAAGTGGGGAACAGAGTATCTTAACACTAGGTTCCCTCTGTCTACCCTGCTGTGTGCGGGATACAGCGTGAAGCTGATAATATAAAAAAATAAAAATCAAAAATGATTTAATTTTATATGTTTTACTTAGTTTATATATAATATTATATAATATCCTCCGATATAAATTCACAGAAGTTTCATTCAATTATTATTATCTCCAGACTGTGTTCCGCGTAAAGCAGAGAAGACAGAGAACGTCTAGTTATACAACTTTTACCACTTCCTCATTACTCTCTCAATTTTCGAGACATTGTGTGATAAATAGCGACGCTTAACGCCGCGCTTTGTTTTTATATGAAAAAAAATGCAAATAGTTTCCCACTGCACTGTGTTGGCTCCAATCTATCTATATGTGTAGAACAAATAGTAAATGGACAAATTTAGGAAAACGAAAAAAGGAACTGGACTGAAGATTACTATCGATTTCTTCTTTCCGCTCAATCGGTAATGCATTTTAAAAGATTAATTATGAACAAGTGAGTGGTAAGAGAAATAGTTTGAGACACCGATTGATTCGAAAACACAGTATCAAAGATACTGGAGGAAGGTCCCGTAAAAAACATGATGACCCCCCGGAGAGCATGTATGAAGAGGTTGATGATAATGGACGAGACGAAATAGGTATGTTGAGACCGTAGCATTTGATTATGCATGCTAGCTACCTAACAGTCTCTAAATGTAATTATTAACTTTTAAATTAAAGTGGATAAAACGCTAAATGCTTTTAAATTATTATTGCTAACTACGCAGCAAAGATAACGAATACACATTGTACGTATTATATACATATGTATAATAATATTATTTTGTTGTAAGATCAGTACACCTCAGGGGTTCTTCTAAGATGATCGTTGAAATAGTTATATTTAGCCTGACGGCTTTAATAGTCTACTTTTTGTATCTACATAAAAAAAATCAAAACTTTTTTGGGGAGAAAGGGGTAAAATATACACCTGGTGTTCCCATTTTCGGTAATATTATAAAAAGCACATTCCACAAAAAACATTTTATAGAAGACATCGATGCAGTTTATAAAGTTTATAAAGCCAGATGAAAAGTAAGTTTTTTCTGAATATTTTATAATTTTACATATATGTACATTATTTCTAAGCTCTAGCTAAGGTTACGGTTTGAACTGCTTAAAATCATTTAAAATAAACAAAAACGCTAAGCGCTTATAAATCAAAATCACAAACTACGCAGCAATGATAACGAACACAGATTGTTCGAATATTATTTTGACATAGCATCAGTACACTTCGGGTGTTCATACAAAATGATCGTTGAAATAGTTATATTTGGCCTAACAGCCTTGCTAGGCTATTTTTTGTATCTACATAAGAGAAATCAAAACTTTTTTGAGGAGAAAGGGGTAAAATATATACCTGGTGTTCCCATTTTTGGCAATATTTTAAAAAGTACTTTCGTAAGAAATCATATGGTTGAAGATATTGATGCTGTTTATAAAGCTTTCCCAGATGAAAAGTAAGTTCTTGGAAAAATTTACAACATACATGATCGCTTATTTGGAGCTATAACGACGTAATTGGATTTTGTTTTTAAATTTAAATATGTTAAAAGATTTGCTTATTTATAAAATTTTGACCATTTTCTTTTTTCATCACCATTTCATCATTGCACCAAATAAGCGATGTATAATATTACCAAGCGCTAGCTAGCGTGTTGTGGTTTCAAATACCAGTAGAATGTACAATGAAATATTGTTTTGGCTTGGCCAAACCAAACTAGGTGTTGATTTTTGGTACGTAACGTTTTTAAAAAATTTACAAATCTGGTTAAGGCTGGATCCTGCTTAGAAAAATGTGCGGTAAGATAACTAATAGAATGCAGTTTTAATTATTATTTCTTGATATCTATGTATATAGATTTAGGTCGCGACAGCATCACAAAATTATTTATAAAATTTTCGTATGTCAAAAATGGACAATATTTTAGTAAAATAAACAAAAAGGTTTATTAGCAAATTATTTCGTTACTTTTTTGATTGTTTTCGTTTTTAACAACCATTATTTTCTTATCTATTATTAAATCATTTTATTATTAATGAGATCAAAGTTGTTATTCATTAACTAAGATGTTATTTATACGCCCGTTAATTATAATTGATATCAGTTCTTTCGTAAAACTGTGTTTCGTGTGTTTACGTATTTAAAAAAAAAACAAAACAATATTAAAATATTATTGTTAAGTAACATACATGGTTCAAAGACTGTTGCCAATTTACATAACACTTGCGGCCCACTCGTGAGTTCGCCGTCATACCACCTGTAATTCTTATGTTATGCTGCATTTTTAAATGAAACTGAATTTATTTGTTTCCAACAAATTGATTATATAATTTATGTTTTCAATCATGAATAACTTGTTTTTGTAATTCGTCGGTCAGACCATCGGTGGCAAGGGCGCTCCCTGCCGAACCCAAGCCTAGGCTTGCGGCCGTAAACAGAGCGTGTACGGCGGCGAATTATTTTAATTTTACATTTTCTCGAAAAGAATACGTCCAAAATACATACTATAAAAGGCAAAGCTTATGTTTATAAAATTTCCTTGATATTAAAATAATTTTCACTCGTAAGTATTAACATCCATGTATAATAAGAAACTGTAAAATATTATCTTATTCCTTATTTTTAAAAGATAGATATACGGTGTACCGGACTTTGCGTAATGAAATTGAATGTTATTGAACGAACTAGCGTTCAATAACGAAATAACAATAAGAATTGTATCGTGATGTTTTATAGCCAAAATCACTTCTGTGGACCTTTCATACAAAACAAAAAAAATAGTAAATCCAACCGATAGTTCCAGAGATCTTTAATACAAATAAACAACCAAACTCTTCCGCCTTATTTTATTAATATAGATAAATATATTTTTAAACATCTATAGCATTATAGAAAAATGTACCAAAAACCAGATTCTTGGCAAAAATCACTGGATTGCACTTTATTTCAGAAAGAAATCTATTTATATATTTTTTTTCGAGTAGAAATACTACATTTTTTTACTTTTAAGTAATTAAAATATTATTTTCTACGATTTAATTCTTGTAAGCTTGTGCATATAAGTACGATTTTGAAGTCGGTTTTATTTATGTTTTTAATGTGTACTAGGGGCCTTCTCCCCTCTCGCCTTGTTCGCGCTAGTATCCATTCGCTTCGCTCGATGATATTAAAAAAAATATAATAAAAAAAAATCCTTAAGGGATACTTCATTATTTATTTGAATATAATACAAAAATAAACCAAGATAAATATGTAGACAAGTCACATAATGTAAAAAATATACATATTACGCAGATAGTAAATAAAATAATCACCATTCCCGACGGACCGTCTGAACTTTGACCGAATATCCTATTCGATATCTTTAAGATTTTTATCCAAACAAATAACAATTTATGGTTTTAAATGTCATGACCTCAATTTTTTTAAAATTACATCGATATATAAAAAAAAAACTTAAATACAATATGATATTCAACCCAGTTGTGGCGCAGTGGCACTAGCGTGTGACTGGAAATTCGACAGGTTGTTGGTTCAATTCTGACTCGAGCACATGAGATAGTAAATGTTTTGGATTTTTCGCTACGGTGTCGAGAAAAACCGCGGCGTTGACTTCCGCCACTTATCTCGCAACGCCTCCAGAAATCGGCGGAAAGTGGGAAGCAAAGAGTCTTTTATGCGAAGTACAGCGTGAAACTGATAATATCTTTTTATCTATATTGAAACACCATTATTATCCCGAATCGATCTCTATTCGGGAGAAAGATCAAGAGTCTCGGCTATCAGGCCGCCTTGAACGGTTTCCATGAGGTGCGGATTCGAATCCTGCTACGTTCAAATTTTTATACGTCTTCTAAAAAAACTACTTTTCTTTCTTAAATATGGGAAAATTATTTAAAAATGTAAAAAAATATAGTAGTTATTACATTTTTTCTATTACAGATATGTCGGTTACATTGAAGGAACTACACCGATATTTATTATAAGGGACCCAGAATTAATAAAAGCAATCACTATTAAGGACTTCGATCATTTCGTTGATCACAAACAATTCTTTTCTGAAGAAACTGAACCACTTTTTGGTGGAAGTCTAATTATGTTGAAAGGTAAAGATTTCTTAATTTTATTACTACTGTAACGTTACGGTTGTGGGTTCAATTTTTATTCAAGTAAATAAATTATTTCCGTTATAGACGAGGTTTAGGACGAGGAGACTATGCGCGACGTTGAATTCCGCTATTCAATACGCTATGTCTCGAAAATTGTGTGTATAATGTATATGTCTCGAAACTGGGGAACGGAGTGTCTTAACTCTACATTACCTCTGCCTACCTTGCTATATGAAGGATACAGATAAAACGAATAACAGGATGAACTAAATAAATCAGCTTCATGCCGTATCCCGCACACAGCAGGGTACTCAAAGGGAACTAGTGTTATGACACTCCGTTCCCCACGTTCTGTCGAATTCAGGAGGCATTGCGTGTTGAGTAGCGGAACTTACCGCCGCGCTTAGCCTCTACACCAGAGCGAAGAAATGGAAATATAAATTTTAATAAATATTTTATTTCCTCACATGGGGATCAAACCCACAACCAGTCGATTTTACAGTCACACTTTGTGCCTCTGCGCCACGACCGGCCTCATAATCTAAACTAAATAATATTATTTTTTAAATATTATTTACTAATAACAAAAACATCGACATTGAGATAAAAACATTCGCTTGCTCATATCTCTATATGAATGTGTCATTTTTAGCACATATTGTTTATGTAATTATAGTATTATCATTTACAAGCAAATATATATATATATATATATATATATATATATTTTCTTATTTATTATCAATTATTTATTTAGCTTTACGCTGTTTTCACAGACAGAGGAAACTTGGGAACCTAGTTTTAAAATATGCAGTTCTGTTGGTATTTTTTTTTGTTTGGACTTAATGAAGATAAGATAATTTACGTATTAAGGGCGTCGTGGCGCAATTGGACAACCCCTAACTGCAGTTTTTTTAAATGTTGTGCCCATGAAATGTGTACGTGCCCAAAAAAAAGAAAAATAATTACCACCACTCTTTTCTCTCACATAATAGTTAGTTAAATTCAATAGTAATAAGTATAATATTCAAATAAATAATTTTATGTAAATAATATAAAACAGACACAGAAAGATACATTTAGTGTTGAGAGATGCTACTATGTCTTGATAGAGCATAAAAGTGAAAATGATTGCCTCCTCCGAACCCACAGTCATCGTGTTTACATTCAAACGATGGCCTTTTTTAATTAATATTATATTATAAAATCAGTTTCACGCTGTATCCCGCACACTGCAGGGTAGGCAGAGGGCACCTAATGTTAAGACACTCCGTTCCCCATTTTCTGCCGAATTCTGGAAGCATTGCGTGTTGAGTAGCAGAACTCAACGCCGCGCTTGACCTCGACACCAGAGCGAAGAAATGGAAATATAAATTTAAGTAAATATTTCATCTCCTCGAGTGGGGATCGAACCCACAACCAGTCGGTTTTACAGTCACACTTTGTGCCACTGCGTCACTGTCTTCTTTTTATAAATATTACATTATATAGCATTTAATTCCTTTTACAGGTGAAAAATGGCACGACATGCGCACCACACTAAGCCCGGCTTTCACGGGATCAAAGATGCGACGTATGATGCCTTTCATGACGGAAATTAGCAGCAATATTATAAAATATTTGCAAGGTAATTAGTTATTTAATATCGAAAGTTATTATAACATTTAGTACTTTAAATCAAAAAAATTAGCTTCACGCTGTATCCCGCACACTCCAGGGTAGGCAGAGGGAACCTAGTGTTAAGATGCTCCGTTCCCCACTTTCTGTCGAATTCTGGAGGCATTGCGTGCTGAGTGACAGAACTCAACGCTGCGCTTGTCTTCGACACCAGAGCGAAGAAATGGAAATATAAATTTAAGTAAATATAGTACTTTAATAGTTAATAAAAGTGAGATATGTATTAATAATATGTTAATATGAATTGTAACTCGCAATTTCGTTTGAGTGAATTTACGATTTTTTTTTTTCATCTTCACGCTGTATCCCCCATATTTGTAAGGTAGATAAGGAAGTTAGTATAAAGACACTCCGTTCCCCACTTTCTGTTAAATTCTTGTGGTATTTCGTGTAGTGGCGGAATTTAACCCCGTGCCTTGCCCTATTACCGGACAAAAAAATGAAAATTGGAAATCCTTCATTCCCTTAAGTGGGAACCCATCCGCCGAACATACCCATCGTGTGAGTAATCACACGCTTGTGCCACTGTACCACGACAGCGTCGACAATTCATATTGTAAAATCCCATGTTTTCAAACATACTCGATTGTGTTGTAGTACCGTATGTCTATGAAATCGATTCCAGAGTAAGACGGAAAGTAGAGAACGGAAGTGTGTTAATGGGAATGGAGTGTCGTAATTAGGTTCCCAGGTTCCCTCTTCACACTCTGCTATATTCGCGATACAGCGTCAAAATAAAACATGTAAATAACAAGTGTAATCAATATACGTAATACATGTTCGTCTGTTAACCTTGTATCAATAATTGCGACGTTCCAAGGCCAATTACATATAATTATTTGCAATGTGACTCTGACTCTTGGTAAAGACGTACAAAAAATTCTAAACTATATTTATGTCTTATTATTTTTTTGTTGGTAATCAACACACTATGTTTATCGAATAACAGAGAACTAAGTGTTTTGATACTAAGGTCACTCCGCGTACTCCGCTGTCGTGATAAAGCATAAAACTAAAAAAAAATCTTCAAATATGATTAAGACCGCCGTGATCTGATGGCACTATGTGGATGAGATTCTCACTAGGAGAAATTAAATATTAAATATTTTCATTTCCTCGCTATGGTAACGAGGCCTGCGGCGTTGAGTTTCGCCACTTAACACGCAAAGCCTCAAAATTTGGCGGAAACACAAGGTTCACAGGTTCCCTCTGCCTACAATGCTATATGCGGCATGAACCATATCTTCGAAGTCAGTATTTTAATAAAGGAAAAACGAAACAAATTAAGTTCCAAGCAACCTGAAGTTGAAATCTAAATATGAAAATTACAAACAAAGAAACCAATTGCGGTATTAATCAACTTGTACCACATTTACTTGCTATAATTTGAATTAAGCGCTATGTAACTTTTAATGACGTTTAAATCTAATTTAACTTTGTGTGAACGCTATCTACATTTAATACTAACTCGACGTATGACGACGTATGATTTGGCCCCTGTTCGGTTTCTAAGCAATTATTATAATGAGAAATTCGAATTAACAAATTTTCTGATTAAATTTTGTACGTGTGTCAAAGTTGATGTAGACGCCATGTTGACACGGTTGTGATTCTTTAAATATACGCTATAGTTATGGATCCAGAAGTTTTTTTCTCAACACACTGTTATATCTGCTGTGCAGATATAGACTTCCTTTTTTAGGGTCCCGTACGTCAATAGATAAAAACGAACGAGCACTTATGAGATCACTTTGTTGTCAATCTGTCCGTCTGTCATGACCATTTATATCGAGATCGCGTAGAAATATTAAGCTAAAATGAATATCCAATATTCAGGTCTTCTAAGTCAACGCAATCAAAAGATAAAAGCATTTGTAAAATTCTTCGCGTAACCAAAACCTATAGGATACTTCCTTTGGACCTACAGTCATGTAATTTGATAGGAAATGAGAATTTAAAATACAAATAAAGAAAAAAACCTGAAAAGTAAAAAAATATAGGTATTTCATATAAAAATTTATATTTGTAGTATTTGTTATATTTGTTTGTAACTTCAAACAAAAAGAGTGCATATGCCCGCAAAATGAAGTTTGTTGGCTTTTATAAGTTGTACTTCCAGTTGAACTACAATGTTGAAATTGATGCGAAAACCTCTTAATTTTTTAATTAAGTATTATTCTAATTAAGTAAACCTCTTAATTTTTTGACTTTTTTTTCAACCACAGAACACTCAAACGAAGATATCGATGTCGAAGACGTCGTACGCCGTTACACCAATGACGTCATCGCTTCTGCGGGTTTCGGCCTCCAAATAGACTCTTTAAAGGACAAGGACAATGAATTCTACAAAACCGGCCTGAACTTATTTAATTTCAACGTTTTACAACGGTTCTATTTCTTTTTTACGGCTCTCTTCCCTAATTTTAGCAAGGTTTGTAGATATGTATTATATATATATATTTTTTAGAGGCCGTCGTTGCGCAGTGGCTCTAAGGTGTGACTGTAACGCGACCGTTGTCGATTTGATCCCCTATTGGGGGAATGAATTAATACTTATTAATATTTTCTGTTCTTTGCTCTGGGACCAAAGCAAAAGCCCGGCGTTGGGTTCCGCCACACAACACGCAATGCCTCGAAAAATTCGGCGGTAAATGAGGAACCTTGCTATAAGCTGGATACTGTGAAGCTAATATATTTTTTATCAGCTTCATGCTTTATCAAGTAGGCAGAAGACAGTACGATCCCCAATTTCTGTCCAGTTTTTGAGATATTGCGTGTTGAATAGTGGAACTCAGTGTCGTATTTTGGTGTATCATAGGTAAGAAGAAATAAAATCATTTCCCCTGAATTGAAATCGAACCTAAACCTTTTGCAGTCAGAGACTGTGCAACAGCGCCACGATGGCCTCAATCTAACTTGTCATCTCATACCATTTGTATAACCTGATGAGGACAATTCCTAGTAACTTAATATTTTAATGCATCAAAAATTTTACAGAAATTGGGTATAAATTTGTTCCCTCAAAAAACCACGCAATTCTTCAGAGACTTGGTGAACTGTACAATAGAACACCGTAAGAAGAACAATATAGAAAGACCAGACATGATCCAATTGCTTATGGAGGCTTCTAAAGGTAAATCTATTCTGATATTTTAAAGCCGTTATGGCGCAGAGGCATAAGCATGACTGAGTAAGTGCAGAGGTTGTGGGTTCGATTCTCACTCGAGCAAATGAAATATTTAATATTTTCCTTTCTTCAATCTGGTATCGAGAGAAAGCGCGGCGTTAAATTCTGCCACTGACCACGCAATGACTCGAAAACTCGGCGATAAGTAGAGAACGGAGTGTCTTAATATTAAGCTTCCTCTGCCTTTCCTTTTATATGCGGGATACAATGTGAAGCTGAAAAAAAAATAGTTATAACGATTATTTTCTCATAATATACCGCACTGTGGGTGTCGCCGCCATACTTTGCACTCATTGCGTGGAAATTAATACTGTGGCGTGATCGTGACAGGTTTTCCTGCCTTCGGTATGAAAGCTTTGCTATTATATACATGTATAAGATATTAGCTTTAAAGAAAATATTGATATAATAGAATATACCGATGAGAATTGTGGAATTGTAGAATGAAATTATAAGCACTGAGTGTGATTGTTGTGGATTCAAATCCAAGTAAAAATTAACGAAAGCCCTTAGTGGAGATTGAACCTATAAACAACGCGCATAGGGTTAGCCACTGAGCTACTGCGCTACAATTGGCTATGATTATGACTGTATATACATATTTATTACATTTACTTTAAATTTTAGGATCATTGAAAGCTGAAAACGAAGGAAATGACAACTTCACTCTCGAAGGCGACACGTTCAAACCAAAAGCGGTACAACGTGGTAAGTCATTTTTTTCTTTATGCATTTGTTTATTTCTCTTTTTTAGGGTTTCGTACCTTTTAAAGAAATAAGAACCCTTATAAGTTCACTTTGTTATCTGTCTGTCTGTCAAGAGCCTTTATCTCTGGAACGCTTGGAGATATGGAGTTGAAATTCAAACCAAATACTCAGATCTACGGCCCCTTAATTTCCTGAAAAATTCGTACTTCTACATTTAATTAAAAAAGATATGGCCGCTTATATCACATAAATCGGACAAGCGCGAGTCGGGCTCACCCACTGTGGGTTCAGTACAAAATTGGAGGCTCGAGCTTTTTCTGAATTTCTGGCTTAGCTTAGCCAGAGCCCTTCCATGTGATACCTAACTTGAATTAGCAGCTTTAATATCAAATTTTGCTCTCTTTTAAGGCTTTTAGAATTTAACCACAAGAATATAGTTTTCAAATATTATCCTAAACTAATATTACCTGTAGATGCTACCTGTCAAATTTCATAATTCTAGGTCAACCGGAAGTACCCTGTGGTGTCGAAATAGCGTTTTTGCCTTATAAACGGCCATATCTTTTTTCTAAGTAAATATATAAATACGTTTTTTATCAGGAAATCATGAGGCCGTATATTTGAGTATATAGAGTATTTTAAATATTATCATTCTTCTGACTGGGGACGAAACCCCTCTTTATACAAATGTTTACCCAAAGTGGATATGAACCCGCAAAAACCACATTTTAAAGGCTAAACTACTGATAACATCATTTAAAACGTTATTTAGTACTTAATTGCCTGACCGTAATTAAGTACATATGTATATATTATGTTCGTTATTATGTTCTAGTAAAACCAATTTCAATCAAATTTCATCAAACTTACCGTTTTCACAACTAATATTGCTGTAATTATCGTTTGTATATCAATTATTATTTAAATGCATTAAATTTTAAATTACACTATCGTGGTACAGTGGAATAAATGACTGTGGATTCGATCCCCGTACGGGGTTTTCTTTTCATCGACCTCTTCTCCCTTCCGGAGGGAAGAAAAAAGGAAGAATCTCTCCTCATGCTTTTACCATAAATTTCCTACAGTATCGTCGATATTGTGTTCTTGAACGTCAACCCTTCCACTTCTCTATTTATCCTCCCTACGACCTGCATTTTTTATCATCCTCACTGTAACATCCTCATTAGTTAATATAAATTATATCATAAATATTCGCTATATTAAAATACCAATATATAAAACACTGCGTTGGGTTCCGTTCTAGGCGCAAAAAGTGGATAATAGTGCCTTAAGACTAGATTCTCTCGGCCTACCCTACTTTATACTATATCCTAAGGTGAAGTACCATCAAACAACACACAATGTCTCAAAGAGGCGAAAAATAGAAATCAAAGTGTCTGAACACTATATTTTGTCTACTTACCCTGCTATTCACCCTAGAATACATTTTACTGTAAGACAAAGCACAACGCTGGGTACAGTCAAACAACACACACTGTCTAAAAAGGCGAACACAAAACAGAGTGTCTCACGTACATGTTGCTTTTAAAAGGGACTAGCATTATAAAACGGAGTGTCTGAACACCAAATTTTCTCCCACAACAAGAAACTAAAAAATCGACATATTTCAGAATGGACACAAAGCGAATTGGCCTCCCAAGTTTTTGTTTTCTTCGTCGCCGGCTACGAGACGTCGGCGAACGCTGTCGTGATGTGCGTCCACGAGCTCGCCCTACACCCGGAAATTCAGGAGAAATTGTACCAGGAGATAATAAGCTTCAAGGAGCAACACGGGGAGCTGACGTATGACAATTTGAACGTTTTGAAGTATTTGGAATGTGTTTTGAATGGTAAGATTTTTTTAGTTATGGAGTTTACGTGGTCTGCTTATGCTTAAGATATAATACTGTAGTCTTGCACAGTACTGTTCCCCATAAAATCTTTGGCAAAAGGAACCTTATATTATATTTATTTAGATTTCAAGCCGTAGTGGCGCACACAAGGCTGTGACTATATACGCGATGTTTGTGGGTTCCATCCCCACTCGGGGATGTGAATTATTTCCATTTCTACGCTGTGGTAGACAAAATGTGGCGTTAAATTCCGCCACTCAACACGCAATATCTCCAAAACGCGGCGGAAAGTGAAAAACGGATATTTAACGTTAGGTTTTCTTAAGCTAACTTAAGCTTATTTTCATACGTATGTAATTTCTTTTTCAGAAACTTCCAGAAAATGGGCTGGTGCCATTATAATGGATAGAGTATGCAATAAAGAATATGAACTCCCTCCGCCGAGGGAAGGCGCGAAGCCTGTAAAGGTAAGTTCCTCTTATATTTTTGAAGGCAGTTTATACAGTGTATGTTACATTGCAATCTATATGTACTACTGTACATTGAAGATGTATGAGAAAATTTATTTATGTATTTAAACATTTTTAGTTGGCCTGTTTGTCGGCATGTTTATTTGTCTTTGGGGTTGTGTTTTAAATGCAGTTTTACTATTGTATTTCGATAAGCTTCCATTGAAAGTATTTTTGATTTAACTATAGTTATATAAAGCGCGGCGTTCAGTTCCGCCACCATTACATAGGATGTCTCCACAATTATTGGAAAATGAAGAACAGTGCCTTAAATATTATTTAAAAATAAATAAACAGCTTCACTTTATATCCCGCATACAGCAAGGTAGGCTAGGAACCTAGTGTTTCCCACTTTCTGCTGATTTTTCGATGCATTGTATGTTAAGTGGCGGAACTCAACGCTGGGCTTTTGCTTTGGTGCCAGAGCGAAGAAATGAAAATATAAAAAAATAATAATTTATTTCCTGGAGTGGGGATCGAACCCACAACCGTCGCGTTACAGTCACACCCTTGTGCTCTTTATTTTTATTAGATTATTTTTTAATTTCATTTATAATCTTAGCTATAGGCACTTCACATAAAATATCATATATCATATACAAGTCCGGATGTTTTAATTAATATCAACTTAATTACCACGCAGTATATTTTTGCAATGCTCTTTAAAACGACTTAATTATATAGAAGTACGCAATCAATACAAATACTTACATATCCTGTTGAGAGCCATATCTCGAGTATATCTCGAAAACACTCAATGTCTTATTTATTTCTGTAAAATATGTATATATGTGTACAATGTTTGGCTGAAAGGTGACAGTTGTAAGTTCAAATCCCATATGAGGAAAGTCATTATTTTCATTTCCTGGTGACGTTGAGCTCCATCGAATTCTGGAGGCATTCCTCATTTTTCGACGAATTCTAGAGAGATTGTGTGTTGAGTGGCGGAACTCAACGCCGCGCTTTAGCAACTTATTACTCATACAAAATTACATTTTATTATGTTAACAGTACGTTCACATAGGCGTCTCTAGAGATATTTTTCAGAAACGGACTAGACTTTTGTTGTAAATATTTTTTTTCTAGAACAACTTAACGCAGCTTTTTATCTTACCAAAGCCGAGAAATTATAATTCATTCCCGTAGCTGGCAATTGGACCCATAATCTTCGCCTTTACAGTTAGGCTTTGACTCTCTACTATATTATTTGTATAAGCTTCACGCTGTATCCCGCACATAGCGAGTTAGTCAGAGGGAACCTGGGAACCTAGTGTTAAGGCACTTCGTCCCCATAAAGACACTCCCGTTCCCAACTTTCAGCCGAATTCTGGTGTCATAGCGTGTTGAGAGTCGCAGGTATGAGCCCCTGCGCCACTACTATCCTCATTGCACTTGAGTATTTAAATTATGTTATTATAATTAATAAGATCTTTCTTTTCGTGATTTTTACATGAAGCTATTTAAGTGGATTAATCGCGTATAATATACTAAATATTATACATTTTGGAAACCCGACGTTTCGATCATTTGCAATAGGCCGTGGTCACGAGTGGTGGTAGACTGAGGTGGCATCCGTCTGTCGATGGAAATGATTATATCAAACTATCTCCAACGATTTCTTATTATTTATTATTTTTATTTTTACAGCTAAACCCAGGAGATGTAGTATACAACATGGTAAATTCTATCCACATGGACCCCCTATATCACCCTGATCCAGAGAAATTCGACCCTGAACGATTCTCCGATGAGAACAAACATAATATAAAGCCTTTCACGTTTATGCCTTTTGGGATGGGACCTAGGATTTGTATTGGTAAGTTAATGTCGAAAATTATATCAGGCATAATACATACAATATGATATATGATATTTTCTATTTTACAAGACTATAAGCCCGACGGTTGTATTGTTGAGGAAATTATTTTAGTTTATTATTTTCATTTCCTTGCTTTGATAGTGCGGCGTTGAATTCTGCCACCCAACAGGCCATAGATTGTTCCGCCCAAATTTAGAGAAATGTCCTGAATATTTCAGGAATGAGGAAGGGTATGAACGGAGTGTCTTAACTCTAGAAACTCTGCTCAATTTGTCATGCGGGAAAAGGCTTGAAACTGCTGAAAACGCGACATAGTCTTAGTGTGTAATTGTGTGTGTGTGTATTTCCATAATTACGCTATTAAGCGTAAAAGTAATATAATCATTCACCTGAGTGATAATCAAACCCACGACCGTCGCGTTAAGAATTAGAAACTATGCCTTTGCGACACGGCAGCCTCAGTCGCGATTTTAAAAAAAATATTACTTATGAGGCCAGTCGTGGCGCAGCAGCACGAAATGTGACTGTAAAACCGACTGATTGGGGGTTCGATCCCTACTCGAGGAGATGAAATATTTACTTAAATTTATATTTCCATTTCTTCGCTCTGGTGTCGAGGCTAAACGCGGCGTTGAGTTCTGGCACTCAACACGCAATGACTCCAGAATTCGGCAGAAAGTGGGAAACGGAATGTCTTAACACTACGTTCCCACTGCCTACCCTGCAGTGTGCGGGATACAGCGTGAAGCTGATTTTGATAACTTATGAGAAAATAATTCTTCTACAGGATCGAGATTCGCCATGATGGAACTGAAAGTCCTTTTATACAATCTTGTAAGTAACTTCAAGATAGTGAGATGCGAGAAGACCGTTGAACCTATTGTGTTGAAACCCCACGAGTTCAACATGAAAGTAAAGGGCGGGACGTGGGTTCGATTAGAACCTAGAATATAAATTTTGCTACACTTTTGTCTTAAATGTATTGAATTTTATTTTTTTTTATATTGTTTTGTATGTTTTATCTTAGTAGTTTGGTGTGTTAATCATTAAATTTGAATAATGTATAAGTAAATCATATAAAATTATTAAAAACATTATTTTGAATTTTCGGACTACTTTATTTACCAGATTTATTTTAGTAACATTTTAATTTTTTTCTTAAATTTTTAGGGTTCCGTACCTTTTAAGGAAAAAAGGAACCATTACAAGGTCACTTCTTTGTCCGTCTGTCTGTCTGTCAAGAGCCTTTATCTCAGGAACACTTGGAGATATCGAGTTGAAATTCAAACCATATACCTAGATCTGCAGCCCCATGATTTCCTGAAGAAAAAACGCATATTTCGACACCATAAAAAGGATCAAAAATAATAGGATACGGTTAACCCAAAAATTATGAAAATTGCAGGTAGTATCTGGAGGTAGTACTAATTGGCGAAAAAATCTGAAAACTAAACATCTGTGGATAAATCCTAAAACTGTTTTGTATTTTCCGCGCATTTTTCAAAATTTTGCATGTAGTAATGTAGTCTAATGGCGGGTCTCAACACCGCACTTGTTACCAAATCGCTTTGGAAATGTTTAATTTTCATTTCCGATGTATTACACTCCCGGGTAAAAATAGAACCCACAACCGTCGCACTTACAGTAAACCGTTGTGCCACTGCGCCGAGCTCAAGCGACCAAATACACGTGAATATTACATATTTTTTGGCATAAAACTACTTTCATTCTATTGAACACCATAAACAATGCAATAAAATAGTTTAAATACGCCAATGTATATACAAATTAACCCATTCAGGATGTAGAATGTGACAAATGAGAGTATTATCTTACATCGAAACCTTCCAATGTGTAAATCACCACGCCCCATAGGATCCGACGCGGTATACTCTTGAAATATACGGATGCTCAAAGCATTGAAGACGCAATTTTTGATTGAATTGAAATACGGGCGATAGAAAAAACGCCGCGGTTTCGTGGCTAGGAAGAAGTTGTTTTATGTTGATGGTAGTGGGTTTGATGTTTATTCTTTACAAATAGATTTTGTTACTAAATAAAAAAACCGGACAAGCGGGAAGCGGGCTCACCCACCGAGGGTTCCATATGAAAATTGGTTGTCTCGAGCTTTTTCTGAAATCTAGGCTCAGTTTCATCTGATGCCTTACTTCCACTAGCGGCTTTAATACCAAATTTTACCCCTTTTTTAAGCTAATATTAGCCCTTTATAAGCTTTTTGTTATATAAGCGGCCATATTTTTTTTAAGTAAATATAGAAATAGGATTTTTTCAGGAAACCATGGGGCCATAGATCTAGATATATATAGTTTGAATTTCAACTCGATGTCTCCAAGCGTTCCTGACATAAAGGCTCTTAACAGACAGATAGACAGACAGACAGACGGACGACAAAGTGTTCCTATAATGGTTCCTTTTTTCCTTAAAAGCTACGAAACCCTAAAAATATCTTGATTTGTTACTAATTTCACTCTGCGTCATACAAAAAATGGCAATGTATAATTTTTCTATTAGGTACAATTGACATTTTTAAATATTTCATATTATGATCCAGAAAATCTTTAAAAAACGTTTAATTGACAATTCCTATACACATCCCTAGGCTATTGCACATATACTGAATTTTCAAATTATAAATTATTATATTTCAATGAATTTCTTTTCTCCACTCTGGGAGACAAACGAAAAAAACTGAGTTTCTCCACTCAACAAATAACGTCTTCAAAATTGAGCGAAAAATGGAAAACTGAGTTACATAACTGTAGGTTCCCAGGTTCCCTCTACCTACCCTGCTATGTGCAGGGTAGTGCGTGACGCGAAAAAATCCATTATGTTAAACGGTGGTGGCCATAACATAGAAACGTCCACGCCCATAATTTACTCCCGTATGTTGTTTTGTTTAAATTGCGTACATTTGGCAGGCTTTCACCGTGTTTTTAGAACAAGCACATTTTAACTTGCCGCGGGATGGCGTCGGGTGACAACACTTTCCTCTTAAATGTTAATGAGAAAAAAAATATTTCATTAAACACGACGGTTGAAGGTTCAATCCTCACGCAAAGAAAATAATTATTTATTTTATTCATTCATTTTCACATTCATTGCTTTGGGTAGACGAAGTGCAGCGTTGTGTTTCACCACAAACCATGTAATGTTTGGAAATTAATACCAAATATTCAATAATTCTAAAAAAACTAACTCTAAAAAAGTAATTCTAAAAAAGTCTACGGTGCCTTGACGCGTACAAAAATCAAGTTTCTTAAATCAACGCAATCTTTTATGCATAGTTTTTCCTAAATAAGCTACTCCTATAGTTATAAAATTTGCCACAAAGTAAAAATTTACAATATAAACAAAGAAAAAAAACTGGAAAGTGTTGAACTCATAGGTATTAACGCCGCATTTCGTGTCATTTCCTCGCTCTGGTAAAAAATTCAACACGCAATGTCTCGAAAATTGGGTGTTATTTGGGCAACGGAGTGTCTCAACATTAGGCTCCCTTTACCTGTCCCGCTATAAACGGCGGGTGTGTGAAATTATTTATATATTATTATAATATAAAAAAATGTAAATCAGCTTCACGCTGTATCCCGCACACAGGAGGGTAGGCAGAAGGTGTGCCTAGTGTTAAGACACTCCGTTCCCCACTTTCTGCCGAATTCTGGAGGCATTGCGTGTTGAGTGGCAGAACTCAACGCTTAGCCTCGACACCAGAGCGAAGAAATGGAAATATAAATTTAAGCAAATATTTCATCTCCTCAAGTGGAGATCGAACCCACAACCGGTCGATTTACAGTCACACTTCTTGCCCCTGCGCCACGACTGGCATCAAATTTTAATTTTAATTTTATAAAAAAATATCTTTTAAAATAAAAAATGGAGTCACTACAGTGGTCGGTGTGCAATTTGTAAGTTATTTTAATGTTAATTCAGAGCCGGCGACGGCGACCGCAGACCATAAATTGTCGTTGTCACCGCTTTGTTGCCTCTTATAATCCTTGCTTGTTCCAAAGCTTCGTAGAAACGTACGGAAATCTTATTTTTATGAAGTTTACTTGGAAAAATAATGTTTATTTTCTTATTTCTTCTTGTTTTTATATGTAAAATAGTACTAGTTGTATATAATATTGTGATTCTTTTTAGCTTCACTCGGTATCTCGCACATAACAGAGAGGTACCTGGGAACCCAGCGTTAAGACACTTTGTTTCCATTAAGACACGTCTGTCTCCAATTTTTCGCCGAATTTCGGAGGCGTGGCGTTGCGTGTTGTGTGACAGAACTTAACGCCATGCTTTGCCACGACACCAGAGCGAAGAAATGAAAATATAAATGTAAATAAATATTTCTTTTCCTCGAGTGAGGATCGAACCCACAACCAGTCGATTTTACAGTCACACTTTGTGCCGCTGCGCCACGGCTGGCCTATAGATTGTCGATTGCACTATAATGACAACGTTCCTATTATAGAATGTTTCTAATATAAAAACAAAAAAACAACGACTTAATTACAATTTTCAACCGTAGGGTACTTTTTATAATTTGACTTAAAATAACAAATTCTTGTCTTGAAATTACATCTTAGGTATTTCAACGTTTCCCTTTATTGTTCTTGGCCGTCTATTAAAATCATTTTTTTCTATTTTTTATAAGGATATTTTATTATAGTTATTCTTTGTCTATTTTTTTTTGTATATTTTCAATCGACTGAACGTTAACATTGAATAGGTTTCTTCGGTCTTTTGACTTAAATATTAAATTTTCTTACTTCACGCTGTATCTCGCATCTATATGCAGGATACAGGCTACAGAGTAGGCAGAGGGAACCTGGGAACCTAGTGTTAAGACACTCGTTTTCCATTCTCAATTTTCGCCGTTTGTGTAGTACTCAACGCTAAGAAAATGAAAATACTAAATGTTTCGTTTCTTTGAATTGAATTGGAACCCAGAACCTGTCGCTATATACGCTTTTGCCTAAACGCTGCGACGACCTCATTGTAAATTATTTAGAAAATAAAGCCACAAAAGCACTATTTAACAGTGATTGTTTAGTAGTAATTCACATTTAGAAGCCCACGCTACCCGTGTTAGCCCCCATTCTCTAATTCATTTAGACTTTTTATGAAAGAGGATTGTAAATTTCAACTATATTTCATATTCATTACATACAAACTATTATTATTAAATTCTAATAAGAAAACATATTCTCACCATTGCTAACAAGATTTTAAATATAAAAACCATTATAATATGGGAATATTACAATTAAATGTATGTATGGCTCATCAAAGGATAATAAGCATGGGACTCCAGACTTTCATGGGGTAACATAGATGGCGTTAGCTGTTCTCTACATCGCGCTATGGTTTGGTTGTCCATGGAAGTATAAATAACCTTGAAAATCCATAATTATACTCTTTTCTTACTGGACATAAGATTTTAATGAAACTTTCATTAGAGATTTTTGAATCGCTCAATTTGCCGAAGGGTAAGTTCAGTGATAGATATATATTATTGTAAGACGAAACCTCCGTAGACAGAGTTTAGTTAGGGAAAACACTCCGTTTTCTACTTTTCTCGCTCCGATGACACGACAAAGCCCAGCGTTAAGCTCCGCCACACAACACGCAATACTCTAGAATACGGCAAAATAGAATGGAATATCTTTATGAGAAACGTATAGTCTTAACACTAGGTTCCCAGGTTCCTTCTGCCCTACAATGTGTTAGATACAGTGTAAAGCTAAAATAAAAAATAGCAGGCCATCGTGGTGCAATGCGACAACGTCTGACAGTAAAAACAATGATTGTGGGCTCGATTCCACTTGGGGGTATAAGTTATTTTCATATACTCGCTAAGATAACACAAAATGTGACGTTGAGGGCCGACGTTCAACTCTTTATAATGTCTTTTGTCATAATTTTGGCGGAGAGTGAAGAACGGAATATTTTGACCCACTGCCTCTCCTGATATATAAGAAATACATCGTCTGAATTGTGAGAAAGTAGATGTTATTTAAGTTTTAGGCTTAGGGCTCAGAGAGAACTAATCAATATATCACTAATATTGTCCACTTTAAGAACCATACGTCTTATTTGATGGGGTCTAACGCCGCTCCTTTTTTAGATAGATCAAAGAAAATGTAAGCAAGCCGAAGCCTACTGGAAACGCGACAGTCGTCAATTCCCATTCGAGAATATGAAATCGGGACTATATAACGGGGCGTAGCGCGGCGTAGAGTTTCACCGCTCAACAAGCAATGCCTCGAGAAGTCGGAAGTGTCTTAATGAGAACGGAGTGTCTTACCAGTAGTTTCCCAGGTTCCCTCTGATTATCCTGAGAAGTTAAAAATATATCAGCTTCACGCTGTATCCCGCACACAGCAGGGTAGGCAGAGGGAACCTAGTGTTAAGACACTCCGTTCCCCACTTTCTGCCGAATTCTGGAGGCATTGCGTGTTGAGTGGCAGAACTCAACGCCGCGCTTAACCTCGACACCAGAGCGAAGAAATGGAAATATAAATTTAAGTAAATATTTCATCTCCTCGAGTGGGGATCGAACCCACAACCAGTCGATTTTGCAGTCACACCTCGTGCCGCTGCGCCACGACCGGCCTCATTTTTTTATTTTTTTTATTTTTTAAAAATATATATTTACTAGGAAGAGGAAGCCTAATGTAAAGTCACTCCGTTGGCAGAAATAGGTAACGAAAATAATTAATTACATCAAGTACGAATCGAACACACCACCGTTGCGTTCACAGCCAGGCACAGTACCATTGCGCCACTACGGCACATATATTACGGCGTTTATTACCATACTATTAATACATAGATCTATATATACATAATTTTTAAAGCACGAAAGGATCACACAGCCGTAAAGCCCATCCCAGCATCCCTATAACCATCTCAAAGAGTCATCTCTACAGTGGAAAAATATAAAAGTGAGTTGCAATCTTGTAATAAAAGACATATCGTCCGTCCGCACCGCGTAGACTATGACGCTGTGGTTTTATTGAGGGAAAGACAGTTTTCTAAGATGAAATGAGTTGATATGTATATGGATTTAGAAATATGTATTTGTATTATATGACTAGATTGTAGGGTGGTTTTGGTTGTGGATTCGATTCTTGTGCAAGGTAATGTGAATATAAATATTTTTTTAGCTTCAAATTGTATCTCATATACAGCAGAGTAGGCGGAGGGAACCTGGTAAAACATTGTTTCTCAATTATCCAGATATTGCTTATTGAGTGGTGGAACTCTTTACTTCCCTTCGCCTTATTACCAGAGCGTGGAAATCAAGTTAGTTTATAAGTTTATGTAAATAATAAATATGAAATACCTATAGATATTTTTAACATTTTTAAAGTGTTATTCCACACTTCAGAAAGAAAAATACTTATTTAGAAAACGTATATAAATTTGAACGTAGCGGGACTCGAATCCGCGTTTCCTGGAAACCGACCTGGTCGGTTCGAGTTCGCGGGTTCGAGTCCCGCTACGATCAAAATTTTTATACGTTTTCTAAATAAGTATCTGAAGATATTTTATGAAGTGCCACTGGTAATCCTATAATAGAAAAAAAAATAGTAATATTTTAACATGATGAGCTGTAAATGAGGGTAAATCTAAAACAAAGTAATATTTTCGACTGCCCACGATATATTTAGGTTTGAATTCCACTTAGTTGATTGTTAAAACAGAAAACTTAACTTAAATACTTTTCCGCATGAAATTTGCATTTTCACTTTTCAAAGTCATCCTTCTAATGTAATAGTAATAAATGTCAAAAGACGAATTTGATGTATCAAATTTGCTATCTCTACGATACACACCATTACTCAATGTTTTTTTTGTTAGTATATATATATATATATATATATATATATATATATATATATATATATATATATATATATAAATACTATAAATATTATCAATTAGGCCTTCGGCAAAGCAGAGCGACGCAGCGTGACTGTAAACACGACGGTAGAGAGTTCGATTTCTACTTTAGGAATTATTCGTTTAACATACACTTTCTCATATAACATCCAGGTGCAGACAGCGATCAGTTACATTTTCGTGTTATTATATTATATAGATAAAAAAAACAGCTTCACGCTGTATTACGCACACTGAAGGGTAGGCAGAGGTTCCCACATAGTGTTAAGACACTCCGTTCCCCACTTTCTGCCGAATTCTGGAGGCATTGCGTGTTGAATGGCAGAACTCAACGCCGCGCTTGTCCTCGATACCAGAGCGAAGAAATGGAAATATAAATTTAAGTAAATATTTCTTCTCCTCGAGTGGGGATCAAACCCACACGTGCGCCACAACTGGCCTCAGCGATCAATTACATTTTCGTTATCTTATATTATATAGATATTATAAATAATAACACTTTTATTCCAATTTAAAGCTATTCCATTCGCCCATACCGCATATTTTGTTAGCGCCGACCGACGTTTTTGTTCTCTCTAAACGAAACACCCGCTGAAATGTAGCACAGTTTGTTAAAAATATTGTGAACGATGAAATGTGTGGTTTTAATTGAATATTCTGTTACGGTTTTACGCGACACAGTGGTTTTTGTATAGTTAACGTAAGAATCGAGTAATTGTATATTCTTTTTGTTAAGGTGGAGAGTTTGTTTGGTTGAACGCGCTGATCTCAAGAACTACTGATTCAAATTTTAAAAAAGCTTTTTGAAAGCGTCGTGCCGTGAGACGTCGTGCAAGTTTATGAGTGTAAACGCAGCGGTTGTGAGTTCGATTCCCTGTCGTTTGATTGCCCTTTACTTTCATTTCTGCGATCTGGAAAGGCAAAAGGCGGCGTGGAAGTCAACGCCGCTTTTTGCTCTCAAAGCGCACTGTCTCCAATTTTTGGTAGAAACTGGAAAAAATACTCACTGCCTCCAGAATTCGGCAGAAAGTGGGGAACGAAGTGTCTTACCACTAGGTTCCCTCTGCATACCCTGCTGTGTGCGGGATATAGCGTGAAGCTGATTTAATTTGATTTGATAACTGGAAAAAAGGAGTATGAGTTTTTGTGGCGGAACTCAACACCGTAGTTCATTGGTCTGGACCAAGAATTCATAAATATTTTGATATCTTACGCATACATTCAAATATATTGCTACGGTGCCTGCAACATAAGGTCGATATAAATTTCTATGATAAAATTTAAATATACTAGACACGTTGCGTCCAAACGGCACGTAGATCGCTGCCCAATATCCGATATACGCTTCATATATTCCTGCAAAGCTGTGAAAAGTTTATGAATATTTTTAAACATTTTATAGTTATTATAATAATAGTTTACCTTTTTTTTCGGCTTCACGCTGTATTCCGTTTGTAACGGGGTAGATAGAGTGAGAATAGTGTTGAGACACTCCGCTTCACGTTTTTTTCCGAATTCTGGAGGCTTTGTCTCGACATTTGGCCACTGAAATTAAAATATTAAGTATTTAATTTCCTCTAGTGGGAATCGAACCCACAACATGTGGCTTTTACAGTCACATGCTTGTGCCTCTGCGTCACGACTGGTCTGAACATAGTGCACTTTTTCTTAATATTTCTTTAAAAAAAAATTAATATTCTCCGAACCTACCCTCTACCCTACCCTACATCCGTGCTGTTTTTCGAAATTTCGCCAGTTTTCGCTTCTTAATAAATTTTAAAATTCTAGGTCCACGCGAAGTTGCCAGATTTTGATTAATTATACGACAACTTTCATACAAAATGCAATAAAAACGATGCATAAACGATCATATCTTTTGATATTATTAAGTTAGAAGTCCATTTTTAACCGATTTCAGTAAAAAGTGAAGGTTAGATATCAATTCGACTGTATTTTTTTTATGTTTGTTGTTACCTCAGAACTTTCAACTGGGTGAACCGATTTTGATGATTCTTTTTTTTATTTGAAAGCTAGTGATTCCCGTGTAATACCATTTTTTATTGTATTGGTGCCCATTTCTAACAATTGTATCCATGAGTAGTAATAGTCAAATATTCCACGAACCGATTTCCATGATTCTTTTTAGGGTTGCCTTTTAAGGGAAAAAAACCCTTATAAAATAACTTGGTTGTCCGTCTGTCTGTCTGTCAAGAACCTTTATCACAGGAACGCTTGAAGATATCGAGTTGAAATTCATAGGGTACTTAGGTTGACCTAGAATTATTAAATTTGTCAACTAGCATCTACAGATAGTACTAGTTCAGGAAAAAATCTGATAACTATACATTTGTGGTTAAATTCTTAAAATATAATAGCCTTAAATAGCAAAAAACGCATATTTCGACACTATAAAGGGAATCAAAATTAATAGGCTAATTCTGATTAACCTAGAATTATAAAATTTGGCACTCAGCATCTGCAGGTATTCTTAGATTAGTAAAAAATCTGAAAACTGTACATTTGTGTTTAAATTCTTATAAATAATAGCCTTAAAGGAGGGCAAAATTTGGTAAAAAGGCCGCTAGTTTAAGTGAGGTATCTGATGAAAGAGCTCTGGTTAAGCTAAGCCTGAATTTCAGAAAATGCTCAAGTACTCAAATTTATTACAGAACCCTCATTGGGCGAGCCCGACTTGCGCTTGTTCGGTTTTTTTTATTGGAAAGGATACACTTCAAGAATAGTTTGATAAAACCCTGGTTAGGTTCTGACTATGGGATCCAGTTGAAATTCAAGATGTTGGTTTTTTTGTAAAAAATATAATTTCTATAATTTATTGAACTGTGGACGTGGATATTTGATATTAATTTCAGCTTGATTAAGCTCCACGTAGTTTGAAAAAAATTATCCAGACAAACAGACAAATATACAGATGAATAACAAAGTGATGTTATAAGGGTTCCCTATAAGGGCTTACATTTTTTCTTTTGAGTAACGGTAGGTATCTACTCTAAAAGGCGAATCCTTAATTATTAAAGAAAAAAATCAGCTTTATACTGTATCCCGCACACAGCAGGGTAGGCAGAGGGAACCTAGTGTTAAGACACTCCATTCCCCACTTTCTGCCGAATTCTGGAGGCATTGCGTGTTAAGCAGAACTCAACGCCGCGCTTTGCCTCGACACCAGAGCGAAGAAATGAAAAGATAAATTTAAGTAAATATTTCATCTCCTCGAGTGGGAATCGAACCCACAACCAGTCGATTTACAATCACACTTTGTGCCGCTGCGCCAGATGGACTGGGATTAAAGAAAAAAAGGGAAAATATATTATATGGAATGGTTGCTGCAGGTGTATAGCTATAAAATAACACATCTCCAGAAACCCATTCCTTTTTATCACTGGTGATAATATTCAATGAATAAATGATTTGTCCTGCAGAGGAGAGCAATTCGTTCGGTTTACTGCCTTGGTCTCAAAATTGACTTAGGATAAAATAAAAAAAAATTAAGACCTTTTAATTTTTTCAAGAATCATTTATGCCAAATTTTTAGATACTGTATACTGTTTTTTTTTTTCTTATTTTTTTGGTAAGGGTTGCCTGGAAGAGATCACCTGTGGAGATAAGGCCGCCTTTACACCATTTTTCATTTGTTTTATCTTGTATCTGTTTTATGTTTAAGTTGGTGTAATAAAGTATTAAATAAATAAATAAGTAAATAAATAAAAATAGCTTCATGGTAGATCCTACACTTACAAGGGTAGGTAGATGCGAACCTGGGAACCTAGAGTTAAGAAATGCCATCCCCATTTTACGACAATTCTGGAGACATTAAGTGTTGAGTAGCAGAACTCAATAACTTACTTGGCCTTCGTTACCAGAGCTTATAAATGAAAATATCAAATATTTCATTCCCCCGAGTAGGAATGGAAAACCTACATTTTTATATATAGTTTTAATTAATGTCTTGCATATATACAAACGTAAATGTATACTTTGCCTCGAATGTTATTGAATCCCTAACCCAGCCTGTTCCATCAAATCTCGTCTAATCTAAACAAATATAGTTAAAATTAATAAAACCAATTTTCCTAAGAGAAACGTGTTGAATGTTTTGTAAAATGCTTTTAAATGAATGGTTCTCCAAGATATTTTGCACAGTATATATGTAGATAAAAATAAATATAAAATATATTATATTATTTGTGGTTGTCGTGGCGCAACAGCATGCCTGACTTTACACATGACGGTTGAGTGTTCTGTTCCTACTCAGAGTTTTGACTTTTTCTTCTTGCTCTGATAATAAGACAAAACGCGGCGCTGAGCTCTGCTACTCAACAAGCAAAAAAAAATTGGGTGGAACTTGGGGAACTCAGTGTCTTGACACTATCCTGTGTGATATGACTAATATGTATCCGAATACGACGAAGCAAAAAGAAATATTATATTACAGAAGTATAAACTATTTTATCTATAGGTATGTATATAGTTTTTTTATTATTTAAACTACACCGTATACTAAAAGTATCTACATACAAATAAAAAGATAGTATATAGAAAAAATGGATGATGAGGTGATTGAGTAAATGGTCACTCGGTTTTACCTTCGTAACATTCCGCGGTGTAACTTAGTCTACCAGAATGGAGAAATAAAAATGATATAAATATAATGATTCCCCCGAATGGGACTCGGGGCCCATTATCGAAGCAATTACAATCCAAACGTCACAACCACTGCACCACGATAGCCTCTCCGGTGAATATAACATGCTAATATATGCATATCCAGAATCCACCTTTGAACTTAACGCTGTTGTGAAACTTTCCAAACAACATAAACGATAGATTAAAATGAATATTATCTGAGTTCGAAATTTCAATTTAAGTGCGGCAATCCAATTTCACACGGCGTTGACTATAAATGGGTGTAATTTTAGACAGACAGACGAAACTTGGCGCGACTCGAGAATCTTAGTTTACTAGGTAACTGGAACTTTATTAAACTTATCTTTTCACCCTTTGTCTTTGGCCGCGAATGAGTTATTCTTTGTAGGATATTGGTTTTGTATAATGAAAGGGGTAGCTTCGAAACTTTTGGGTTTTTTTGTTTAAATTCTTTTAGAGGCGCTTCGCTTTTGTCTGGAGAAAGGAATAGGATTTGGTTATTGAAATTTTATTGTAAGATATTGAGTTCTTTTTTTTTATTGTGAGGCCATCGTAGGGGTGCAGCGTTTGATTGTAAACACAACAGTTGTGGATTCGATGTCCATTCGAGGGAATAAATTTGTTTCTTCGTCCTGGCCACAAAACAAAGCGAAAGCAGTTCCGACGCCTTAAGATTGTCTCGAAACAAATACCAAGAAACGCGTGCTCGAGTTCTGCTTCATTGTGAAATAATCTTTTTAAAATATAAATATATATATTTTAACTACTTTTTGGGGTTCCATACCTCGAAAAGAAGGATTTCCGCGGACATACAGTTATGAAATTTAGAGAAAAATCCGAAAAGTGAAAATTTATGTTTATGTTACATATAAAAACTATTATTGAGGCCGGTCGTGGCGCAGCGGCACGAGGTGTGACTGCAAAACCGACTGGTTGTGGGTTCGATCCACACTCGAGGAGATGAAATATTTACTTAAATTTATATTTCCATTTCTTCGCTCTGGTGTCGAGGTTAAGCGCGGCGTTGAGTTCTGCCACTCAA
>JAAIXJ010001731.1:92604-433255 GCA_013403705.1 Heliconius hermathena | reverse complement strand
GCTCTTTTATCAATAAATAATAATAATTTAATTGAAATTTACCGCAATCTAATCAATTAAATAGTACAACATTAGAAATTTCAATAGATAGAGTTTTCTTGTTCCCTGACTTGTATCGTAGTTTTCGTAATAACTTCTAAAACCGCACGAATCCGCAGCTGATTTTTATAAATGTTATTTATAAAAATCTGGACTATAAAACAACATCAAATGTAACGCGTCGGTAGACGTCGGTAACTGTCAAAAGTCTCGATGAACTTTAAACACGTACCTTTTTTCTCTTCACTTATTGTTAATATTTTTTATAGGAATATAGTCACAAAATCCACAATATAATAATTGTTTTAAAATCTACATACTATAGGCTTTTTAAAAATATATAACACTTTATACCTATTTACACATTTTTTTAAGGAAATTAAGTTTAAAATATCGATGCGAACAATCTGAAATAGACATTCTTACGTATTACAATTTCTCACAATAAAAAAAGAATATATTCCAAATGTAATTCACGAATAAATAATTCATTACATTAAAGGTCCACTATTATACTATTTAAAAAAAATGCGTCAGGGACGACTTTAGTAAAAATGAATTTTGATCTGCCGTTGTTCTACCATTATCCATAGTGTGGTGGCGAGGTTAAGCGCGGCGTTGAGTTCTGCCACTCAACACGCAATGCCTCCAGAATTCGGCAGAAAGTGGGGAACGGAGTGTCTTAACACTAGGTTCCCTCTGCCTACCCTGCTGTGTGCGGGATACAGCGTGAAGCTAATTTAATTTAATTTTAATTTTTAAAAACTATTACAAGCTTATATTTGTTGATCATTTCATAAAAAATGGAAGCCTCACTATAACACCCACAAAATTATGCATATCAACTTTTATACTACCCGTTGAGTTACTTTCCTGAAATAAGGAACCCTCTATGGGCAATTGACAGAAGGTTCCCTGTGCTTACTATGCCATGTGGAAAAAAGTATAAAGCTGAAAAAACGCATAAACGTATATCTGAGTTAGAAAAGCTCAATAAGTTCCAAATATTCACGTTAAATAATGTTTTTTTTTTATATCTAGTAATAACATTTTTTTTAAACGCTGTCAGAACTGCCGTTTACAACGTGAGTATCCGCATGGAATAACGAATAATATTTTTGTAGTGCTGTCAATAACTGCCGATTGCCGGTGTTTACGGACGTGGGACGTCACTAGCAGATACTGTACGACGCAATGTACAGTAACTTTATAACATCACTACTTTTTAAAATAAATATATTTACATAGCATTTTTTTTTTGTTTTTAAAGGTAAAAGGTAAATATGTATATTGTTTAATTTATATGTGTGTTGATATTTTACTTTAAATGAAGCACGTCACGTCAAGCAGTCACGTCCATTTGTGAGCACGGCGGTTTTGTGTTCCATTTCGAAAATTTGGTAATAAATAATTATTATTATCATAAAATATGCTTGAAGATAGTTTTGAGGTCGTCGTGGCGTAGTGGACCAGCGTCTGACTGTAAGCATGATGATTGTAGGTTCAATATCTCTGTACAAGAATGATGACACTTAAATTGTTTTTGTTCCCTCGCTCTGGTAGGTTAAGCGCGGCGTTGAGTTTCGCCACTCTCAATACGCAATGTCTTAAAAATTAAGTGGAAAATGGGAAAAGGATGTCTTAACAACCGGTTCTCTCTAATCTATCTTATATACGTAGAAAAAAAAATAAAGCGTGAAGCTTTAACAAAAGCTTATTCTAATTTTTAATTCCAATTTTCGATATATAATTATTATTATTTCCTTATTATAGTTATATATAGTTAAAATTATAACCTTTATAAAGGGAGTACTTAAATAAAAATACTACAACATCACAATATGCCACAGCATAGTTCTGTCAGAATAAGCTGTCACAGACCGTCACTGTTTCATAGATACGCCTTGTTCGTACGAGAATACAAGACTATTTGCTAGTAGCCCTTATAAATATTCAATAACAGCAGTTAGGCAAAGTGACATAACTCTATATTAAGGAAAGTATTAATCTAGACCTATGAAATGTAAATTAATGGCAAACTTCGATATAGCTATATCGTTGGTCCACAAAAACAACAAAAACAATCACATTTTGAAAATGTTTTGTAAAAAAAAATTTTCCCGGCGATTGCCAACAGTCTCTTGGTATATACTATATACTTGGTATGAACGTACATACTATATACCAGTCCAGTCGTGGCGCAGGGGCACAAAGTGTGACTGTAAAACCGTCTGGTTGTGGGTTCGATCCCTACTCCAGGAGATGAAATGTTAATTTAAATTTATATTTCCATTTCTTTGCTTTGGTGTCGAGGCAAAGGGCGCCGTTGAGTTCTGCCACTCAACACGCAATGCCTCCAGAATTCGGCAGAAAGTGGGGAACGGGGTGTCTTAATATTAGGTTCCCTCTGCCTGCTGTTAGCGGGATACAGTGTGAAGTTGTATATACTATATAGCTTTTACAATAAAACTTTTCTGTTACTGAGTGAGTGACATACAACATGTGAAGAAATTACTCGACTCGAAAACTTGAAATTTGGCTTGTACTAGATAAGAGAGCCTGGAGTAAGATAGAACTAAGAGGATCCCTAAAAATTTCTAGGGAAAACAATATTTTGTTCATTTTACTTTTTGAAGTCTAAGCAAACAGATTAACAGGCGATGACTACTATTTTATAGAATATTAGTTATACCACTTTTGCGATAATAATCTAGTATCTGAAGCTTTGTAGTTCAGAATATGAGATCATTCTATAAATATGGATTTATCGGCTCAAATGTGTTTTAACTGAAAGGAAATATTGAAGACGTCGTTTTATTGAAAAGTAGCAGATTCGAATCCAGACCGTTCAAGATATGAATAACACAGTTAGTTTTCGTGCTATATTTTAAGCAAAAGACAGTGTTTTTACCCTTTTTTAATGATGGTCAACACTAAAGATAAATAAATTATTT
Organism: Heliconius hermathena; assembly: GCA_013403705.1. Lineage (NCBI taxonomy): Eukaryota > Metazoa > Arthropoda > Insecta > Lepidoptera > Nymphalidae > Heliconius > Heliconius hermathena. Next base: position 430,262 of record JAAIXJ010001731.1, on the reverse strand, counting down.
TTACGAAACGTACTAAAATTAGAACGCAGAACTGCGGTACTCGAACCCGTTCTTCTAAGCGACCAACCGTCTTAAATGATTTCTAACAATAGCGTGTTCAAATCCCGCTATGTTATTATAATGCTATGTTATGAAATGCAATGAAGAAGTAAATCATGTCATGAGATTTTGTATCATTTTTTTAGGAAATTAACTGCCTATTTCAATCAGTTACTACAAATCTAATTTCTAGATTTCATATATTTTTTTTATAGCTTTACACTATATTCCTTTCACAGCAAGGTAAGCAGAGGGTTGTTTCTAAGATACTCCGTCCTTCCATCGAAATCGTGAGGCATTGCGTGTTGAATGGCGAATTCTCTGATGACTCGACAGCACGCACACACATCGCTCTGCGAAAAAGGAAAATATTAAATATTTCATTTCCTCTAGTGGGAATCGAACTCACAACCTCTACGCTATACGGTAGAGGTAAGAGGGACTCAAACTGTTATTACATTTTTTACAAACTACAGTAACAAAATACAGGACAAGTTTATGTTTTTATATTTAAATTGAAATTGGTAGTCAGAGTATTGAGACACTTCGTTAAATTAAAATAATTTATTCCACGAGTGAGAATTGAACCAACGACCGTCGCGTTTCGTCACGTACTATGCCACTACACCTCGACGGCCTGGGAAACGATCATTTAATTAAGTTGAACTTCCTAAACAACTGCAACACAATATATCAATGTCGTTTTAATGTGAAATGGCTGTCAGTAAATGAGTCTATAATGTATGAAGCTTGAACAAGCTCAGATAGTATAACAGAATTATTTACTGTACAGAATTAAACAAAATAGCTATATATATATAAATTGTATGTAAATTACATTATAAAATTTATAAACTACAATAAAACTTAAATTTTAAATTAGACGATCGTGACCTATTAATATATATTGTGGATTCACGGTGGATGGAACAGTTTAGGGATTCGATTCCCACGAGTGAAAAATGAAATATTTAATATTTTCATTTCCTCGTTCTAATAACAAGGGCAGTGAGTTCCACTACTCAATTCCTTCGGAATTCGGGTGCAAGTGGGGAAAGAAAATGTCATAATGGGAACGGAGTGTCGTAACACTAACTCCCCCTGCCTACTCTCTGTTATAAACTTAGAATTTAGCCTGAAACTTAACCTTTTTAATACTGATAAAAGATTAATAGGAAAAAAACAGGCAGCTATATCAATATAAAATTTACATACTACAGAGTTTTACAATATAACGTCACATATAAATTGGAAGAACAAAGTAATTTCCAAAGGAATTTGTAATAAGCCTTCGCGTGGTTTTCGAATAATATCGCTTTAATAAGTTCTTTGTGGTATATATATCGAAAATATTAACACATATTTCTAAATTTAATATTGTATGCGGTTTTCGGTGAAATGATAAAGATTATGAACAAAAAAACTTTTGAATATATTGAAAAACAAAAAAAATAACGTAGCATGAGCTTGGAGATACCGGTTTGATGCCCGCTACGATCAAATTTTTATATATTCTATTTATTATAATACCACTATTTATTTAAAAAATATTTAAAGATTATAATTAATTTTTAAAAATTATTTAAAGATTATAATTAATTATAAGGCCAGTCGTGGCGCAGCGGCATGAAGTGTGACTGTAAAACCGATTGGTTGTGGGTTCGATCCCCACTCGAGAAGATGAAATATTTACTTAAATTTATATTTTCATTTCTTCGCTTTGGTGTCGAGGTTAAGCGCGGCGTTGAGTTCTGCCACTCAACACGCAATGCCTCCAGGATCGGCAGAAAGTGGGGAACGCAGTGTCTTAACACTAGGTTCCCTCTGCCTACCCTGCTGTGTGCGGGATACAGCGTGAAGCTGATTTTATAATTTTTCCAAGATATATACTTGGAAATCAAACTTACAACCATCGCTATAATTAAAACAATTCTTTAACACGACGGTGTATATATATTTTTTTGTATAGATTGCATCCGATACTGTACTCAAATACACGAAATGAATGAAAAAGATAAATTCACAGGCTTTTTACCTAGATTATAAAAAATACTAAAAGGATAAACATAGTATAAAAAGAAATTCATTAAATTAAAAAAAATAGAGTCTGACACGAGTTTTTGTTTTCAACTTCGTTGGACTGTTAACGCATCGGTTGTGGGTTCGATTCCCACTTTTCCCACTCCCACGAATAAATTATTTTCATTTTTAGGGTTTCGTACCTTTTTAGAAAAAAAAGGAACCCTTATATATTTTGTTGTCAGTCCGTCCGGCTGTCTGTCTATATATCAAGAGCCTTTATCTCAGGAACGCTTGCAGACATCGATTTGAAATTCAAACTTAGATCCACGGCCCCATGATTTCCTGAAAAATAAAACATTTACTTAAAAAAAGATATGGCCGTTTATATAGCAAAAAACGTGTATTTCGTCGCTATGAAGGGAATGAAAATTAACAGGGTACTTCCGGTTGACCTAGAATTATGAAATTTGGCAGCTAGCATCTATCGGTAGTACTAGTTCAGGAAAAATTTGGAGACTATACTTTATAGTTAAATCCTAAAAATAATAGCCTTAAAAAGAGGGCCAAATTTGGTACGAAAGCCGAAAGTTCAAGTGAGGTATCAGATGAAAGGGCTTTGGCTAAGCTAAGCTTGAATTTCATAAACAACTCGACACCTCCAATTTTTTTTCAGAATTCTCGGTGAGCGAACCCGCCTCGCGCTTGTCCCGTTTTTTTCACTTCTACGAGACAAAGGGTAGCTTGAGGCTGGAGTTCCACCACTTTACACGCAACGTCTCGAAAAATGTACAGCAATGGGAGAACGATACGGAGTACCTTAACACTAAGTTCCCTTTGCCTACGCCTGTCGAGGCAAGAAGCGTTCCTTCTGTGCAGCGTGAGGGATACAACGTGAAGCTGATTTTTTTTTATTTTACCAAAAAAGAAAAACACGCAACTTAATTTTAATGTAAATAATAATATACATATACCTATAGTATAATAATATAACAACGCATATTTATGATTGGGAATACTAAACAAAAGTTCGAAACGAATGAACTTTACACATAAATCTAGGGGCGGGTACGCTCTACAAAAAAAATATCCTCCTCATTCAAAGTAATTTACTATAACTGATCAAATAAATAATTAGCGAAGCGTATATTCTGTTTGTACACGAATATTCTTGACTGGCTTTCGTTTTTTGTTTTTGTTTGTGTTTTGATTAAGTTACGTTGTGTTTTTGTTTATTTATACATATTTCTCAGATGTTATTGATTGACTGAGGATATGAGGCCAGACTGTCTGAATATATGAGGCCAGTCGTGGCGCAGCGGCATGAAGTGTGTCTGTAAAACCGACTGGTTGTAGATTCGATCCCACTCGAGGAGATGAAATATTTACTTAAATTTATATTTCCATTTCTTCGCTCTGGTGTTGAGGCAAAGCGCGGCGTTGACACCACTCTCTGCCACTTAACACGCAATGCCTCCAGAATTCGGTAGAAAGTGGGGAACGGAGTGTCTTAACACTAGGTTCCCTCTGCCTACCCTGCTGTATGCGGGATACAGCGTGAAGCTGATTGATTGATTGATTAACTAGATTTTATGTAGAAAAATGACCGACTAAGCGCGAGTGGGACTATACTACCGAGGCTTCCGTACTAATTTCAGAATTGTATGACTCCGGGACATTTGCAGATATATATAAAGGCAATTATGTGGTATGAAATGAACTACAAATATAAGTTTGTATAATTTTTAATGATAATTTTTTACGATGATATTTTTTTTTGTATGAAATATTTTAAAGTTTTTACTTTTCAGATGTTTTTCTTCAAGGGAAGTTACCTATAGGTTTTGATTACGCGACGAATTTAATACAAAATTCAACAAAATCGATTCATAAATATTCGTATCTTTTGATTGCGTTTATTTAGAAGTTTGATTTTTTCTGTTTCAAGAAACCATAAACTTGAAATGGTCTAGACGGACGGACAGACGGGCAACAAAGTGATCTAATAATATGGATTCCGGATACGGAACCCTAAAAAACAATATCAATATGCGAAACATACTAAAAAAAGAAATATAATAAAGATTTACGTTGCATCCTACTTACTGAATAGTCAAAGGGAACCAACTTTAAAACAGTCCCCAGTTTCTGTCCCACTTTCAAGACATAGCGTTATATAGGCGAAACTCAACGCCGCGTTTTATCTTTATTTTTCATGTGGGTAAATCAAAACCACAATCCCCATGCTTACAGTCTGACGCTGTGCTGCTGCGCCTCGATGGCCCCAGATCAGACATTCTAAACATCGATTTTATTCTACTGATATACATAATCTTAACACTAACAAAAAACATAAAACAAATCACAATATTCTATAACAAAACCACCCCAAAACACAATATAAACAAATTAACCACAGAATAACTTCCCTGAAAATCCAAAAAGAAAGTATATTTCATCATTCTCTTAGTTATAAGAAATGACGCGGCGGGAACGTGATAAGCCCCGTCACGCTATCGCATCAGGATACGTCACGCAAAATATTGCCTCTGACTTTTTATATCTATTTATTTACCTTCTATAATATACAATCTACTTTAACCGTAAAATACGTCGACACTCCCCCAAACGTGTAATAAAATATGAAAATCACAACAAAATGATACCTTGCGCCATTTTACCCCATTTAAAGGGTTGGAGATGTATAGGGATGAAGGTACTTTATAGGTATAAGTTTCATAGAAACATAGAAATGTATTTTGAATTTCTATAAAACAACTATAGAATTAGAGGCCAGTAGTGGCGCAGCGGCACGAAGTGTGACTGTACAATCGACTGGTTGTGGGTTGGATTCCCACTCGAGGAGATGAAATATTAACTTAAATTTATATTTCCATTTCTTCGCTCTGGTGTCGAGGTTAAGCGCGGCGTTGAGTTCTGCCACTCAACACGCAATGCCTCCAGAATTCGGCAGAAAGTGGGGAACGGCTGTGTGCGGGATACAGCGTGAAGCTGAAAAAAAAAAGCTATAGAATTTGTTGTTTATACTACTACTATTACTACTACTACTAGTTGTTGAAATTTTCTTTGACGATTTGGTGTTTTGTTTCGTTCTCATCGAATTATAACGTGCTCAAATTTTCTAAGAGAAAAAGAAGACAATACGGGTTGAGTGCCGGAACTCAACACCGTGTTTATCTAACGGAGAGTGGGTCTCGAACTCATCCACTCAATGGAGAATGGATTAACAGTCAAGACACCACTGATCAATTTTCTTAATAATAGATAGATACAAGTATATGATAGGTCAAAGTAATAATCTATAATCTATATATATAAAAGGACATGTTCCTGACTGACTGAGGTAAGACGCACGCACAGCTGTAACCGCTGTGCGTAGAAACGTGACATTTGGACAGATGTTTATTTTTGTAATCTGGACATCCACTAAAAAGGGATTTTGAAAAATTTTAACCCTAAAGGGACGAAATAGGGGTTGAAAGTTTGTATGGATTTTTTTTAAATCGGCACCGAATTTAATAAAATTTGAAATTTAGACTCTTAAAAACATTATAATATATATATTATATACACGTATTTCATGGTTTTTTAGAATTCATCCCCTAAGGGTTCAAATAAGGGATTGAAAGTTTATATGGAAAAATCTTTAAATCGCCACCGATTTTTATAAAAATTTAAATTCAGACTGTTAAAAATATTTTATTGAACACGTGTTTCGCGGTTTTTTAGAATTCACCACTAAAGGTGCAAATAAGCGGGCGAAGCTGTGCGCGCCCACTAGTATTTTATAAGAACTGAGTTAATTTAACCCTTTCGATGTTAAACACAGCGTAAAAATATTGGCATGAAAGCCACAACCTAATTCAATATTTTTATCAACATAATGCTAGTTTTCCACTTTTACTTATAAGCATTTATTTAAAACATCGTTTTAGTATATACCAAAAATAACAGGGTAAGCAGAAGGAACTCAGTGTTAACGCTTCGTTTCCTACTTTTTTACACACAATTTTGGCATAACTCAACGCTGCACTTTGTCGTGTTACCAAAGGCAGGAAATAAAAATAATACATTCTCCCAAGTGGGAATCGAATCCACAACCTTCGCGTTTAGAGCTATAGGTTGTGCCGTTGTGTTACGATATCACATTTCGGTTTTTGTATCACTTGACATTATAAAAGAGACAAAATGACGGGTACTTACCGATAATTATCAATTCAAACCCATTATATAGGTATATTTATATTTAGCATTAATATTTTTTTTTCAGTTTCTAGCTGTGAACGCGGTGGTTTTTGGTTCGATTAGTTCCTAATGATAAAATGCGCGGCGTTCAGCTCCATTACTCAACATGTCCTATTTTGAAAATTGGGCGGAACAACATAGGAAATTTCCGAGATATATTTTTAAAGAAAAATTGGGGAAAGAACTATCCTAAAAAAGAAAACAACAATTGATTTCCTATAACAATGCAATACTATGTGTATATATAGATATATTTAGCTCAGTAGCTCCACATTTCCGGTGGACGGCCAGCCATTTTAACGCACCATTTGATTCACAAAGACACGTTGATTTATGGCATCCTAAATCCTAAAAAGACTGATAAATATATCGCCTCAATAAATCATGATTCAATCAATCATTTCTTTTGAATCAATGCTTGTTCTACTCGATAACTTTGGACGCGTAATTTTACGTTTCATTGGGTTTTAATTTTTTTTTAAGTTAACTTTAATTGAAAAAGTTTTTTAAGCTTCACGCTGTATTCAGAATTCAATAGGATTGGTAAAGAGAACGTAGTGTTGAGACACTACTATTACACTAACAAAAATAAATAACTCCGTCGAGTGGAAATCGAACCCACAATCGTAGTTCTGCGACGCTCTCACCGACGCTAGTTTACGAATATGTATACTGCTAAAAAAATAGAGTCAGAAATTGGAATATTAGTTAAAAAAGTGTATGACAGAGAGGATCCCATGATATAACACATCGTTAACTTTCTTCCAGTCTCTTAAAAGCATTACTTGTTCATTTAAAAAAATCAATCTGATATGTACATATCATACAATCTTTATCTTTACAAAAAATACAAACTGAAATGACTATGGTTTTGTTATGTTTGCTATGCTAAAAACATAAATAAGTTGTAACAAGCGTATAAAAATTTCGACGTAGCTCGATTATTCGAGAACGTATGGCTTAGTGGTCAGAGCGCCTGGTCGGTTTCCAGGAGGCGCAGGTTCGAGTCCCGCTCAAACGTTCAAATTTTTATTCGTTTTCTAAATAAGTGTTTTTCTTTCCTAACACCTTAAAAATGTTATAAATACATACTTGATCAATAACAATATTTTAAATTCAAATCCCTTTAACGCAGTGATTCTCAACCACTGTGCCGCGGCACTTTTGTGTGCCGCCAAATTTCAAAAGTGTGCCGCCAAATTTCAAAAGTGTGCCGCCAAATTTTGCAAATTATAATAATGTTAATATAATTAAATTATATCATTTAAAAAGAAAAATATTTTTAACATGAATATATATTTAAATCCACAAAAAATAAATTCGTATATTTAAAATTTTTGTCATAAACTATTTCTGCAGTGTGTTGTAGTAAATAATTTCTCTTTGTGTGCCGCCAAATTTTGAAATCGTTAAATATGTGCCGCAACAAAAAAAAGGTTGAGAATCACTGCTTTAACGGGTGTCGAACCCACTTCTATCAGCTACCACACTATGCCCCATTGGTCCCTGAGTTCTCGACATTTATCATTTATAACATTCAAAGGTATAATGCATCTAACGAGCTACTTGTAACTTAAACATAAGCTCTGAAATGAACTTCTACAATATAACGAATTTCCAAGACAAGGAGCTCTCGAAAATTGTTGGAAATTTATTCACAGTTACATTTATTTTACATTTTAAAACAATGGCTCTATCATAATACTGTATATGTTACATTTCTAAAAGCGTGTAACGGCGACTACATGAGACGAGCATTACCCTGGAACTCAAAAACAACAAGAGATGAGAAAATTGCATTTTAGATACCTTTAGACTGTATTTTTATAAAGCAATATATTATGTTATTTTTTTTAGCTTCACTTCGTAACCCGCACATTGCGGGTTAGGCAGAGGGAACCTGGGAACCTATTGTTAGACACTCCGTTCTCATTAAGTCACTCCCGTTCTCCACTTTGCTGCCATGTCAGCCCTCCAGAGGTCCTTATGCTTTTTACGTGACCATCCTCCAGTGTAATACTTATTTAGAAAACGTATAAAAATTTTAACGTAGCGGAACTCGAACCCGCGCCTCCTGGAAACTGGCCAGGAGGCACGGGTTCAAATTTTCCATACAATATTTTTTTGCCATTTAACCGAAGTACAACTTAAAGTTACAATCAATATTATCATCTTCTGTTCATTAAATTGAAATAAAGCCTCTTACATATTCTCAACTTTTCTAATAAAAAACTTTTCAAACCGCTGCCCTATAAAGTTTATTATAAACCAGATGGATATTCTATAATGTTAAAAATTACAACGATAAATTGTACAAAATTTAATTTAGGTACTAATAAATTATAAATAAAATCTATAATATTTTCGCTCTAGTACCGAAGTAAATCGTGACATTGATATCCACCATCAAATATGCAAAAACTCCAGAATTCGACGGAAAATGGAAAATGGAAGTGTCCTAATGAGAACGGAGTGTCTTAACACAATGTTACCAGCTCCCCAGCGATTACCGTGAAGCTAATCATTCCTCAGAGTGGGAAATCAAACCTACAACCACAGTCTTTACATCATAATCACATTATAAAATTAAAGTTAAAAAATTAGCTTCACGCTATATCCCGCACACAGCGGGGTAGGCAGAGGGAATCTAGTGTTAAGACACTCCGTTCCCCACACTCTGCCGAATTCTGGAGGCATTGCGTGTTGAGTGGCAGAACTCAACGCCGCGCTTAGCCTCGACACCAGAGCGAAGAAATGGAAATATAAATTTAGTAAATACTTCATCTCCTCGAGTGGGCATCGAACCCACAACCAGTCGGTTTTACAGTGACACTTCGTGTCGCTGCGCCACGACTGGCTTCATTTAATTATGATAATCACATTATCATAATTAAAATAACGATAGGTACAGATACCTATCACAGTTGATGTAATTCCAACAAAGTGGGTACTGGTATTACTCGTGATATGCGCCCACGTGTGAAATCTCCAATAACGCGGAAACGAAGTTAATGAGCTGCCTTCCTAGCGCAATATTGCTATTACAGTGTAATATCTAGATTTTTGTTCGGTCTATTCAGGGTGACTATTAGAAAGCTATTGTGGTTATCTGTTTTTTTTTTCTTTTAGCTTAACATAAAACTAGTCAGGCCAGTTGTGGAGCAGGGTTACAGGCGTGTGATTGTAAATGCGACAGGTTGTGGATTCGATTCCCATTCGAATAAATGAATTATTTTATCTCTTCTTTCCTCGCTCCGATGGTTCGGTTCCGCCCCTCAACACGCTATGCTTCCAGAATTTAGCGGAAAGTGAGGAACGGAAGTGTCTTATTGGGAAAGAAATGTTCCATTCACACATTCATCACTGGGTTCCCTCAGCCCACCCTACTATTTGCAGGATGGATCGTGAAGCTAAAACAAAGCGATCTGCTTCTAAAATGCAATACTTATTGTCTCTAAATAAGGAAAATCTCTATAAGACATGATAAAACCGTGGAAATCATCTGGAACATCACTGTATTTTACTTTTACATTTTACTTTCATAATATCTGAGCAATTTTTAAAATTCAAACCATTTTGGTACAAAAAGTCCACTTAAATAAAATAGGCCAGTCGCGCCTCAGCCCCTGCGGGGCACAAGCGTGCGACCGTTTGTGGGTTCGATTACCACTCGAGGAAAAGAAATATATAATATTTTCATTTACTCGCTCTGGTAACGAGGCAATGGGCTGCGTTCGGTTCCGCCACTCAACACACAATGCCTTAAGAGTTTAGCGGAAAATGGAGAACGAAAATGTCTTAATGGGGAAAGGAATGTCTTAAAACTAGGTTCCCAGGTTCCCTCTGCCAACTCTGCTATGTACAGGTGAAGCTAAAAAAATATAGAAGAAGGTTACTTAATATAGTTGGAATTTTTCCAATTAGCCGCTAGTGTATAACCGATACCTGTTATTGAGTGTTACAAGAAGATGCCGTGCCGCCGCATACTGGAACAAGATGATCGCATTTTTAAAATGTTACGAGATAACAAAATAAATTGGACAAGGTATTTTAAGTTTTTTTTTCCTTTTTTGGTACTGAGGTAGTAGGGTAGGCAGAGATAATGTAGAGATAAGATATCTCTACTTCCTTAATTCTCTACTTTCGAACAGAATTTATAATTTTATGATTTGAGTGGTGGCTTACCACCGAATTTGGCTTTTACCAGAGCAGGAAAACTAAAGAAATTTAGTATTCTAAATTAGATAATTTTAAGCGTTTTTTAACAATAATTGCTAATATAATAAAAAAATATTTTTAAACCATACAATTATGAAACGAATGTTTATTTAAATTTAACAACACTACTTCCATATAGTTGCCGTTTAGTTCTTCCAAGACGCAAAAATACCTCTAGAATTCAGCAAAAAATGGGGAACGGAAGGGAACTGAGTGGCTAAATACTAGGTTTCCAGATTCCCTCTGTTTGCACTGCTGTGCGAAATATAGTGTGAAGCTAATATAAATTAAATTGAAATAAAATAATAAAAAAATTGCCATATANATATATATATATATATATATATATGACTCTGGCTCTGCTAAGCCTGAATTTAAGAAAAAGCTCAAGACCTTCAATTTTTTACGGAACTTGTCCGGTTTTTTTAAGTCCTATATATGTAAGAAAGGTGCTGAAAAAAAATCTAAAATCCAAGATAATTCGTTATTATATATTTATCTGTAACAAGATTATAAGGATTTCGACGTAACTTATTAGGAACATTCGGCTTAGTGGCCAGAGCGCTTAAACAGCCCAAATTGCACGGGTTGAAATCCCACTACATCAAATTTTTCATATGATTTGTAAAAAAAATACTAAGTACTAACCTACCAAAAAAAAACAAAAAATAGCGTATCTAAATTCCTGCACAGCTTCTTTGGTCATTTTTAAAAGAGCCTCGTTGCTTCGAGCGTGTTGAATTTTTAAAAGGTTCTAATTGGTTTACCTTTTAGATGCTGGTACGTCGCGAGCTTACAGCTGGTCTATTTTTGCTGTCGTAGCTCTATCGGCATTCTTACAAGTAGCTGTAAGTATTATAAATTGTAGAAAAGTTAAAGAAAATATTTTTTTAGTTTCACGATGTATCATGCAGGTAGTTTCCTCCTAGGCAACCTACAGTTAAAACATTCCACTCCCCATTTCCCACCGAATTCTGAAGGCAATGTGGGTTGAGTGGCAGTACTCAACCCCGCGCTTTGCCTTACACGAAAACGAAGAAATGAAAATATTAAACATTTTATTTCGTCGAGTAGGAACCGAACCTAAAAAGATAGGACTAGACTTCACTCTCCTTATCCCGCTATATGCGGGATAAACCGTGAAGCCGAATAGAATCTACATTCAATGCACATCCAGTCGCGTCACGACAACGTCAATATAATTTAATTACCTCTCCAATAAAACATAGAATATAAATGAATTAATCTAAATAAACATATCGGCGTCAAAGAAATTCATAAATATATACATAATACGATAATTTATTATTCCTTTTGTATCTTGCAAGAATGTCTTTTTAAGGAGATTTCTTTCTAAAATCGCTGACATTCAATCGTGTCGTAATTGAATCCATGCAAATGATATTAGAGGGGGGCAATTATTGAAGGGAGGTCCTGGGTTCATATACAGCAAGTAATATATAGGACTTTTGCAAGTAGTGTTACCATAATTTAAGACTGTAACAACATTTTATTGTATTTTTGTCTACTTCGTGCTGTATACCGCAGGTAGCAGGATAGGTAGAGAGAATCTAGTGTTAAGACACTCTAACTCAATGCCGTGATTTGCCTCGACACCAAGACAAAGAAAATGAAAATATTAAATATTTTATTTAGTAAAAATAATTTTAAAATATTTTTACATAGAGTAAACCGTACTTTGATTTTTGAACAAAAATATTTAAAAAAACTTACCAATTACTTGGTACCGACCTTAACTACTAACTACTAACCCAAACCCCACACTACTAACCCTGTTTGTTTACACAAACAGGGTTAGTAGTTTGATATTGTAGTAAGGTTGTTGTAGCATTAGCTTGACACCGACTTCAAAATTACAAAACGCTTTTTTAATTATTTTTAGTTCGTTGTTTGAAGTCGGTTCTTTTTGTATTTTTTTTTTTTTTTGTAAAAAATATAATTACTTGTTTTACAGCGTGTACGTACGCTGAGCTTAAGGGTTACGTATCAGTCTCGTTTAAGGCATTTCAATTACTACAGTAAATATATCAAATAGTATACTTGTATTGTTTGGAACATCTTCTCTTGTATTGTTTGGAAATCTTTTGTTACTCAAATGCAGAACGGAGAGGCGTATCACTCTCAGTCACAGGATATAGAAGACAAGTTAAACCAATAAAAAAGTAAATAAATGAAATTAAACTTTTTAATTTCATTTATTTACTGCACTATTCGGGATAGCCTTGTAAAAAAAATAATAAATAATTTTTGAAATGAATATTTATATTTAGGGAACGGAGTATGTCTTAACATCAGATTACAAAGTTCCCTCTGCCCTACCCTGCTTTGCTTGAATTAATATTTGAGATACAGCGCGGAACTAAAAAAATAATTATATCCTATATTCCACAAAACATGGCTACCACACAGAAAGTTCCAGAAACTTTAGAAATATGATGAGAATACGCAATAAAAACAACCGTAAAAACTTCGAGAGCGCTGTTGTCAAATATTGCGGATATATGTAGTGACAGAGAGTGTTATACCCCCGCGAGATTTACGAGACCCATTCAGTATGAAGTCAGTTGAAAAACGAGCAGAACTTCTTGTATTGTATTTAAAAGTTTCCTTTGTAATATAATAATCTGTTTATGTGTTTAGTTGACTTTCTTAGTGTTTTTGTTGAAAATTTCAAGCTTTTTGGGGTTCCGTATCTCAAAAGAAATGGAAACCTTATATGGTCATTCTGTTGTGCGTCTCGTTGGTCGTCTGTCTGTCTGACTGTCTTTCATAGTCGAAAGGTAGGTTCAAGGCCATTTCTCCATTCTATGTCCGAATTGGAGATATTCCGAAATGAGTGGCGAATGTATTGCCTGAATGGGGAAATAAAAATAATTCGTTACACTAAGCGGATACCGAATTCACAACTACGGTGAAAATTTACTACATACTACTCATATACTGACAAAAGAATCAATTTACATCAAGGTATTTTTGCTTACTAATCAAATCAATAGCAATGCACGCACCTGCGACATGGCCTACTTGCGACGATGTTTCCAAGTCGATACGACATGGATACCTCCAAGAAGAGGGTTTAGCTCAGTGTTGCCAGACGTCCCGATTTTGGTAAGACGTCCCGATTTTTTTTAAATTTAAATGTCATCCCAATCTCAATTTTCGTGAATTATTCCATGCAATTAGATAATTATTTTTTAATAAATTTATTTATTGTAATATGTTACCAACAATTCCAGTGATAAATGTCTCGCTTTTTGCCTAGACAAAATCTGGCAATGCTGGTCTAGCTCCAAGATATCGGTCGAAAACACAACTGTATATCCTCTCGTACAACACAACGTTGTGGGCGGTGGTGATCACTTACCATCAGGGGATCGTATGCTTTTCATTTTTCATAAAAAAAGCTAATAATAAATAGATATTTAATAATAAATAGATATAAGCTAATAATAAACAGATATAAACTAAGCAAAATAACGAGTTTGTTTGAAGGCTGGAAGACGATACATATTTTCAAATAAATCTACCTGCTGTACTTGTTATTAATTTTTACTATCATGACCGCCCAAAATTAGGAGTACGAATAGAATTATTTAATAACTTAGTTAACATTTGAATAAATAAACCACATACATACATACCTAATGACAATTTATATGCATAGGCTGAATTTCTTTTTTTTTATTTATATATATTTTTTTTACAAATGATTGACTAGGATGTTCTTACATGCCATTGTACCAGATCGGTGTAATTATATAGGAGATATATTAAAAAATATATATTGAATGATTTTTAATAATGTTGGCTATTTCTCTGTGTGTTTGTGCAAGCTATTCTAAATTTAAATATTTCATTACTGTGAGTGGAAATAGAACCCACAACTGTCGCGTTTATATCGACAATTTTGTACCCCTGCACCACGACGATCTTTATTTATTTTCTCAGGTCAAAATCGATCCCACGCCCATCGCATTTTCCACACGCAGTCCCACAGCGCCAAGATATCCAAGAAAACGAATATTACCAAAATATATTTGGTATACCTATATTTATCTAAGAATTTTCACCTACAAATAATTGAAAATTAGATGTTCTTTTAAAGGGAAGCCGAAAATGCCGGCGGCTGGTCGAGAATATGAGGTTATGAATATAGCCTATTTAGCAAAAAGCCACGGGTACGAAATAAAGACCTTATAACGAAGTTAAATGGTTTAGTAAAAGTTTTACGCTGCCACGGGCCATCAAAACGGCGTCGGTTTAACGATATTACTATAATAGAGAAATTTCTTAAGTTATTATGTTTATTTAAAGTAGTATGTCATTTATTAAAATGGTTTTATCTTTTGCTTGAATTAATTATTTTTTTGTATTCTGGTATCTACTGAGGAATCAGGTAGGATTTGCGACATTTTTTATTTGAGCCTGAAACCTTTGCCTGCTTGATTATAAAATACTACTGTCATACCTCTAGAAATAGAAGTAAATAAAAAAAACATATAAAAATTAAAAATATTAGATTTCTAATTATTGACACTTTGTCCTGTTCAACATTGCGTATTGGGTAATAGAACTCGTATGAAAATAAACCAGAGAGAAGAAAAAAAAATCATTTCGACGAGTGGCAATCGTATCCACAACCGCCATGAGTCTGTCAGTTATTATAAGGTTATAATCTATATAGTCCCAAAAACACAATAGGCAGAAGTATAAGTTTAAATACACAATAACATAAATATCTCCAGCTTCACGCTGTATCCCGCACACAGCAGGGTAGGCACAGTGAACCTAGTGTTAAGACGCTCCGTTCCTCACTTTCCGCCATTGAGTAGTGGAACTCAACGCCGACTCGACTCGACACTAGAGTGAAGAAAGGAAAATATAAATATAAATAAATATTTCATTTCCTTGCGTGGGGATAAATATCTATAAACATAAATTATATATTTTTTTAAAACGTTAATTTCGTGGCTCTCCTCAACTAATACAGAGCGGTTGTAGGCATAATGTGATTATTAGTTTATGAGATAGCGTGACGCACGGACGGACAGGCCCGCTCACTTTATTATGAACCTTCTAACAAATAAACTTGTACATAACTAAATATACCGAAAATATGTACATATATATTGATATCATTAATTACTATTTGATAAGTGACTTAAGCAAAAGGAAAAATTGGGAGTTAAGTGGTGATTGTATAAAAAAATAAAGGTATATATATTATTTTAATTTGGGAATTAATATAACTTATCACTGCGTTGGCTAGACTGGTTATTTAAAGAAAATGTTTTCACGCAAAGCGAGGTATGCAGATGACGTAGTGTTTAGACACTATTCTTTACTATGGATCAATAGTAATGGTATGAAGAGTTTAATTGGTTAAGCGCGCTAATCTTAAAAAGTATTAGTTCGATCTGAAAAAATATTTTTATATTGACTACTGTCGACGCCAATCTTGGCGTGCGACTGTAACGGCAACAGGATGTGGATTCAACTCCTGTTCAAATAATAAAATACTTAAATATAGAAAAAAAAAATAAGTAGTATTTTAATTCCGTCATCATTCCGTCTCGGTCACTCGTGACGGCCGGTCGCGCGCGCTTGTGCTTACAGTTGACTACGTTTACCGACCGGTATGCACAGAGTAGTGACTACACAGAGATATAGAGATATTGCAATATTTTTTATTATACATGGATATGTCTTCGCCTACACATTCCAACGATGCTCAAGACATAAGTTTTACATCACTTACCGATGGATCACCCGTAAATTGCGTGACAATTAGACGTGCTCGTGCTGACATGGAAGGTGCTCTTAATCCATTGTTAAAAGAACTACGTGAGTTCAAGGAATCAATGGTTAACAAAGTGGACAAATGGTTCGCCAGACAGGAAAATATGATATCCAAAGTTGTAAAGGAATTCAACGAAGTTAAGCAAACGGTGAATCAAATGTCAAATTATTTTGATGAACTAAACAACAAGACCACGGCATGTCTCAACCGTCTAGCTGAAACAGAAAAGAAGGTAAAAAGTCTAGAAGAACACACTAAAACAATAACTCAATTGGAAGCTAAAATTGAATCAATGGAGCAACATTCACGTCAATGCAATGTAGAAATTCAGAACGTACCTGAGAGACGTAATGAAAATTTAATAAAAATAGTAGAACACATCGGAACGTCTATTAAGCAAAGCATAAGTTCGAATGATATAGTATCTGTACACCGCGTACCTCATGCTGATACAAAGAGCACACATCCCAAGAGTATTGTCGTAAAATTATGTTCCCGGATTCTGCGTGACAATATACTGTCTGCTGCTCGAATGAAGAAAGGTTTGTACACAGATGACTTGCATATTAATGGTGAAAATCGCAGAGTTTACATAAACGAACATCTTACATTACGAAACAAACAACTTTTTAGAAGTGCTCGTGAAACCGCTAAAAAGTGTAATTTTCGCTTTACTTGGATTAAGCATGGTAACATTCTTGTGCGCGAGTGTGAAACATCCCGAGTTATTGCTATCCGTTCGTATGAAGACTTATCTAAAATTAAATCTTCTAAGTCCTCCTAGTAAGTTAGATAAAAAAATTCATCACCTAATAGTTGATATTATTATACTACTCATTAAAAAAGATTATTGCTTGTCACAATGTTTACACGAATTGCTCTGTTCTGTTAATTACTCTGTGCAAATGTTTTTAGAGTACCTTACATTTTTATTAGTATTGTGTTTATTGAATAAGAATTCATATATAGTTTTATTTCATAATACCAAATATGTATTCATAATTTATCATTTATCAGTAATATTATTATATAATACTTATATACAGTATGATATTTATATTTATTATACAAAATATTTTGTATTCCACAATAAAGTCTATAGTTTTTACGTAATGAAACGATCGATTTCTCGGTGCAGAAATAACAAACTTATATTCAATTTACTGATTAACTCAAGTAAGTTATATTCTTATACTATAACTTCGTTTTATTGTTGTTTAATAACAATGATTTACCAAGTTTCTAAAGAAACGTTATTTTTTTGCACAAACACGTTAAATTGCAAAATAATGTATCTACTATTTTTTGGTGTTTACAATGCTCTTAAAATATATTCACCCATAATACGATATATCTTAAACATAATATGTGAATATNTGAGTCTGATACTTTTATTACATCCTCCGGCGTACCACAGGGATCTATACTAGGGCCATTGCTTTTTATAATCTTTATAAATGACATAAATCAATGCTTCAAACATTGCAAGTTCCTGTTGTACGCGGATGATCTTAAATTATACTTAAGTGTGCGGGATTTGTCGGACTGCCATGATTTACAAAGCGATCTTAATAGGCTTAGCGAATATTGTGTTCTTAATAAATTACGTTTTAACTTGACCAAATGTAACACTATAACAATAACTAAAAATAAAAATATAATTAAGCAACAATACTTTCTGAATGGGACTCAATTAAATAGAGTAAATCATGTACGTGATCTTGGTATCATTATAGATTCGCGCCTTCATCTCGATCAACATGTTAACAATATTGTTAATAACGCATTTAAAATGTACGGATTTGTGATGCGATCAACTAAAGATTTTAAAAAGCCGTCTACGCTCATATATCTATATACCAGTTTAATCAGACCACAACTTGAATATGCATTACAAATCTGGAACCCCATTTACAATAAATATGTTGATCAGATAGAAAATGTGCAACGTCGGTATTTGCGATCATTACATTACAAATTTTCACATTCTTATTTGTCATACTCTGAGTTGCTCGATAAATATAAATTAATGAGTCTTGCATCGAGAAGAAAACTGTTAAGTACAATGTCGTTATATAATATTTGCAATTCTAATATAAATTGTCCTCAATTGTTAAGCAACATAGATTTCTTGGTACCTAATCGAGTTTCATTGCGTAACACACGAACACCCAGATTATTTAAATTGAAAAAATGTCGAACTAATGCTGGCAAGCGAGCACCATTGTACCAAATGACCCAAACGTACAATGCTGAATTTTACAATACTGATATTTTTGGGTTAACAATAGGTGCGTATAAAAAAAGAATTAAAGCCATTACCGAGAAAGTAAATAATAATAATTGTTAAAAGTAACAATAAAATTGAACTATATATTATATATTTATTATGTGAGTATGTGTGTAATTGTGTATGCGTATTTATATCTGTTATGTATATATTTAATATTGTTATCATTATTTTTTTTAATTATTCATTACAATATCTCCTATAGTTATTATAGTTAGTAAGATTGTATTGTAATATCTCTTTTATTTCTATTGTTATAGTAAGTAGTGGATAACGGTGTGATTTGTACATAGATTAAGTTTATTACATTGTATAAGATATATTTTCTCATATGTACAAATGTTTGTTGTCCCAAATAAATAAAATAAAATAAAATTTTCCTCGCTCTAGTAACGAGGCAAAGCGCGGCGTTGAACTCCGCACCTCAACAAGCAATGCCACCAGATTTCGGCGGAAAATGTCTTAATGGTAACGGTCTGTCTTAAAAGTAGGAGGTTTTATATACCGTTAAAATGCAATTTTTTTTTCGATTTTTTTGGTGAAAAAAGGTAGATATTAAGGTAGGTAGGTAAAAGTTAAGTATTATGATTCGTTAGCGTTCACATTCTTGACATAATTACACGTTTCCAATTATACGAAATTTTGGCGAAATTTTCGTAACAACCGTATAGAAGTTTCGCCGTAGCGGAATGTGTATGTAGGCACCTATGGCTTAATTGGCAAAGCTCTTGGACGAATCAAAGGTTTTAAATCCCAGTTTTTCATGTACAAGTAAATACGTGTTGTTTATAATACTATGGACTACTACTACTATGATGGATCAAGTTATGGAGTCGTCATCTTCCAAATTGAATACGGTTGTGAGAGACGAACTTGATAGATACAGATGGAGGCAGATCATCTGCTCCAGATGCAACCCTCTTGACTACGATCCTTACACATAAGGGGCCGACTATAGAGAGAGAGAGAGAGAGAATACTATAAGTATAGGTACAGATGAAAATATATATTGAGGCCAGTCGTGGCGCAGCGGCACGAGATGTGACTATAAAACCGACTGGTTGTGGTTCGATCCCCACTCGAGGTGATGAAATATTTACTTAAATTTATATTTCCATTTTCTTCGCTCTGGTGTCGAGGTTAAGCGCGGCGTTGAGTTCTGCCACTCAACACGCAATGCCTCCAGAATTCGGCAGAAAGTGGGGAACGGAGTGTCTTAACACTAGGTTCCCTCTGCCTACCCTGCTGTGTGCGGGATACAGCGTGAGGCTGATTTGATTTTGATTTTTGAAAATATATAGAGGCCAGTCGTCGACCCAGGAGCACAAGCGTGTGACTGTAACCGCCACTGGTGGTGGGTTCGATTCCCATTGGAGGAAATGAAACAGGCGAAACTACTGGACATTAAAAACTTGAAAATTTTGCATGTAAGTAGGATAGGGTTTATGAAGAAGGACTATTAAGAATGACTAAGAGAGAATTTCTGGAAATTTCTACCGTAATCAGATGTGTTCCATTTCACATTTTAAAGAAAATCGCAGCCAAAAACTAGTATGCTATAAAATCAAAGGATAAATTACAATCTTATTTAAATAAATTAATAGGTTTAGTGTGACAACGTGCCATTGAAAGCTCTTAGAGGGTGTTATTAATCAAATTATAATATTGGGTGATTTTGCATCTATGTATGTAATTATTTGTAATTGGCTTTATTTATTAAATTTAATTTATATATATATATATATATATATATATATATATATATATATATATATATATATATATATATATAATAACTTCAAAATTTATATGCAAAAGTAAGCAGCTTCACGTTCTTTCCCGCGTTATAGGGATAATCCCTATTTTCTGCTCAATGTAAGATAATGGGACTTAACGCTGCACTTTGTCTTGTTACCAGCGAGGAAATGAATATAACGCGGTACTTTGCACCTCAAAAATTATATTTTAAAATAATATTAAATATTTCACTAAATCACTTTCTTCTTTAATCTCTTAATGATCCGTATGTACCAAAAGACTAATTGTGCATACAAAATACGGAAAAAATCAACTAGACTAAACATATAAGCTCAATATAGCTATGTATGAATGTAACGTATTACGGAGAATCCTTAGAACAGTCGGATTTTATTTTTATTTAATATTTTCAACCACTTTTAATGTGTGAAAAAAACGTACAAAACATTGTTATTTATAGGCTAACTAATGAAACTTTAAATATATTTTGAAATTAATTTTCCGTAAAAAATTCCAATGTATGCGGAGTCATCTTAGCTGATCGAATCCGCAATGAAGAGGTACACAGAATGGCAGGTACTAGCGAGGATGTCACAGTGAGAATGAAGAAGAACGTGCTCAGCTGGTTTGGGCACGTCGAACGAATGAGTGATGAAAGAATGGCAAAAAAGATTTATGATGGAAAAGTGAGCGGTAAGAGAGGTAGGGGGAGACCTCGGTTGACCTTCGAAAACACAGTATCAAAGATACTGGAGGAAGGTCACGTAAAAAGCATGAGGACCCCCCGAAGGGCATGTATGAAGAGGGATGACAGTGGACGAGGCGAAAGAGGTATGTAGTGACGGTAGCGTTTGGCGCTCCGTTCTCTCTAACTACCCCGTAAGGGATAAAGCGTGAAGCTAAGTTAAGTTAATTCCAATGTAACCAAAAATATTTCGTAATAATATGCTTTAGAATGTTAAATATATCAATTTCGTAGAAAATTCAAATATTTGAATTTGAAATGATAATTTTAATTTTTAAAACTTGAATATAGTATGAATTTGAGATTTGAAACGATGAATTTGCATTGTATTTTTTTTTTAATTTTACGTATAAATAAATAAAATTAGCTTCACACTGTATACCGCACACAGCACTGTAGGTAGAGGGTATCTAGTGTTAAGACAATCCGTCCCCCACTTTCCGCCGAAAGGCATCTGGAGACATTGCGTGTTGAGTGGTGGAACTCAACACCACGTTTTGCGTGGAAAAAGTAAATTTAAATAAATATTTATTTCCTCGAGTGGGGATCCAACCCACACCCACAACCGTCGCGTTACAGTCACACCCTTGTGCCCACGACCGTCTCTAATAATTTTACGTATAAAAAATAATAAATATACTTACATTGTTTCTTAATAAAAGAAGATCCCAATTCTTATAAAGCTTAGATAAAAGCACGTATCAGTATCCTGACAGAATTCTTGACATTCCTCACGTAGTGAACCATAGTGCACATACATATTTACTCAAGTCACGATTTTTCCCAAAGGCACTACGTTAAAACATAATTAACGATCCGGCCATCCATCAATCCTTCCACTCGATTTACCAACTTAATCAGATGACGGGGCAATATGGCTGCCAACATGGCTGCCAATTTGGCGGGAAGAGACGAAGGACATGGGTGTATAATTCCCAAATTTTATAATTGGTTTATTTTATCTTAATAATTATAATTTATGCTTTTATGGTAAAAGGGTTGTATTTATTATTTTCTTATCACTGCAATATTATAAAACATTAAAAAATATTTAAATTCTTTCTTCTTCTGTAATTAGTAAATATTTATTTTTTCAGTTTGGCAGCTGTACAGATAACGAAAAAAAACTATAAATTAATATTTTTCTGCAACGAAAATATCATGTGACAATTTAACTTGTAGTGTGTTTTTATATTATGAAGTACTAGAATCAATAATACATTAATAAAATATCATGATATTTGAAACGCATTCATAAAAAAACTATTTATTTACATATGCTGATAAATTGAAATAAATACCACGAAGTAACGAACGTGTCAGTTTATATTTAGTGTATAACAGACATAAACAGTTTGTTTACTCTTACTTCTCTCTCTGGTCGAATTCCTATTACCAATTATTATTAATATATAATATTATTAAATACCACAAATATTATAAATTAAGTTTTTAATATACAAATAACTGGCCGACGCTGACTGGTTTTTTCTTTCTATTAGAACGATAGTTTGAATTTCGTACGGCTTTTGATTTGTACTGCCCATGACATTATACGGAAAGAAAATATATGGTGAAGAGTTGTGAATGTAGCAGAGTAGCAATATAGTAGGCAGAGAGAGAGCTTAGTGTTAAAAGACTCTACTGTTCACTTTCCGTCCAATTCCGGAGGCATTGCGTGTTGACTGGCGGAACTCAACGCCGTGCTTTGCTTCGACACAAGAGAGAAGAAATAAAAATATTATATACTTCATTTAATCAAGTAAGGATCCCACAAACTGTCGCGTTACAACTACACGGTAATGGATAAATAAAAATTATTGATTTTGAATGGAAATCAAATTCAAAGCCATCCCGTTTACAACCAGCTGTTCCACTACTCCACGATAGCAGTCTAAGGATATGTGATTTCTCTCTAAGTAATACAACTCACTATCGCGCACGAAAATACTAGTTACAGACAAATTACAGTTAACATCAGAAAGAAATTTACATATTATAATTGAATACAAATTAAATAATATCATATTCTAAACATTTTATTATAGTACCGTTCTTTATTCCCACAAAAACAAATTTTCTCTCAATAAAAATCCAATTTGGCCACAAAACGGACCTATCATATCGACAATACCACTTAATAACTAACTAAACTCCTAGATCACATTACTCAGGAACCGTTCGACGTCATTTATAATAGTTAGAACACTTAAACTGTTTTATATGTTAATACTAAGTCCATTTCCATGTAATATGCTGGCACAGTATATCAAAATGTTGGACTCCCTCCCAATTCTGGAGGACATAAAAATACGAGAGATACTCCGTAATAGTGCTATAAAGCTTTTGAATAAGAACAAAACAATACTAGATGATGTCTTCAGTTTTGTCCACTGGTTTGACTGTATACGCTTTGTTTTGTAGCGCGGCGTTGAGTTTCGCCAATGAAATGATCACAAAAACTGAACGAACAGTAATTGTAATTAATAAAATGTATATTGTATAAATGTATAAAATGTAGACCAGTCGTGGCGCAGAGGCACAAAATGTAACTGTAAACGGGAATGGTTGTGGGTTCAATCCCCACTCGAGGAAATGAAATATTTATTGACATATATATTTTAAAATTTTAGCTCTGGTGCCGAGGTAAAACTGTTGAATTTAGTAGTTGAGTTGAGTTGAGTTTTGCTACTATTCACGCAAAGCTTATAGAATTCGGCAAAAATTGGGGAACGGAGTAACTAGGTTCCCTCTGCATAATCTGCTGTGTGTGGGATACAGTGTGAAGCTGATTTAATTATTTTATGGAATTAAAATACGTAAGAAGGCTGTCGTGGCGCAGCGGGGCACGTGATGATATTTTTTTTGTAAAAAAAGACTAAAACTAGCTTCACGCTGTATCCCTGGCGGGGTTGTCAGGGAGAACGGAGCGCCGAACCCTACCGTCTCTGCTTGCCTCTTTCGCCTCGTCCATCGTCTTCAACCTCCTCATACATGCCCTTGGGGGGTCCTCATACTTTTTACGTGACCTTCCTCCAGTATCTTTGATACTGTGTTTTCGAAGGTCAACCAAGTTCTCCCCCTACCTCTCTTACTGCTCACTTTTTCTTTGCCTCGACACCAGAGCGAAGAAATGGAAATATAAATTTAAGTAAATATTTAATTTCCTCGAGTGAGGAATCGAAATCGAAAGTGGGGATCGAACCCACAACCAGTCGGTTTTACAGTGCCTCAGCGCCACGACTGGCATCAGAAAATAAATATAATAAAATATTTAATTTAATAGAATTTAGTACTTAAATCTACAACCAGTCGAAACAAATATACATATCAATATAAAGTCACTGTAACGCTAATTGACATCTCCGAGTGCGGTAGTTAGTAATACAATATTTAGTTTATTTAAAAATTTAAAGGATAACGAAGATAATAAACCCATTGCTGTCTCAAGTCTCATTGCTCTGCTTTACCTGATACGTCTATCTTGAAACCATTATTTCTTAGATGGTAAGGAATAAATGTTAGAAAATAATTTTAAATGAGTAATAATATTTAATGTTTTAAATAAAAAAAACTATAATAATATTGTAAACATATCGGAATATGTAACCCTTCTTTGATCGTAGATTTTTTTGTGTTTCACGCTGTTTCATATATGTAGCATGGTAGGCAGAAGAAACCTAGTGTTAGGATATTGAGCTTTCCACGCCTAGCCTTATTTTTGATACTTTGCTCATTGATTGATCTCAACACCGCGCTTTGTCTAGAGCGAAGAAATGAATATAATTCATTCCCCTGAGTGGGAATCGAACCCACAACCAGACGTTGTGCCGTTTTGCCACGACTGCCTAAAGAAATGCTATAGGTATAATTTAAAAACAAACCGTACAAGCGCAAATAGGGCTCTCCCACCGAGGGTTCCGTACCAAAAATTGGAGCTTTTTCTGATATTAATTCTTAACCAGAGCCCTTTCATCTGATACCTTGACTAGCGACCTGAACTAGCGGTTTTAATATAAAATTTTACCCCCTTTTAGAGCTATTATTTTTAGGATTTAACAACAAATATATAGTTTTCACATTTTTTGTAACTAGTACTACCTGTAGATGCCAAATTCCATATTTATAGGTCAACCGAAAGTACCCTACGAATTACTATGAATTAAGATTCCCTTTATAGTGTCGAAATACCCGTTTTTTGCGAGGTAAACGGCCTTATTTTTTTATTAAGTAAATGTAGAAATACTTTATTTTTTTTTTCAGGAAATCAAGAGATCGTAAATCTGAGTATATGGTTTGAATTTCAACTCGATATCTCTAAGTATTCCTGAGATAAAGGCTCTTGACAGACAGATAGACGGGCAACAAAGTGATCTTATAAGGGTTCCTAAAAAAGTACGGAACCCTAATGGAAATATCCCATTAATCCTATTATATGACTAATATTATAAATATTGATGACTAATATTATAAATATTGCTTACGCCACTTTCACATACAAACTATTGAACAGATTTAAAAGAAACTTTATAGTAATATAGCTATATAATAAATAGGCTACAATTTTGGGTTCGATCTCCACTTGCGGGAACTAATTCTTATATTATTTCGCTTTGGCAACAAGGCAAATGCCTGGAGTTCCGCCATTCAACACGCAATGAAAATTCAACGTACGCAAAAAAAAATCGACGGAAAGTGAGGAAAGGAGTGCCTTAACACTAGGTTCCCTCTGCCTACCCTGCTATTTGCGGAATTAACAGTGATTATTTTTATTTAATTTTATATAATTTCGTATTTATCCTACTAAAATTATAAAAGTGAAGCCACTAACACTAACACACGGGATACAGCGTGAAGCTGAAAGAAAAAAAAATAATAATATTACTATGAGTATAAGCGGGCGAAGCCGTGCGTGGGTGGCTAGTACATACCTATTATAAGATATCATCTGATCGCCTTGGCATGAAGTAACTGTAAATAACCCAGCATCAGCCGTAAATATGTCTCGCCAGTAACGTATTTCCTCCATACAAAGTTTAAGCACGTTTAACATCAAGTAGAAATGCAGGTGTTTAAGTAAAAACTTACAAAAACCTTTTTTATTTTAGTTTGGCGTTAGATATTGTCTATACTTCTAGAGTAATATTTACTGTCTATACTTTTATACTAATATTATAAAGATTTATTTGGTTAAAACCGCTAATCTCAGGAACAGGTTCGAATTGAAATTATTGTTTTTGATTTGTATATTACATCACATTACGTATATTGATTTTTATGTTATCTACAATCATACTCGGACGCTGAAAATTATTATAACATAGTTAATTATTAATTAGCATAGTTAATTATGAGTAATAAAATCCACATATTTTCAATATCATATTAATCTAGAGTAGTTCATGTATGGAAGTCCCGAGTGTCGCAACCGTCATTTCATATACATATATGGTAGGTGAGTGCTGACAGAAGGCAGCTGTCGAGTCAAACTATTAGGTAGTACGGTACTATTAAATATGATGCACTGAAAGACATGTACCAAATCTCGATCTCAACGATAAAAAGTTCTAACCACTAGTGATATTACAAGCAGAAGCATTAATTATTAATATTTTAAGAGGTTTTTCTTTTATTCATTCATTAATATTTTATAAGTAAGTTTCAATCAATTAATAAATAAATTAACAAAAAATCCGTGCCCGTCGCCTCTCTTATTACTTGTACACAAAGAAAACAAATAATTTTATTATAATAATTAAATTCAACACACTATGTCTCTAGAATTCGGCGAAAAGGGGAGAACGGAAGTCTCTCGATAAGAACGAAGTGGGTTGCTGGGTTCCCAGGTTTCCTCTGCCTAACCTGCTAAATGCGGGATACAGCGTGAAATCAAGAAAATATAAACATGTAATTATGTTAAGTATGATTAAGCTAAATAAAATTGTAGAGCTGCATACCAACAACGGCCATTACACCGGCGTTTTGTGGAATGTGAAGCAAAATTATAACAAATTTCCAAGTTCCGAGAGTCACACTGCAATATAAATGCGAGTCGTAGTCAAATCTACGTTTAAACATAAAGTGTTAAATATTACTGTAAATAGCTTGAAACCAGTTAAAAACTTTAATTAAAGTAAATTTAAAGTTAGCTATACTATTATAACAATATAAAGATAAAGAGTTGGTTGGTCGAATGTGCTAATCTAGGAAACTATTGGTTCCAATTTAGAAAATATTTTTGTTTTCGATAGTCACTATCGAGGAAAATTATAAGATATATTGCGTAATATTCATCGTTGTATGTAACGCACTGTACCTGCGATCTCAATTACCTCTCGCGCCTAGAATATATCATGTGTCCATAGAGAATTAGTAATTATTTTCATTTAAGCACGCAGACGAAGCCGCAAAATAAAAGCTAGTTTATTATATTGATGCTAGGGGGCACAGTTGACTCTAATTGGTTGTTTTTGAATATTGAAAATATTGTCGTAGGAATAAGCCATGAAAATAGCATTTTTTTCTGTTTTCACGCCTTATCCCGCATGTATCAGTATAGCCTGAATTACCCCAGTGTAAAAACATATTAATTTGAGATTGCGTGTTGAGAGGCGGAGCTTAACGCTACGATTTGTTAGTCAGAGCGGAAAGACAGTTATATTACCTTAAGTGGAGAGCTACATATCCTTTATAATAGTATAAAGATTCTACTGATCTACATCACTTAGCTTTTCACTTCTTCATATACATATCAGTCAGAATTCATTATATCACATTTCAGAAATTACATATTTTTTTATTTATTTACTATCAACAAGGCTCTAAATTAAAAACATATAATACGTTTCGTAATGGAATATAAAGAAGATAAGTAAGTTTAATTATGAAAAATTGCGTTAAAAAAGGACTCTTCAAATATTCTACAAATAAATTATGCCTGAGGCTGTCGTGGTGCAGGTGTAAAAGCGTGCGGCTGTGAACGGGACGGCTGTGGGTTCGATTCCCACTCGGGGCAGTGAGATATTTATTATGTTCATTTCTGATAATGAGGAAAAACGCGGCATGGAGTTCCGACATTCAACACACAATTCCTCAAAAATTCAGGCAAAAGTGGGGAACGGAGTGTTATAACACTAACTTCCCTCCGTCTACCCTGCTAAAAGTCTCGTTTTAACAGGGTAGATGGAGGGAACCTACAGGATGAACCTGAGAAAAAATATTAGAAAATTTAGTCATCACCACTTTTATACCAAGAGTTCAATTACAAACTATGAAAGCAAACATAACTCGTTAACGGATTTCTACTGAATAGACGTTCATCGCGATTTATTTATCTCATTAATATATTTCTATGAAAACGCTCTAAAGCAATGCTTGATAATAAAAAAAACATCGATATATTAATTATGACTAGAAGTGAATACCTTTTATATCGTGTGTATGTAATTTGCTGTTCATCTTCTATATCTAGAAGAATTTATTTTTTCCTTTTTGTTCCTTTTAAATATTAAGATATATATAATTATATAGTTCCTTTTAAATATTAAGATATATCTATATTTATATTATAAATTCGAAAGTAACTCTGTCTGTCTATATGTAACACAATCACAGCCAAACCGCTGATCCGATTGTGATAAAACTTCATATAGAGACTAATTTCACTTGAGGATCTAAAAATTATCATAGGCTACTTTTTTCTCATATTTGTAATATTCTCGATATATATTATATACTAATATATTAAAATACCTTTCTATTTGACATGCAATTTATTGTCTGACATGTTAATTACTGTAAATTTTTTATGTAAAAAAACCGAATAAAAATGTGAATTTATTAATTTTCATTAAATTTCATCAACTTTCATTAAGTTTTCTTCGCTTATGCAAGTAGATTAGTTAGATTTGACTTTATTATTTTTTAATATTAAGAATTTCCTTTACTTACTTTTACTTATTTTGTCTGTTCATTTCAATTACTCAAGTTAGCTAAAATAACTGCAACATTATTAATATATTTTTTTTCTTTTTGCATGTTTAAAACTTATATTATTAGTTGCTTTGCTGTCTTTCTACCCGAATTCCAGACATTGAGTGTCAAATACCGGATGTGATGATAAGAGATAACAAAACTGTTCATAAAACAGCCCTCGCGATACCACCGTAGCACCACCGTTTCCGTTTGCCAACTTTTCCGACCGCTTTAACTTTTTTTTCCGTTGCATCCAACCCGTAAATTACAAGGGACGTGGCCGGACTCGCAAAGTCTCATATTGTGAATATTTGACACCATTTCTATTTCGAGCACGCACCCCGCTACCTAAATACTTGTGGGAATTAAAATACTTGAGGAGGTAGGAGATGTTTGATAGGAGTTTAAGATGTTTATTTGTTGTTTAAATTACAAATAAAAAATATTATTATATAATATTATTGGTTTTTATTGTTTGAATTATTAAATAACACTATTTAGGAGAGGTCAGTCGTAGCGCAGGGGCACAGAGTGTGATTATAGATAAAGTCGACTGGTTGTGGGTTCGATCCCCACTCGCGGAGATGAAATATTTACTTAAATTTATATTTTCATTTTTTTGCTCTGATGTCGAGGCAAAGAGCGGCGTTAAGTTCTACCACTCAATACGCAATGCCTCTAGAATTTGGCAGAAAGTGGCGAACGGAGTGTCTTAACACTAGGTTCCCTCTGGCTATCCTGCCGTGTACGGGATACAGCGTGAAGCTGACTATTTAGGATTTGCAAAGGCCGTTGTAGCGCAACAGCGCGTGTAAGATTGGAAACGTAACGGTCATATGTTCGATTCTCACTCAAAAAATCGAATTATAAATTATTTCCGCGTTCTACTACCTAGGCAAGAAACGACGTTGAGTTCCGCCATTCAATACGAGCGTCTCAAAAAACGAGCTAAAAGTGGGCAACGAAGTGTCTTAACACTAGGTTCCCTCTGCCTTCTCAAGCTTTAAAACTTTTAAATACTTTAATCTGTATAAGATAGGCTTATCTACAGCAAAGTAAGAAATGGTTAAATATTTATGGGATATTTGCGAAATATCATACTCTTAGATGTCGCGTGGGGTTCGTCGGCCATTATTCAGCGGCTTAACTCGTTCAATTTTAACTGGGATTTAGTGGTGCTGCGTTTAGATTTGTGTGTTTAGATGCTTGCTTAATACTAAAACGGTAATTAAAATTAACGGTAGTAAAAATTGTATATTAGTAAATTAAAAATAGCATAATTGATGACGTCGAGGTATAGTGGCACAAGCGTCTGGCTGTAAATGCGACGGTTTTGGGTTCAATTCCCAATAGGACGAATGAAATATTTTCATTTTCTCGCTCTGGTAACCGTGGCGTTGAGCTCCGCGATTCAACTGCTATGTATACACAGTGACGGGACGCTGTTACGGGTATATGTAAAGAAACAAATATATCATCCCAAGCAGTACCATATTAGAAAAAATTGGACAAGCGCGAGTTGGGGTCGTCCACCGAGGGTTCCGTATAAAAAGTGGAGGCTTTATCTGAAATTCAACTCTAGCTTAGCCAGAGCCCTTTTATCTGGTACCTCAATTGGACTAACAACTTTAATACCATTTTGCTCCCCTTTTAAGGCTATTATTTTTCAGGATTTAACCACAAATGTATAGTTTCAGATTTTTTCCTGAACTAGTACAACCTGTGGTGCTGCCAAATTTCATAATTCCAGGTCAACCTGACGTACTCTATAAAATTAGATTTCCTAGATAGTATCGAAATACGCATTTTTTGCGATATAAACGACCATATCTTGTTTTTAAGTTTACATACTACATTTATGTACTATTTTTTCGAGGAAATCATGGAGCCGTAAATTTGACTATATGATTTGAATTTCAACGATTTTGATATCTCCAAGCGTTCCTGAGATAAAATCTCTTGACAGACGGACAACAAAGTGATCTTATAAGGGTTGCGTTTTTCCTTAAATTATACGGAACCCTAACAATAGACATTTAAATAAATTTACCTAATAATAATTTCAGGTAATTTCAAAGACATCATAAGACGCAACGCTTGTGTACTTTCTGTAGGTATACAGTATGTAATACGACGTTCGAGGCCAAGAGGCTTTATTCAACACCATTATGTGAATGTACCCTTAAAATATAATATAATTATACAAGAAATTTTATTTACTTAAAGGCCTTTCTGTCACTGAGGCAGAAGGGTGAGACTGTAAGCGCGACAGGTTCGATTTCCACTCGAGGAAATTAAATATTTAATATTTCTTATTTTGTTCAGTTGAGTGAGCAGTCTACCTTTACAATTTATGACCCTTATCTAATAAAAATAACATCTTAATACATCTCAACTACATAAGACAACTATACTATACTCTTTATTGAACATGAAATAAAATAAACAAGGAAAATAAAGTTACAGAACTGATAACAAAGGTGGACTTGTCTCTAGAAGAGATTTTTTCTAGTCAACCTTTAGATGTGGGTGAAAAAAACATACAGCGTCGAACATATGACCATTACGTTTACAATCGTACACGGCGGATATGTACGTGGAAGTGCCAGCGCTCCTTTTACGGGAAGAGCATATAGGGTAAAATATTTTAAACCCACACCTAAAGAAATTAATCAAGCTACTTCAACAGTTTAGACGTAGGTTTTTTTCATTTCACGATGTTTATCCATACCTGCATTATACGCATAGATACCAATAACGTAAACACATACAAAACTACTACTATAGGTTAATCAACTTTGAACTTTACCGCCAATACCTACGACTCGATTTCGGAGTGAGGCGTATGAAGCGGTTTCCCTTTGATATGTTTATGTGTGCGTGCGTCGTTCTTGACATTTTTGAGAAAAAAAAATTAATTGTATTAGGCTTTTATAGAGTAGTTAAAACTGTGGTTTCATTTAAAGTGGTGCTGACACTTCCACCTGTATAGCGGGATGACAATATTGTGCAATATACAAAGATAATAAAATAATAATAATAAAATATAAATATGACATATTAAAATAATCAGACAAGAGCGAATTGGGCTCACCTAACGAGGGTTCCGTACAAAAAATAAAATTCCTGATATAAAGACTTTTGACAGGCAGATAGACAGACAACAAAGTGATCTTGTAAGAGTTTCTTTTTTCCTTAAAAGGTACAGAACCTACAAACATATAAAATATTAATTCAAACAATAAATAATATAATTTTGATAAAATTTTAAAAAATCGTGTATCTCTATAATATAACTAATGCATAAATATCTCTACATAATTTCCGTTGGCGTCGTCCGTAGGTGACGAGTGAAACATGCGCTTCATATAAAGGACGAAGCAATAAGACGCCACGTGCTCACACCCTTCCGCTAGTAATAAAGATAAGCTATCCATTGATCGGTTAAGGGGACACGAGTTAAGAAAAGTGTAAAAAAATAACTGAATTAATGCTTCACGCTGTATCCCGCACACAACAGGATAGTCAGAGGGAGAGAGAGAGAGAGAATTCTGATGGCATTGCATATTGAGTGAGATTTTTTTTAGTTTAATTATATCTATAGATAAGTACTTCTTATTTTGTCTAGTACAATCTTAGAAATTTACTCTTACGACGTTTAAAATTATTATTTTTTATTAAATATATAGAAATTTTCCCTTTTCGAACTGCTTAATTTATTTGTGTTATAAACTCTCACTTTGTACCAAATTTTATAACTGCAGGTCCACGGGAAGTCGGGGATGAAGCAAAATTATGCATAAACGCTCGTATCTTTTGATGCGTTAACTTAGAAGCTTGATTTTGTCTGTGCCGGACCTTAGACCTGAATATTGAACATTCATATGATACCTCCATGCAATCTCGAGATAAATGGCCTTAACAGATGGACTAACAAAGTGATACTATTAGGGTTCCGTTTAACTTTTTGATGTACGGAACCCTAAAAATATAACCAAAGTAAATATACTATGACAACTTTCCCATTTCCTGTGTTTTTTTTTCTATTTTTAGTCTAATATACCAATTAACTTACTTAATTGTGGCCGTCGTGGCGTAGTGGCCCAAGGGTGTTACTGTAACGCGATGGTTATGGGTTCGTTCTCCACTCGGAGGAATTAATCATTACTTAATAATATTTACATTTCTTCACTCTGGCACCAAAGCAAAAACCCGGCATTGAGCTCCACCGCTCAACACGCAATACCTCCAAAAATACAGAAAGAAAGAAAGCAGAAAGTGGAGAACGGAGTGTCTTAACACTAGGTTCCCTCTGCCTACCCAGTTATATGCGGGATACCACGGTAAGCTGATATACCAATTAACGGAATCTCATGCATACTCAGGGGGTGCATGTTACAGGTAAGTCAAATTGGATACATGTATAACATGCTAACAAGTAGGTTAATACGGAATAGGATTATTGTAAGATAGCCTATAGTAGGCTCATCGTATATTGGTACTATTACTTGTTCTGAATAGCTTAATTTACAGATTATTAGTGGCCATAGCGGTGGCAGTATAGAATGTCGATAAAGCGATGATTGTGGCTTCGATTCCCGCTCGGGGGAATTAATTAGTTTTCGTTCACCGTTCAGTTTATTCACTCTAGATGCTATGTTTCGAAAATTCAACGGAAGTGGGGAAACGGAGTGTCTTAACACTATGGGGCTGGTGATCTCTGGATAATTTGATGTGGGGAAGTATATTCACAATTTATAATTTATCAGCTTCACGCTGTATCCCGCACACAGCAGGGTAGGCAGAGGGAACCTAGTGTTAAGACACTCCGTTCCCCACTTTCTGACGAATTCTGGAGTTATTGCGTGTTGAGTGGCAGAACTCAACGCCGCGCTTAGCCTCGACACCAGAGCGAAGAAATGGAAATGTAAATTTAATTAAATATTTCATCTCTTCGAGTGGGGATCGAACCCACAACCAGTCAGTTTTACAGTCACACCTCGTGCCGGTGCGCCACGACTGGCCTCAATTATTATAAAATTAATTTATTATAAGCCAATATAATATTAAAAACATTAAATATAAACATAATAATATGACTAACCCTTAAATCACACTTGTCTATTTTACGATGAACGATAAATTAAAATGGCAATGCATACTGTGACAGTTATATGTTTCTATGTATATATATTTATGTATACATCTATATATATTTGGTAATATTTTAGCTTGATGCTATATCTCGTGATAATAAGACACTCCGTTTCCCACGCACTGTAAAATTTTCGAGACAATAAGTGGTGGAACTCAACGCCGCTCTTTGAAATGTTTGTAAAGCAAGGAAATGAAAGTAATATAATATATTCCCCCAAGTGGGAATCGAACGCACAACCGTCGCATTTACAGTCAGACATTTTGCCGCTGCGTCACGGCTGCCTTAGCTTTATTATTGTATTGTATCACTTTTGAATTTAAATCAACTGCCTTTATTAACCGACTTCAAAAAAAGGAGGAGGTTCTCATCTCCGTTCTCTCTGACTACCCCGCTAGGGATAAAACGTGAAGCTAGTTTAGTTTAGTTTAGTTCTCATCTCAAGTCGTCAGATTTTTTTTAATGTATGTTCACCGATTTTTTCTTTGTTTTTATACCTCACAGTTGGTTCCATGGTGACTGGACTATGTCAACATCTGATGATGGGATCCTCTAAAAACGTGGTTACTTTTTAACTTTCATAGGCACACTTTAAAAGGATTTGAGTATTATTATAACGATTCGGGTTTCCTTCCGGAAAGCAAAATTTGATGACGTGAAACTGATGATGAAGATCAAAGATGGCCTACCTAATTGTAATACCTACTTTTACTATTCATTGTTAACAGTTCACTTTATGTTCGCGAGTTTTAACAATGAAAAACATTGTTAACACTCGCGAACCAGGATTGACTTATATAATGTTTCAATTTAATGTTTAATTATTTAACTACGTTTTACTGTATGTTAAGTTAATTAATTTTTTTACTTTTTAGTTTATTATTTACAGTCGGTTTTTTTTGTTAAATATTAATTTATAGGTTTTACGAAAATTATAACACAATCTTCGCAAATATTGTTTATTGTTGTTGTTTTTTTTTGTTTTACCACAAGCGTTTATTAAAGTAAACTTAAAATATAAAGAATTAAATGTAAAAAAAATTCTTGCGCAATAGAAACTTTTGCAATTTCATAAAATTATTGTGGCCAGTCGTGGCACAAAGGCGCAAGCGTATGACTGTGAACGAGACAGTTTGTAGATTTGATTCCCAAATCAAACCCACCACTCCCATCACCCTAAATTCCTAATATTAAATATCGATTTAAAGCGTGGCGTTGAGTTTCGCCATTCAACATGCAATGCTACCAGAATTCAGCACAAAGTAGGGAACGGGAGTGTATTAATAGGAACGAAGTGTCTTTACACTAGATTTCATCTGCCTACCCTTCTATACACCGCGAAGCCAAAAAAAATAATAAAAATAATAAGTTTTCCGCATTTAATAAAGTTCATATATAAAGTAAACTTAGTGTGTAAAAACGTTCTATATTATTTGACAATTTTAGAAATAAAACGTGTTGATGAAACTGAAAATGAATCTATATGTATTGCGGATTTACTTAAATGGATTTGCTAAATTCTTATTTAATCTATATTTGTATAAAATATTATTTTTTACTTCGCACTGTATCCCGCACATTGCAAGGTAGGCAGTTCCACATTAACACTTCCGTTCCCCATTTTCCGCAAATTTTTAAGGCATCACGTGTTGAGTGGCAGAACTCAACGCCGCGCTTTGCCTCGTTATCACCAGCTTCACGCTATATCCCGCACACAGCAGGGTAGGCGGAGGGAACCTAGTGTTAAGACACTACGCTGTGTTTCGCATGTAGTAAGGTAGGCAGAAGGAGCCTTGTGTTAAAACACTCCGTTCCCCACTTTCTTCCGAATTCTGGAGGCATTGCGTGTTAAGTGTCAGAAAAAAGAGAGTGGCAGAGAAAAATAAATTTAAGTAAATATTTCATCTCCTCGAGTGGGGATCGAACGCCAAAGAAATGCCGCTGCGCCACGACTGGCCTCAAGCAAGACGTTGAGTTCCGCCACTCAACACGCAAAAACTGCTGAATTCGGCGGAAAGTGGCGAACGGAGTGTTTTAACACAAGGCTCCTTCTGCCTACCTTACTACATGCGAAACACAGCGTAAAGCTGAAAAAAAAATTGTAAAGATATATTTAAAATTATAATATTATGACAAAAAACTAATTCAAGTAATTAAAAAACTAAATAGATATTTGCGTGAGTTCAAGGCGGCGAAGCCGCCAGAGGGTCCCTAGTATTAAAAAAAAAACAACATGACATAATATTAAAAAAGATTTTATTCATTACATGAATATAGAACATTTATTATATCTTATAAGTAGATACATAATTGATATGTACGAGTTTGGCCAAAATATAATATAAAAAAAATGTAAAACTGTTAATAATAACGAATTACGAGAAAATCGATTTTTAAAATCGATATAATTTGAAAACTTTATATTGCACTAATCAAATTAAAACTACATCACAGAAGATAGTGTTGAATCATTTCTATCATTAAGACCTGAAAAAAAAACAAATTATTAGTACATATTACAAACAAATATATTAAAAACACGACGGGTGTGGGTTCGAATCCTACCCAGAAGGATTAATTATTTTCAGTTCCTCAGTCTGATGTCCTCTGTCTACCCTGCTATTCAGTTATTACGTAAGCACTGTATGGGGGCGGGGGGGTGTTGGGTTTGCTTATTTTTGACGTGTTCAATGAATGTTCAATTTTTTAAAGAGGATTGCTTATTTTTGATGACATAGGGAGGGGGGGGGGTGTCAATAATTCTAAAAAACCGGTTACGTAATACTTGAACAGCCCCTATATGCGGGATACAGCGTGAAGGAGGAAGTAAATATTATATAACATTATCGGATATTATAGGATTAGAAAAGAACTACTGTGAAATATTTTAAGCGAAAATTACGTTGCATCTTTTACAGTAGGGAAAACGACTTTGTTCTCAATTGTTTTAAATGTATTTGAAATGTTTTTAATATTTTTAAAGTATTATTTTGCATATTTAAGAAAAAAAACTTTTTTAAAAACGTATAAAAAATTGAAACATACATGTATCTCTTAGTCATTTTTCCTACTAAGATGCTAACAAGATAAAATAAGTTGTAATATAAGAATTTCGACGTAGCTTGATGAGAACGTATATAGCTTAGCGGTCTGAGTGCTTGGACGGTTTCCTAGAGGTGGGGGTTCAAATCCGCAAAAATATGCGGGATACAAAGTGAAAGCGAAACTATTAAATTGAATTACCTAAAATATAAGGTTTTATATCCGGTCCAGATACAAATTTATCCGCCATTTTAGGTTGTAAACTCTCGAACAGTTTCTGATGTTTCACGTCAAAGTTCCACAGAAGGAATCTATATTTTTGATCCTCCAGCTCTTCTATTGCTGTTATTAGATTCTGAAACAAATATATTTGTCATCATCTTTTTATTGAGACCGTCGTGGCGGAGGGGCACAAACATGAGAGTGTAAACGCAACGGTTGTGGCTTCGATTCCTACTCAGGGGGATGAAATAAAAGGTATTCCAAAATGGCCCTAAATAAACAATTCGACACCTGACAGTTTAAAGATTGTAAAATGTATCGTTTTTATTATTAAAAAATATTAAAAAAAAATAATGTAGGGTTTAGCGGCCGCTTTTCGAAAATTTCATATAGAATATGGCCGGAATAGTTTTTCAACTTTGTCAATTGTGAAGAGATTCATTGAAAAATTGAGGAAGACTGGATACATTAGAGACGCAAATCAAAGCAGTGCTTGAGAGTATTCCGTGGCAATTCGGCGTCGTGAACTGTCAATACGACGGTTGTGGGTTCGATTGCCACTCAAGGGATTTTTACATTTGATTCAAAATAACAAGATATTTTAAAATTGTTTTTTTTTTAATCTATAGCATATAATAAAAAAGCGCAGTGTTAAGCCACTTAACACGAAATATCTCAAAAATTGACCTAAAATGAGGCAAAGGACAAAAAAAGAGTATGGAATACAATACAATATAATTGTATGTACATTAAGTAAACAATTAGTCCCAGAGCACCATAGGGCTACTCCCACCCACCTCCGCGACGCCGACGTCGGCGCGCCGCAGGTACCCGGCGTGCAGCACCACGACGGAGGTGCGCGCGCGCCGCAGCACGCGCGCCACGTGCTCCGCGCACGCGTACGACAGCGCGCCCTGCAGCTGCACTTGCGTCACGTCGTGGACGCCCACCTGCGACAAAACGAAAAAATTAATACACATTTATTATTACTATTTTTAAATATTCTGTTATTATATAATTTTAGGCGGTCCACTTAACGCCAATCTGCCTACCCTACTATATGCGAATACAGTATCAAGATACTGTATTCCCCACTTTCTGCCTAAATCTGGAGGCATTGCGTGTTGAATGGCGAAACTCAAAGCCGCGTTTTGCTTTGACACACAGAGCGAAGAAATGGAAATATAAATTTAAATAAATATTTCATGTTCCCAAGTGGGGATTGATCCCACACACAACCAATCGATTTTGCAGTCACACTTTATATGAACTACAGTGTGAAGCTAAGAAAAGAAGAATAATATTTTTTCTTATATATCTTCCATGTACAAACACCGATCTCTTACGATTTTATTATAAGTATAGATAAAGATATAGATTAAGATTGTAACAATAAGTATCCATCACGCACCTTATAAACCTCCATATGGAGATGCGGGCGCGCGGCCGCCGCGAGCGCGCGCGCCGCGTCCGCGCCCGCGCCCGCCGCGATGCCGTACTCGAGCCCCGCCCACACGCCCACCACCACGGTGAGCAACCACGTCAGGAGCTCAGATTCTACAATGAAAGTTTGTAAAAATGACCATCTTATATTATATTTTGCGTATTAGCATCTTTTAAATGGATGTCTTATAGATTAATTTACTCTTCACAGTCTTTATGCACGAGCTACCCCTGCCATTTCCTACCACTTTATAAACATTTTTTATCTAACTGGAGCCATGTGCGTAGGAAGGGGGTGAGCCAGGTGGCCTCACCCCAGAATAATCTGGTGCCCACCCCATAAATTTTACGTACAACGAAATTTACCCCAAAAAATTCCAGATACGACAAGATAACATAAAATATTATTCTTATTCTATTTGTATTTTTTTACTGTTTCTTCAAGGTAATTTTCTTTTAAAAAAATCAATTGAAAACACATAACATCCATACCTATATTATAAATTCGAAAGTAACTCTGTCTGTCTTTTACGCAATCAGGGCCAAGCCGCTAATTCAATTGTGATAAAATACTCATATAGAGATACTTTAAGGTCTTCGGATGAACATAGGTTACTTTTTTTTCTCATATTTGTAATATTCTCGATATATACTAAGATATTAAAATACGTTTCAATTTGACATGTACTTTATTCTGCCATATTAATAACAACCGTCGCTAAGCAACAGTTGCTAGGCAACAAGGAATTATGTCGTCTTAAGAAATGGCGCCCAAAATGAGCTTCCTGAACGCTTTCATGGCGTGCGCTGACTCCACTTTATGAGACATATAAAAACTATATTTTACAAAAATATTGTCCTTTAAAAAATCTATTAAAAATTCCACGATGATGAATGTTTATTTCTCACAGTAACCAATTTAATATATTTAATTATTTTTTTTTGGATTATTGTTAATGTATTTTCTATAATTTCGTATTCAATCCTTATCAAAATAAATATAATAGTCACCTTTAGCATTTCACCTATCTTAAAATTATATTTTACTGTACATCATTTTAATAAATACTGAAGGAGGTATCACTGATTCAAAATGAGTTAGCGACGGATACGTTGACGATTTTGTAAATTTTTATACATTTTCGATCTACTGTTAATTTTTATGTGATTACTTTCTGTTTATTATTAACTAGTGGGCGCGCGCGGCTTCGCCCGCTTATTTGGACACTTAGGGGTGAATTCTAAAAAAACCACGAAACACGTGTTCAATAAAATATTTTTAACAGTCTGAATTAATTTTTTTATAAAAATCGGTGGTGATTTAAAGATTTTTCCATACAAACTTTCAACCCCTTATTTGCACCCTTAGGGGGTGAATTCTAAAAAACCATGAAACACGTGTTCAATGAAATGTTTTTAAGAGTCTGAATTTCAAATTTTATAAAAATCGGTGCCGATTTAAAAAAAAATCCATACAAACTTTCAACCCCTATTTCATCCCTTTAAGGTTAAAATTTT
Organism: Heliconius hermathena; assembly: GCA_013403705.1. Classification (NCBI taxonomy): domain Eukaryota; kingdom Metazoa; phylum Arthropoda; class Insecta; order Lepidoptera; family Nymphalidae; genus Heliconius; species Heliconius hermathena. Next base: position 389,752 of record JAAIXJ010001731.1, on the reverse strand, counting down.
TCAAAATCCTTTCTTAGTGGATGTCCAAAATATGAAAATAAACATCTGCTCAAATTTCACGTTTCTACCATCAGCGGTTACGGCTCTGCGTGCGTCTTACCTCAGTCAGTCAGCACAAGTCCTTTTATATATATAGATTTATATTTTTCTTTGGTTATTCGCCTATTCGAGTAGTAGATTAGTTAGATGTTCATTAATTTCTTGGTGTGGTGTAAGTTTCGGCCCAGCGCGGCATCGACATAGTAGGTATTATTTGAACAAAGAATGGTCGGTTATTTCAATTAGGTGATGTATACCGTTCTTATACACTTAATAAATCGTAGTTTTAGTTTTTTGAGATTTTATTTGATATTGCTCGCAAAAATTATCGAATTTAATGTAGAAAGGAGTTTAGTTGTTTGATACAGTATCTATGTACGCGCGCAAGGAAAACGTGTAAAAAGATTTTTCCCGGTAAATCAGTAAAATCGATCACTGAAAGTCCAATAAAAATCAGTTCAGTTATTCTGGACATTAGCTCGGGGAAATAGAAAGACAGACAGACAGAGACAAAAAATATAAAATTATTTATTAATGTATTTGAGTTTTATGTAAATAACCACATGCACTTGCAAAAACATAGCACAACACATTTCATTTTAATACTTTTAAATATTTATTTTACTTTGATAATATTGATAATGTAGCTGGTTTTGTTTAGTTATTTTTATTAATATTTTACTTTGGTTATGTTTACTTATTATTTTTGTTCATTTAAATTAGTTAGTTTTCTACTTATTATTCTTTTTCGGATTATTATGATCATTTATGGCTTATATTTTCCTACCAATCCTAATAAAAACTGAAAACAATTTCATAAATATATCTAATAAGCATTCGTATAGTTCAAGTGGGCGAAGCCGCGTCCGGGCCCGCTAGTTAACTAATAAATAGCATTTCCAATTTTCAACGTAGTTATTTCTGACCACAGCACAAAACAGCACTTAAAAGAAATGAATTAAAATAAAATCAGATTCATGCTGTATCCCGCACGCAGCAGGGTATGCAGAGGGAACCTAGTGTTAAAACACTCCGTTCCCCACTTTCTGCCGAGGCATTGCATGTCGAGTGGCAGAACTCAACGCCGCGTTTTGCCTCGACACCAGAGCGAAGAAATGGAAATATAAATTTAATAATTGTAAATATTTCATCTCCTCGAGTGGGGATCGAACCCACAACCAGTCAGTTTTACAGTCACACTTTGTGCCCAGACCTGGCCACAAATTATGTACAAAAAAAATAAACTAAAACAACACTTACTACTGCTAATCCACAATTTCTTTATAATAGTCAAGTCCAAGAGAGAAAACATGGCGACCATAATGATGGCGGCGAGCGTCGCGCGCGGGATGAAGAAGAAGGCCTCCGCTAGCAGAGTCACCGCCAGCAACACTGTGGCCGCTGGACAATTAAACAAATTGTTTAATATAAAAAAGTATAATAAGACCGTCGCTACGGTTGTGGATTCGATTTCTACTCGGGATAAGTAAATCTCCTTTTTTTATGGGAAAGACAAGGCAAACGAGCGTTCGGGTCACCTGATGGTAAGTGATTACCGCCGCCCACGACCCCGCGCAACACCAGAGGTGTGTTGGGCGCCGGAGCCCGGCATTACCTGATGCGAAACGCAGTGGCATAAAGCCACTACTTCACGCCGGTTTTAAATGCCGGGGGTGGTAATGATCCGGTCGAGTCTGCCCATGCGTGTTGCCATTGCTGGCGACGTGACTCTACCACACGTACTTTAGTCGCCTCTTACGACACCACCAGTACCAGGATGATCCTATTCTAGGCCGGGATCACACGGCACCAATCTCTAATTCAGTGGCAAAACTTAACGCCACGCTTTGTATTGTTACGAGAGCGAGGAACTCAAAATAATTCCCCCCGTTACCTCCGAGATTCGAACCCCCAATCGTCGCATTTACAGTCAGATGTTATGCTACCACAATGACTTTGAAAATTTAGTTCATGTAATTTTAGTATATACACTACATATTAGTTGACAGCAATACTACTAATACTATACTATAATATGTATATCTTAGGAAAGGCAAATACATTTTTCAATTATTAAAAAATCTCAAAATAATACGGCAAAAGCCCACCAACCTTTAAATAAACACCCAGCAGGTGTAACAACGCCGCTCGCGTGGTTCAACGCCGTGCGCGTAAACGATCCAGTCGCCGGCATGGATTGTGCGAACGACGATAATAGATTACAAGCACCTATTGCAATCATTTCTTGTGTGGCATCCACCGTTTTACCCTTTGCTGTAATAAAAATTATGATTTATAAAAAAAAATAAGAATATAGATATATCTTTAACCGTTTTGAGTGTAATTCCAAACTGCCTAAGTTTTAACAATAAGCTATACGTTCTTATCAAGCTTCCTCGAAATTCTTAGAAGTACTTAATTTATTTATTTATGTGTGTATATAAAAAGTGAATATAGGAGAATAGAATCAGTTTCGCGCTGTATCCCGCACACAGGCAGAGGGAACCTAGTTTTAACACACTCCGGTCACCACTTACCCCCGCGCTTTGCCACCAGACACCAGAGTGAAGAAGTGGAAATATAAATCTAAATAAATATCTCATTCCCTCAAGTGGGGATCGAATCCACAACCAGTCGTGTTTACAGTCACAGTTTGTGCCTTTGCGCCACGATTTGTCTCATACGATTTATTTATTTTTTTATGTAGGAGAAATATGTTAAGTATTAAATAAGATAATATAATATTTTAAGTTCAACTGTAGTGGAGTCTCGATTAACCGACTTAATTGGTGTGTATAAATGGTTATGCAATCATTTACAAATTATATTTTATATTAATTATATTGACTTATGCAAAAGGCAATGAAAACCACAACTACTTAGAATCCGCGTGGCCTCAGCAGAGCTTTGCATTAGTGTGAGTGTCCATATATAGTGTAGGTGTAACGTTACTTAGTCGGGCTTAAACGGTCTATACCACTTTTTGACACATCTTGTACCAATAGCAGCATCACAAATTTTATTCTTTATGTTTTATTTCTGTTTTCGATTTATAAAAAATAAAAGATAAAGTTGCCAACGCTGCACAAGCAACGGAATACCGGAACGGATGTAACGGAACTATTATTATTATTAACACAAACGTAAAAGATTGAAATTTTCGAGGATGCAATATACGGTGTAGAAGAAATTATATGCTTTTTTATTTATTTATTTTTTTAAAAAAATAAAAATAAATCAGCTTCACGCTGTATCCCGCACACAGCAGGGTAGGCAGAGGGAACCTAGTGTTAAGACACTCTGTTCCCCACTTTCTGCCGAATTCTGGAGGTATTGCGTGTTGAGGGGCAGAACTCAACGCCGCGCTTAACCTCGACACCAGAGCGAAGAAATGGAAATATAAATTTTAAGTAAATATTTCATCTCCTCGAGTGGGGATCGAACCCACAACCAGTCGATTTTGCAGTCACACCTCGTGCCGCTGCGCCACGACCGGCCTCTTTTTTTATTTCTAATAATTATTTCTAATATTTTTTTTTATTTCTAATAATCATTTTATGTTTAATAGTTTTTTTTCTGGCGCTAGTTTTTGTTATCACTGACACAAATACAAAGCTCAGCTTAAGCCTCGCGAATTGTACATATACTAGGATCCACATGCTGTGCACGGCGGGTGGAGCTGAGCGAAGCTATGTTGCGCAAAATTTTGCGAAAATTTTGCAAAATTTTGCGAAAATTTTGCAAAATTTTCTGTTTTGTCAGATTTTGACACATCTGTATCCCATATATAGCAGCAGCAACAGAGAGAGTGGAAATCGAACTCTCAACCATCTCATGTCCTATGACATTAACTCACCAAAAGCCTTAGCGATCGCAATACTTTCCAAAATGGCGACCAACGGCATAGCGATACCCTCCGGCCCAAATGTTTCTAACATTCGTTCAAAATTTAATGTATTATTTCCTACTAACGTAGAAAATGGCGGCGGACCGAAATTTGGTAGACCACCTCTTATTGTACCTGGAAATTAAAATAAATATATAGGTAATTATAAACAAAATATTTAACGTTTTGCCGAGGCGTGGACTGTAAACACGACGGTTGTGGGTTCAATCCGATTCAGGGGAATGAAATATTTAATATTTTCGTCTCCTTGTTCTGGTAACGGAGCATGGTACGGCGTTGAGTTCCGCCACTCAACACGCAACGCCTCAAGAATTTCGCAAAAAGTGGGCAACCTTAATAGGCGACGCCATGTCTTAACATAAGGTTCCCAGATTCCCAGCTATGTACGAGATACAATGTGAAGCAAAAAAAATGGAAAAACGTTAAAAAATTAATAACAAACAAAAATAAATTTTCTCCATCATCATTTTTATTATATGATGTAAAATTTCTTACCAGTAAGAGCAAAAGGCTGTATTCCATACAAATACAATAGATATGCTAATAATAAACCACCAAAAACGACCAAGGCATTTCTAGCTCTAACTACATAGAGCCAAGATTTTGCAAATAATATCCTTCTTCTGCTATCAGTTTCTTGAGTTTTCATTGTTGTACGCTAAAAATAAATATTTTTTTTTTTTTATTATAAATAAAATATGTTTAAAGTATAAAAAAATATATAAAAAAGATATTTAAATTGTAAAAACGAAAATTTAAATTTTAATTATTTATTATTAATATATAAAAAAATTAATAATAATTAATAATAATAATTAGTAATTTTAGTATTTTTTTTTATTAATTAGTAATTTTTTATATTTAATATATAAAAATAAATAAACATCATTTTCTAAAATTATATAAAAATAAGTTAAAATAATATTAAAATGATACTCTGATAAATAATATTAAAATGAAATGTAGATATTTAAAAAAACTTGTCAAAAACTCAGACACTTAGAGATGTTAATTAGCATTTAATAACTTTTTTTGTTAGTTCAACGATAACTGGCAACTGTAAGGAGTAAAGAGACATTTAAACTAAATGAAGAGTAAGTAGGTACCGATAAAGGTATTTATATATACTGTTTTACATTAGATTTTACATATTTTTATATTTTTTTTAAACACGTGTAAAAAATCGAACGTAAAGCATGCGGAATACGGCGTTTATATACGAAATAAATTCACTATATAACATACCTTTAATAATAACAAAGCCAGTATACTAAATAATCCGAGTAAAGTGTCCCACGGTTGTACTGTGTGTATGTTTTCGAAGAAACTAATCATTGACTTTATAAATGTACCGCCCGAAGCCCCTGAAAAATTAGAAAAAATAGGAATATTATTATATATTTAGTAAACGTATAAAAATTTTAACGTAGCGGGACTCGAACGCGCGCCTCCTGGAAACCTGCCTCCTGGAAACTGGTAGGTTTCGAGTTTTTTAAATAAGTTTTCTTTCCTAAGTGCGGAATGACACTTTAAAAAATGTTGGGAATATTATAATACACAAAAAAAAAATTAAATGTCTAAGTTTTATATTTTCAGTCTCACACTGTATCAGGCAGAGGAAATCTGAGGACCTAATGCTAAAACACTTCCTTTCTCCACTTTCTGCCGCGCTTACTGGCGGAACTCAACGCCGCGCTCTGCTTTGTTACCAGGGTGAGGAAATGAAGATATTAAATATTACATTCCCCCGTGTGGAAATCGAATTCACAACCGTCGTGTCTACACCGAAGGCTTCAAATGAAGATTTAATTTACCGATTTTTACAGAAGTTAACTTTAGACAGCTGCTCATATAAGATTGTTAAATTTTGATTATTTTCTACCCAAGTGCACAATGTGCAAACGTTCAGAGAGCCTAACTTCCGGGTCTTTAAATAAACTCGTATAACTATTCTAGAATTATTTTGATATTATTGATATTTAGGTAAAAAAAAAATCAGCTTCATATAGCGTGAAGTTCCCCTAATCCCCTAATCCCGCACACGGCTGGGTGAGCAGAGGTAACCTAGTGTTCAGCCACTACCACGACTGACCTCAAATGAATTTTAATTAGTTTGATTTTTTTTTAGGCAACAAACGTACCAGTGACTCGGAAAAGTGACTTCAACTGTGACGCCGATATCTGAAGTGCGGCCGCCGTCGTGAAGCCGCTTATCACCGGCTTAGATATGAAATCCAACAAGAAACCTAAAACAAATAAATTAATTAATTAAAATATTTATTTAAATCTTTTTGCATATAAAACTTTTATGATAGTTAACCTTGATGATGATGGCAACATAGCAGGAAAAAATATATTTACACTCAAATCTTATATTTAGATATTTATTTTTTGCACATTGTTTAACAGTACGTATAAATCAAGAGAGTAGAGAGAACCTAGTATTAATATATTCTATTCTCCATTTGACGTCCGAATTAGATATATTTTTTTTGACTAATAATAACTACAAAAAAAATGTATATACGCACCTAACTGCAGTATCCCCAGTAATAAAATAACGAAACCAGACAGAAAAGCAGCCAGATAAGCAAAATCGGGCGACTGGGCCACGTATTTAGCTAAAAGTGCTGCCAAGATGGCTGTGGGCCCCACAGTCACGTCCTTACAACTGCCGAATATAGCGTACACTATTCCCGGGAATATACTGGAATACAGTCCTATCTGGAAATGAGACGAGAATGTTTTAAAAAAAGTTTAATCAAAACATCGATGTAATCCGACGTATGGTCACTTATCGAGTAAATTCGACTTAAGTATGTCGAAGCATGAAAATCAAAGACCTCGCCGGGAAGACGAGGACGATAAGAACGTTTACTTTTTGCGTAACATTTTTGTACTTTTTAAATTTATTTTCTTTCTTTATTTTTCAAATAGCAAGACAGACGGAACCTAGTGTTGTTAATACACTCCGTTCCCATTATAAGAGACTTCCGTTCCCCATTTTCCGTTGAATTCTTGAGCATTGCGTGTTGAGCGTCGGAATGCAACGTGAAACTTTTTGCCTTGATGCCAGAACGAAGAAATGAAAATATAATTATAAATAATAAGTCATTCCCACGTGTAGGGATCGAACCCACAACCGTCACGTTACAGTCGCACTCTTTTGCCCCTGCGCCACGACGGCCTCATTTACAAAAATCTGATTAGAATTAAACCTGTTTATAAAGTAGAATTCAAATATATCTAATAAATAATGTATCTAATAAATATAAAAAAGTCACACTATTACAAAATTTATATAATAATTTATTCACAAAACACTTTCTACTTATATAATCATTGATAGCTTATGTTAATTCAAAATTTATTACTTTCTCTAAATAACATTAATAAAAAATATGGTGTTCAAATTTTATGTATGTAAGTTCATATTAAACTCAATATTCAATATAAATCTATTATTAAAATCTTTACGATTAAGCACGTAAATATATTGAGGCCGGTCGGGGCGCAGAGGCCGGTTTTTACCAAAAAGAATGACAAAATGCACCGTTGATCCGTCGATAGAATTACATCCTGTATATTTTTTTTGCTGATAATATTTGTGTGTCATTGTGATTACCTATTTGTATGTGTTTGTAAGTTCAGTTTTAGTGTAGACAGTCTCAGTCAAGAAAAAGAGTGGAGTTTAGTTCCGCCGTTCAACACGCAATGTCTTAATTCAGGATCCTTCTCTATATATTTACGTAAAATAAAATAAATCAGCTTCACGCTGTATCCCGCACACTGCAGGGTAGGCAGAGGGAACCTAGTGTTAAGACACTCCGTTCCCCACTTTCTGCCGAATTCTGGAGGCATTGCGTGTTGAGTGGCAGAACTCAACGCCGCGTTTGTACTCGACACCAGAGCGAAGAAATGGAAATATAAATTTAAGTAAATATTTAATCTCCTCGAGTGGGGATCGAATCCACAACCAGTCGGTTTTACAGTCACGCTTTATACCCCTGGCCACGACTGACCTCGACTTGTATTTATGTCCCTAAAAGTTCAATTAGGCTAGCTCTAAGAACAAAATGTTAAAAAATGTACTCGAATCATGAAACAGTAAAAAGTTGCTAATCTCATTACGAGAATTGACTACTGCATTTTTTGCCAGTCAACTATAGCCAAACAAGTTTGTAGTAAAATATTTTTATATTATAAAATCATCCTAGCACAGGTCGTGAATAGGAAAATGTACTTGGATGGTGGTAAACGAAAGTGAATACTTCTTTGACTTGCCTACGAAAACTTTTATAGGCAAGTCCGACTCGCTCTTGGCCGGTTTTTTTTATTTATTATCCATCTGACCATTGTAAACTATATTACTTAAAAATTTATCGGGCAGTTTCTATACAGTTGAGGCCAGTCGTGGCGCAGGGACACAAAGTGTGATTGAAAATCGACTGGTTGTGGGTTCGATCCCCACTCGAGGAGATGAAATATTTACTTAAATTTATATTTACATTTCTTCGCTCTGGTGTCGAGGCAAAGCGCGGCGTTGAGTTCTGCCACTCAACGCCTCCAGAATTCGGCAGAAAGTGGGGAACAGAGTGTCTTAACACTAGGCTCTCTCCCTCTGCCTACTCTGCTGTGTGCGGGATACAGCGTGAAGCTGATTTTTTTATTTTGATTATATACAGTTTCTTTAATGTTGAAATTCCATTGAGTTCTGCATGACATGACATAACATTTTTTTTTAAAAACAGACATCAAAATTATCTAATGTAGATTTGAGGTTTTCCTTTTCGAAGACAATTTAAACTTGTATTTATTATTTATTTATTTTTTATATTTTTTTGCTGACACTATTTTTTACTGTAACTAAATGACAAATGACAAACTACATGTCATTGTAATTAAACTTGTTTATACAAGTTCACTTTAAGAGTAGACAGTCTCCACCAGAGTGAGGTTTGTGAAATGAAAATTTTGTTCCCGTGAGCAGGAATCGAATCCACAACCATCGAGCCTCGACACGGCACGGCTTTTATTTTTCTGGCCTAGTAAAATTAATTTATAATTCACTTATATATCTATACAATAATAAAACAGCAAAAACATTGTGTCTGTACATTGCATGCATGTCTGTTAATTGCGAAAAACGATGTTTAAAACAATTTAATTGTTTGTCTGTTGATACACGCACATCTTCTGAACTGGACCGATTTGAATGAAACTTTTTGTTGTGTAACTATTAGGCCTGGCAGGATCAAGGCTACATATGATGTTGAAGACATCTAACCTCGACACCTTACACCTGATGTAGAACCCCGCATATATCCCCCCATATAGCAAGGTGGACCACCCGTTTCCCACTTTTTTGAGGCTTTGCGTGTTGAGTGGCTCCCCCAACGCCAGGCTTTCTGCCTTGGCACCAGAGCGAAGAAATGAAAATATTATCCCCCGAGTGGGGATCGAACCCACAACCGTCGCGTTCCAGTCATGCGTGTGCACATCGCAGCTTAAAGTTAAAAAAAGTGAATTTTGTTTATTGATATAATTATGATTATGTGATTTAGTAATAAATATCGCAGAATACATATTTTAATATTTACAATAATAAGTTATTTGCTAACAGAGCTATGAGTGTAGTAAGCACACCTATCTAAAGTGGAAATAGTAGAACGTTGGTAATTGAAGTGGGCAATAATAATATATTGTTTATGTAATTATATCATATACAAGAATTTAATATTAACTAAAGTTGAGGCCGGTCGTGGCGCNAGTTCTGCCCCTCAACACGCAATGCCTCCAGAATTCGGCAGAAAGTGGGGAACGGAGTGTCTTAACACTAGGTTCCCTCTGCCTACCCTGCTGTGTGCGGGATACAGCGTGAAGCTGATTTAATTTTAATTTTTTAATTTAATAAAATTATTAATTTATTAAAATTTAATATTAATTAAAAATAATCTGCTTCACGCTGTTATATATTTTGAGGCATTGCGTGTTGGATGGCGGAACTCAACGCCGGGCTTTTGCCTTGATGCCAGTGCAAAGAAATGAAAAAAATAAATAATAATTCATTCCTTATTTAGAAAAATACTTATTTAGAAAACGTATAAAAATTTGAACGTAGAATCATCATCGCGGGACTCGAACCCGTGCCTCCCGGAAACATAAGTGTGGAATAACACTTTAAAAATGTTAAAAATAATTAATTTCCTCGAGCGGGAATCGAACTCACAAACGTCGCGTTACACCCTAGTGTCTTAACTAATTAATATTACTCATACAATTAAAATACAATTTTGGCAAATAAATATTACCGATACCTATATGTATAATCGTCGACCATATTGTACGGAATCGATCTTACCTGTGGCGGTAAGCCAGCTAGTATAGCGTATGCTATGCCTTGTGGGATTGATGTCAAGCCTACAGTTATACCTGAAATACAATATAACTTAATTAATACAAAAATATGCATATAAAAAATATTTTAGAGGCCAGTCGCAAGCGCAAAGTCACAAGCGTGTGACTGTAAACGCAACAGGTTGTGGGTTCGACTCCCACTCAAAACGTGGCGTTGAGTTCCGCCACTCAACGTGCAAAGCCTCCCAAATTCAACGGGAAGGGGAGTGTCTTAACATTAGGCTCCTTCTGCCTACCTTCTGATACATGTGAGCATATAACGTGAAGCTAAAAAAGAAAATAGTTTAAAATACAGAATATTCAACACTGCAAATCGTTGATAGAAAATTTTGGAAACCTGTATATTTTAAGCATAAAGAAAAAAAGGAAGCTTTTTTTTATATATGTAATATATAATTATGTAACTAGCGCACTAGAGCGGCTTCGCCCGTTTGAAGTATACAAATACTTATTAAATATGTTTATAAAATTATTTTAAATTTTCAATATGATTAGTACGAAAATATAAACCAAAAAAATCAAAATAAGCCAAAAAATAATAGTAAGTAGATAGCAAAATTCTAAATATTAAAAATAATAAGCCCGCACAACCAAACATTCATGTCATTTTGTATCGGTGATATTTCCTTAAGTATTTATTATAATGATATACAGTGAAGTATATATTCAATCTAGACGAAATGCTAAGGTGACTATTATATTTATTTTCATAAGGATAAATACTAAATTATAGAAAATGCATTAAGAATAACTCGATAAGTTTTAATTTATATTAAATATATTAAAATTATTATTGTGGCTCATCCTTCAGAGATAATACGGAGCGAACATTTTTATAGATTTTTTTAGAATATTGTTTTTATGCATCTCATAAGTATGAGTCAGCGCACGCCATGTAAGCGTTCAAAAACATTTCCTTAAAACAACTAAATAAAATATAAATATAAAATATACCTACATATTTTCTCGAATATTTAATTAAATATTTATATACGTACGTAGATTATTTACGAAAAATAATCTTAAATTTTTTGAAGTACCTACCTGTTCCTGTTCGTTTGACATTTGTAATTTCAAGAGATCGGCTTTAGATAACATTAACATTTTTATCTGCTTCTTAATATTATAGAACATATAGGTGTATGTATATGACAGTAAGTACCTACTAGTACTGTCAAGGTCATACGAAACGAAAGTCGAAAAAGACAAAGATAAGATTTGTTTTACCTTTTCTTAGCTTCACGCTACAGTCTCTACATTCCTCTATCGCCTTGTCCACTGTCATTAAACTTTACATATTATACATGGTGTCCTCAATTCCTTATGCTTTTAACATGATCTTCCTTCACTATCAGGTCAACTCAGGTCTACGCCTGTCTCTCTCACCACTCACTCTTGCTTCATAAGTCTTATTCGCCATTATTTCGCCACTCATACTCTCTACAAGCCAAAACCACCTGAGCACGTTCTCCAAATTTAAAATATTTATCTTTCATTAATTCTTCTTCCGTATTTCTTTTTCCTATTTTATATATTTATAATATTTCACTGATTATTAAATGTCTAAAACATCATTAAAATTGTAGAGGGGCAAAGACGCTGGCTGTGACCCACTGGCACAGTTTATACTAGTACGACTACCAACGCCGCACCTCTTAGTTTAAGAGGCAATTTGTAAAACTTAATTTAATGAATAAATATATCAAAAAAATCAAATCAGCTTTACGGTGTATCCTACATACAGCCTAGCGTTGTTTGCGCTGGGCTTTTGCTTTAGTGCCATAGCGAAGAAATGAAAATAATAATAAATAATAGTTCATTCCCTCGAACCGAATCGAATCCACAACCGTCGCGTAACAGTCACACACTTGCGGCCACGACAGCCTTATTTAAATAAATATATTATTATTATTAATATCCACGAGGCTAGTCGTGGCGCAGCGGCACGACGTGTGACTGTAAAACCGACTGGTTGTGGGTTCGATTCCCACTCGAAGAGATGAAATATTTACTTAAATTTATATTTCCATTTCTTCGCTCTGGTGTCAAAACAAAACGCGGCTTTGAGTTTCGCCATTCAACACGCAATGCCTCCAGAATTCGGCAGAAAGTGGGGAACGAAGTGTCTTAACACTAGGTTCCCTCTGCCTACCCTGCTGTGTCCGGGATACAGCGTGAAGCCGATAAAAATTAATATCCACGTTTTCCTGCCATATAACAGCGTCGGTAACAGCACTTAATTGTGTTTACTGATTGCCTCATCAATACAGCTAAGGCGTCGTTAATTCTGTTACCGGCAGCAATACGCCTTTATACAATACCACATCCATTTCGTATCTTCCATCTTTACTAAACATACTTCCCAGATATACCTCCATCATTTTCTTCTTCTTTTAAATAACAAAATGTTTATCTTATTAAAAATATTTAACGCCAAAATTATTTAAAAAAAAATTATAAAAATAAAAAATAATAATAAAAAATATTTTATAACTATTTGTAATGAACTATTCATTCATCACGCAGAAAGAAGACTTTCTTTATCCTTATTTTCTGCTCTTTTATCTTATTTTATGCGAAAATTAAATATGTACCGGTAAAAAGAGAAAGCCTTGTAAAAACGCGATAGGAATTGAATTACTTTCTCTCAAGGATCAATGGTATCGAAATGCTGCTGTAATAAATACATAAGTGACCTAAACCAAATTTAAAAAGATAATAGTGTCGCATAGTATAGTTTTTCCAGCTTCCCGCTGTATCCTGCACACAGCAAAAAATGAAAATATTAAATATTTCATTTCTTCGAATGGGATCAAACCCACTAATATCGCGGTTTACAGTCCAACGATGCTCCATTGCGCCTCGACGGCATATTGATGCGGCATATATAATTTATCAATTATAATTAGACATTTCACTTTAAATTAATAATTAAGCTTACCCGCAATGGCATCTCTTAGGAGATAGCTAAAAGAATAATTTGGCAACCATATCGTTATCGGCATACGTCGTCTCCACGATTCTAGGTTACAGAGCCTGTTTGCTACATCACGCCATTTGCTTTGGGGAGGGCAACCTGAAACCAACATTCAAAATATTGCAAGAAAAATCTTTAATAAATTATAAGAATACAATAATAAAAAAAAATGTCGCGTGACAAAGTTGTTTTATATACTAAAATTCAAAGTAAATTGGCACTACTTCAAGCAATTGTAACAATCTACATCAATATTTGTTCAGAACGATCTTCATTCACTATTTACTTCGTGTATAATATAATCCTTTAAAACTATGAAAGACGTGGTTGGTATTCGACATTATCTAATAAAAAAAAAAACACATTTTTTGTTATTATTACATAATTTTTGGATATCTCACATTAAATAAAACCTCGTATTGTATTTAAATATTAAAATTCAATACAATTACCATTGGTTGCAGTCATTTCGAATTTTTTTTTTTGCTTTAATCACATATTTTTATTAAAAAACCAGTTGAAACGTGACACTCGAACGCCGGTCTGTAATATAATGTGAACGAACGTACTATAGTATTACAAACAGCGCTGCAGAAAAGATATCGTAATGCCAGCGACGTGAAATGTTATATCTTGTTTCCTATATTCGTCGTAGCGCAGTGTGACTGTAATCAGGGCGGTTGTGGGTTCGATGCGCAGTGAAAGGAATAATTGTATTACTATAATAATATTCCCGCTTTGGAAGACAAAGGGCGGCGTTGAGATTCACCACACACACACAACATTCAATGTCTCGAAAATTGGGCAAAAAGTAGGGAACAGAAAGTCTTGACATTTAGTAATGTATTCAGGGGATAGTCCTCTCCCATATGCCTGTTTCCTGCTATATGGGCATCAACTTGAAGCTGGTTGGTACAAATGAGTTTGTTATACCACAAAAATCGAAAGTGACTTAATATTATTATGTAATCTGCAATTTAATACACAACTTTATTTAATAGTATAATACCTTTGGAAAATTCACACGTCGTTGAGTCTAAACTAGACAAAGCCTATTATGATAATCAGACAACAGATAATAATCATTAAGTATTTTAATTGTTATCTATATCTATACTTATCTGTAGAAGAGTCGTTTGTACGTTGAAAAGATTATAAAAAATAGCCAGGATGTTAATAGCCTTAGCTCAGCAGCTTTTGCGGTTAAAAAAATCGGACGATTAACTGACGTGGAAACGGCTCGCCTTGTTTACTTTAGCTACTTTCATAGTATTATGTCCTACGGCATTCTACTTTGGGGTAATGCAGCCGGTATTAAATCAATTTTTGTCTTGCAGAAGCGAGCTATTCGCTAATCTATAACTTAGGCCCTAAAGAATCGTTAAGGCAAAAATTTAAAGAAATAAATATATTGACAGTTTTTTTTTTATGGAAAAGACAAGGCAAACGAGCGTTCGGGTCACCTGATGGTAAGTGACTACCGCCGCCCACGACCCCATCCAACACCAGAGGAGCTACATGTGCGTTGCCTGCCTGTAAGGTGGGTTGGGTACCGGAACCCGGCATTACCTGATGCGAAACACAGTGGCATAAAGCCACTACTTAACGCCGGTTTTAAATGCCGGGGGTGGTAATGATCCGGTCGAGTCTGCCCATGCGTGTTGCCATTGCTGGCGACGTGACTCTACCACACGTACTTTAATCGCCTCTTACGACACCACCAGTACCAGGATGATCCTATTCTAGGCCGGGATCATACGGCATAAAAAGTTGACATCTCAATACATTTTTGAAAATGTTATGTACATTAAGAAGAATAAATGTTATGTACATTAAAGATTTTGCCAAAATTGGTGATGTACATAATATCAATACTAGAAGTAGGAGTAAACTTATTGCACCTATAACCCGATTACATCGAGTCCGTAAGTCTTTTATGGGATTCAATGTGTACGCTTTTACAATAGGATCCCAGAAAACGTCCGAGAATGTTCTATATCACAATTTAAGAGTTGTGAAAAGACGTTTGTCTGTTAAAGGTTATTACCAAATTAATGATTATATAAATGACTAGAGGGCGCGCGCGGCTTCGCCCGCTTATTAGGAGGGAATTCTAAAAAAACCACGAAACACGTGTTCAATAAAATATTTTTAACAGTCTGAATTTAAATTTTTATAAAAATCGGTGGCAATTTAAAGATTTTTCCATATAAACTTTCAACCCCTTATTTGAACCCTTAGGGGGTGAATTCTTAAAAACCATGAAACACGTGTTCAATGAAATATTTTTAAGAGTCTGAATTTCAAATTTTATAAAAATCGGTACAGATTAAATTTTTTTTCCATACAAACTTTCAACCCCTATTTCATCCCTTTAGGGTTAAAATTTTTCAAATTCCCTTCTTAGTGGATGTCCAGAATATGAAAATAAACATCTGCCCAAATTTCACGTTTCTACCATCAGCGGTTACGGCTCTGCGTGCGTCTTACCTCAGTCAGTCAGCACAAGTCCTTTTATATATATAGATAACATGCCTTGGGAATGCAGTCTATTTCAAAGTATCATTGTCAGAAACGTTAAAGTGTGATTTTGTATAATTGATTTAAAAAAAAAATAAGTCCCGCTGAGTTTCTTGCGCCAGTTCTTCTCAGGTCTGAGGCATTGACTTTAGTGAACTGGTGGTAAATTGTTTGACGTTACAAAAATGAAGCATGTAACTTCTTATTTTGAATAAAATTATTTGACTTGACTTTGACTTTGTATAACTAACAGAATCAATTTCCAGCACTTTTAAAATTTTTGCCTGTTTGTCTCTTTAGCTGTTCACGTATCACGTAAAAAGTACAAAACAAATTTAAGTAAATTTTATACTTAAAAATTGTAAGTAACTCAGAGTACGACTTAGATTTTATTCCAGAATAATCGCTGAATTCTATCATAAAATATACTCACCTATTTAAGGGTGTCAAGAAATTTGATAAAGTAGAAACAGATACGCAACGATATCTGTTCACTACATATATTATAGTAATGAATGTTGATAACGCATAAAACCTATTGTTGAATTATTATTTGTATATTACTTTGGAAAAGAATATTAATCATTTTAAAACTTTAGTCAAACATTCTTTGAGATTAATGAAGTTACGTCTAATTTAACATGAAAACAGTAGTATTTTAACTATGTTCTATCAGTAACAGTTCTACTGTAAATTCAATAGATGGCGCTGTGCATAAGAAGTAATTTTCTGAATCGCGTTAGTTCTCGAGTGGTGATCGAACCCACAACCAGTCGCGTTTATAATCACAGTGTGTGCCCCTGCAACACGACTGGCCTCTGTTATATAGGAAAATTGGTTAATTCGATTTAGAAAATAGAAGATTCTCAGTATTAAATAAAATTAGATAGTGATATGTGCCGATGCGCGATCGTGGCGTATACGCCTAGATGGCTAACATTCTCGGTCAAAGAATGACATTAGAAACGTCTTGAATATATAACTGTTGATAAAAAAATATATTTTTAAAACACAATTATAGTTCACAGTACAAACTATAAAGTAAACAAAATTGAATTGTTGATGGTTACCTTCTTAACAGTTAAGTTTAAGCCGTAATTAATTAAAAACATAGAGATAAAGAGCTACTTGATCTTCAAAGAAATATCAATTAAATACATAGATTTTTTGGTTCGTGCGTTCGTTTGCAATAAATTGTCTTTACTTTTTTAGAAAACGTATAAAAATTTTAACGTATTCTGTAGGTCTGTCAAGACCGGTTTTTACAAATCGTTTGGAGGTTAGATACCTTCAATATCTACTGATTAATATCAAATGTACAAGTCTATACTCCCTTAGATCACAAAAAAATCCATTTTCTAAATCATCACAATCAATTGATAGAAGGGTTTATGCTTCGTTTTTTGTCGCATTTAATATCAAAACTATAGGGTACTTCCCATTGATCTACAATTATGAATATTTTTAAAATTTTTAAAGTGTTATTTCACACTTGGGAAAGAAAAATACGAAAAAAGAAAGAAGACGTATAAAAATTTGAACATAGTGGGACTCGAACCCGCGCCTCCTGGAAACCGACCAGGCGCTCTGACAACTAAGCCATACGTTCTCATCAAGCTACGTCGAAATTTTTATTTACTAGTCACAAAGTATTGGCATAGCAAAAATCTTTCTTAGAAACCCCTATACCATTTAGAAAGCCCTACCTGATGACGTCCTATCCGCCATACTATGTCGATTTTCTTATTTCATCCCTCAGTATCATATATGAAGTGGTACCTTTAATAATAATTTTATTTTTCAAAATCATAGTATATCTTTTTTTAGATGTTCACAAAATACTACTACTATATACTATTACTATATACTACTACTATATACTACTGTTGAAATTTCAACCCTACATTATAGTCTCCGAGTAAAATGAATGTGACATACGGAAGCGACAGAAGGTGGACATGATGAAAGTATAAGTTGTCTTTTTGTAAATGTCAGTAACTGTTATTATATTGTTCCTTCGTTTTTTAGTGCAATAAAGTATTATTATTATTATTATATAAGGGTTCTATTTTTGCCGTTTAGGGAACCGGTTGTTCAGTCAAACTTTGTGCCCCTGCGCCGACTGGTTGTGGGTTCGATACCCACTCGAGGAGATGAAATATTTACTTAAATTTATATTTCCATTTCTTCGCTCTGGTATCGAGGAGAAGCGCGGCGTTGAGTTCTGCCACTCAACACTCAATGCCTCCAGAATTCGGCAGAACGGGGAACGGAGTGTCTTATCACTAGGTTCCCTCTGCCTACCCTGCAGTGTCCGGGATACAGCGTCAAGCTGAATTATTTTATTTTATTTATTTAAAAAATATACAATATACAGTAGCCTATAGAAATATTGACTTAGGTTTAGTTTTTCTATTATTAGCGACATTTATCTAATTTGATATATTGGGAATTGAGTCCGTAGTTTAAGATTGATAAGTTATTTAACATCAAATAATCATTTTAATATTCTTTATCGTTACATCTCAAGTGGAGTGCCACTTGACTTTTCAAGGACTGCAATATGTTAAAATGCTTTATTTTATTTTAGTTACTATAGTATTTTTTTTTAAATTACGTCACATTTCACGTTTTGCTCCGCAAAGCAGATAAGTAGGCAATTTCTACTTTCTGCCTTGATTTGAAACATTGCATGTTGAGTGGCGGAATTTAACGCAGCATTTTGTCTTGCCAGAGCGAGAGAATGAAAATAAGGAATTCTCTGGAGTGGAATTCTAACCCGCAGTGTTCTAACACGCAGTGTTTTCAGTTGTACGTTACGCAACTGCGCCACGAGGGGCAACTTCGCCTCAACCTAACGATTGTTGTCTTCTTTATTAAATGTATTTTATAAAATTAATTGATGTTTCTAGAATGGGGGGGAAAGTGGAGAACGGAGTGTCTTAACACTAGGGCCCCCCAGTGGCGTAGCGAGCTTAACTCGCGCCCGGGGCAAAATANTGGACCTTCTTCAGAGTCTTGTATCTGTTGTATTGTGTCAATACATAAAAGTTTAGCAGCAGTAGGTGTACAACCTGAATCTGGATCTGGCTCTAAATCTGATTATACATTTTCATCCTTGATATCCTCTGGATTGCCTTTTTGCATTTAGAAGTTTTTTTTAGATTTTTCAATAATAATGCTTATAACTACTACCATGCATTTGACAATATTTATACTTTTAGTGGCATATCTATATTTTGCTATGGCAACGCCAACGCGCATTATTATATGGGTAATTGGTACTCTAGAAATATATAAAATCTTAATTTTTTGCGATTTTTACATATTTTAAATAAAACTTTTAAATGTGATTAATTATATAAAAAATAATATTTCTTGCTAAGGTAAAGTTACAAAAAGGTTTTTTTCGCGTGTATTTAATTTGAGGTAAATATCCAATGCGATATTTAAATAAAATTAAATTTAAAAAATTTTGTGGACCATTTGGCGCCCCTATGTGAGTAGCGCCCGGGGCAAGATGACCCCCCTTGCCCCCCCCCTCACTACGCCACTGGGGCCCCCTTTGCCTACCCTGCTGTGTGTGAGATACAGCGTGAAGCTGATTTATTAAATTAACTTTTAACAAACATACTAAAACTATTGAGCTTGGAGCAGTGCTGTGTTGCTAGCAACAAAAATAAGTTATAACAAGCATATATGAATTTCGACGTTGTTCGATGAAAACGTATGGCTTAGGTGGTCAGAGCGCTTGGACGGTTTCCAAGAGGCGTGAGTTTAAATCCAGCTACGATCAAACTTTTATGTTTCCTAAAAAGTATTCTTCTTTCTTAAGTGCGAAATAACATTTTACAAATATAAAAAAACCATAATGGTGGTTAGTAATATTATTTTTATCTAAATTTTAATTACAATCTTTATATTTAAAACCAACTGCAAAATTAAAATTTATAAATTTTAATTTTTAAACAGCTAAGCCGTTTCTGCAAAAACACACAGAAATACAGACAGACAAAAAAAATATTTTAGGTTCTATAATATTTTGATAAATGCCACCAATAATACATAATTCTTATATGACTTCCAAGCACAGACCGTGAACAATTACAATTTTATTATACTTTTTTATGGAAACAGACAAGGCAAACGAACGTACGGGTCACCTGGTGGTAAGTGATCACCGCCGCCCACGACTCCGTCTAACACCAGAGGAGCTACAGATGTGTTGCCGACCTTTGAGGTGGAGATAGACGTGCTTTTGGAAGGTACCCAAATCGTACCTGGCCCTGGTAACACTGTCGCAGGTAGGCTATTCGACATTTGCGTGGCGTGTGGGAGAAAGTTCCTACAAAACACAGTAGTGAAGTGCCATGTATCGGGGTGGTGTGGATGTAATTTAAATTTGTAACATACTGTGCGGTTAGAGAATTCACCGCCAGGTAATAGGTTAAACAGTGCCACATAACACTCCCCATGATAAATACATTAGAGAACATACAATGAGGACACGTCTCTACGCAAAGCCAAAGTGTCAAACCTTGCACAGATCAGTGGGTCCCAAATGATTCGAATGGCTCTATTTTGTATGCAATCAAATGGGTCAAGCCAATACTAGGATAATATTTATTATTTATATTGTTAGATATAAATGTATGATAAAGTTTCATAACAGAATATATTTATGTAGTATGGAAAATTGAGTTTTTTTATATTTTTTCTTTACCTATTTCACTAAAAAATAAAAATGTGTATTTCATGTTCACATATGTTCATGTTCATGCTTAACTAACATATGAGTTTTTGTGATAGTTAATTAAGATAATCTATAGTAACACTAAATATTTTGTATCATTGTTTTAATAAAATATTAAAGGCTTATAATATTGTAAAAAATCTGTGTCAATGACATTTAATTGCAAACAACACATCACAATCACTTTAATTTTTTTCATTGTTATATATTTGCACATATGATTCTTATCAAATATAGGCAGATTTTTACTATGTCCCACAATTTAAATGTTCCCCTGTCCCACGATGGCATTTAATATTTATATTTTTTCAAGAACAAATGGATCTTTTCTCCTGTAACCCATCTTTTTTGACATATCCATTTATGTGTACAAAGGTAAAGGTAAAAGGTACACTGTCAGTCAATATGCTCTTTTAAGAATAAGTATTATTTTCATATATTTTTATATTCTAATATTAATACTTGTACTTATTGTAGAAAAATGGTGCAGAACAAAATGTTTGAACACTAGGCCTCACTCTGCACACCCTAGTATAGGAGGAATACAGCATGAACCTACAATAAGAACAAATTTATAAGTATACTACTTTATTAATTTTCTTCAAGCAAGAAAGGATTGATTCTGTCTTACAATGTGTACATTTGTTTCTAACCACCATCTGCCAATCTGTTCAACTTTATGATGTTGTTATAGTAAAAATAATAAAGATAATATGAGATTTGTCTTTATATAATTATAATCTATTTACTTTTGCCTTTACCTTACTTGAAACCATGACTTTTATTCAGTTCCATTCTATAGTTAACGACTTTTGAGCGTGTCAGTAAAAATATAAGTAAAAATCTTTAACATTATAAAATAAATGACTCATTGTAATTATTTATTAAAATATTAAAGAGTATTCAGAATGTATCAAGGTTATTTTATATGTGGAATTATGTGATCTTCTAGCGTATTTGCTAATATATAAAAAAAAACGATGTTATACATAAATATTGCTTATTTTTACTACAAAAATAAATATAATATTAAAACATACCCAATAACGGTTGCCTCGGATCATCAGTGTCCATTGTACTGAGTTATTTCCATTATGATAAGCTTTGATCTATTACACGATGAATTTAATCATTATTATATTTCTTTGTTTATTTATTTTTTGCAATTGACGCTTATATGATTAAATGTCAATGTCAATGGAAATTGTCTATAAGAGTCACAGATATAATATGCGTAAGTCGTTATATTATGCCATAGACACTTTATTTTGAAATTAATTGCTCAGCTAGCACGTTAGGAACGCTATAATCACAGATCAGAACTGAAATAATTAAAATGTTATTAAACAGCAAAAAATTTTAAATACCATTTTAGTATTAATGCACTTTATATTTTTATGCTATATGCTATATTGCTTTTTTAATATTTATTTACGTCTATAATGGTTATGTCTAGCACAGTATATAAATTATTTGATATTAATATCAAAANATATATATATATATATATATATATATATATATATATATATATATATATATATATATATTCGATAAATTTTACATTAAACTATTATATTAAATATGAAACTATCCAATATCCAATCTCTAGATTGGATAGATATCATCTCATCCTTAAAAGCAGGATAGCTTTTTTTTTTAGACGGCACATGTAACTAGTTGTCATGTTATTCTAATATATTACTTTTATTTTTTTATAAAAAAAATTACAGCATTTTAATAAATACGTATATAAACATATAAATTTATAGTCTTTATTCATCAACGACATCTAAATAGGATAGGACGGGACGGGACCCGACACACGACACAGATAACCTTACAATCTAGATTATATGCGGATCAAATCAGTTCAACCTAACGATAAAATTTCTCTAATTACTTTACCGATTACAATAACACTTATGTTGTAATGATACAAATATAATTAAGTATGGTTACTCTAAAATAAATTCAGGCCATTTTATTTGTTTTTTTTTAATTATTGAAATAAATTTTCATTATAATATCCTATTCAATAAATATGAATGTACCACACAGCCGCCTTCAGTGTCTTCAATGAGCAATAAGGATGAAAATATAAATTAGAATCTTGTATTGTCATTGTGGCAAAGTAAAAAAGTCCAGACTGTAAACGTGGTATAAGTTCGATAACCTCTCGGGGAATTATATTTAAATTATTTTCATTAACACCCGCCCGCCCTGTTAAGACAAAGTGCGGTGTTTAAACCCACCACTTAATACGCTATTTAAATGGAAAGTATGGAACGGACGTTTTAAAGAAAACCTAACAATAGGCTTTCTCTGTTGGACATAACATGATATTTAGTGTTTCTTTGTATCGAGCATTGTTTCCTTTTTAGGGTTCCGTATATTTTAAGGAAAAAAGAAAAACTTATAAGATCACTTTGTTGTTCGTTTGTCTGTCTGTCAAGATCCTTTATCTCAGGAACGCTTTGAGATATCGAGTTAAAATTAAAACCATATACTCAGGTCCTGAAATATTCCCGTATTTCGAAACTATAAAGGGTATCAAAATTAATTCGTAAATTAATATTATTACAAGCGCAAGAGAGCAAAAGATGAATATAATAAATAACATTAAAATGACATAAATAATATGATTTAATAAGTTAATTTATTCAAACTAGGGTCGACCGCAACTTAAGCTACAGAGAGTTAAACTAGAGAGAGAAAGAAGTGTCACGACGTGTTGAGTTCCAACTTGACGCCAAGTTTTTTTATATTATAGCGCAAGGAAAGAAAAACAACTTAAATATAATTTCTTTCCTAAGCGTAAATCGTATTCATATCTATTAGTATTTTTACACTCCCGTACATTTATTTTTCGTAAAAATATTCAAAAATAAAAATAATTCGTTCCTCCGAGTTGGAATAGAAGCCACAACCGTCGCGTGTACAGTCAGACGCTATGCCGCTGCACCACGTCGGCATTTTACTATACCGATCGTTTTAGATCCTAAAACGCCCAAGAATCTAGGGCGTTTCGTGCAACAGAAATCACTTCGCCAATAACACATTGAATTAAGACACACAAAGGATACTGTACGGTAAAAATAGATTTAAAAGTTAGCTTTTTATAAATTAAAGTAAAATTAACTTATAATTTGTAAGTATACAGGAAATAAATATAAATACGCGTACATATTAATTAAGTATAATAACTTTGGTTATAGACTGTCACAGCATAAAGAAAAAAAAACCGTACAAGCGCGAGTTTCGCTTGCTCACCGAGGGTTCCGTACAAAAATTGGAGATCTCGAGCTTTTTCTAAAATTCAGGCTTAGCTTCGCCAAGGCCCTTTCATTTCATACCTCACTTGAACTAGCTTTTCTTTTAGGCTTTAATACCAAATTTTGCCCCCTTTTAAAGCTATTATTTTTTAGGATTTTACCACAAATGTATAGTTTTCAGGTTTTTTCCTAAACTATAATAGTATCTACTGACTACTGGTAGCTGTCAAATTTCATAATTCTAGGTTAACGGGAAGTACCCTATTAATTTTGATTCCCTTTTATAGTGCCAAAATACACGTTTTTGACTATATAAACAGCCATATCTTTTTTAAAATAAATGTAGTATTTTTTTTTTCTTCAGGAAATCATGGCGCCGTAGATCTAGATATACGGTTTGAATTTTAAATCGATATCTCCAAGCGTTCCTGAGATTAAGGCTCTTGACAGATAGAAAACAGACAGAGAGATAGATGAACAACAAAGTGATCTTATAAGGGTTTCTTTTTTCCTTAAAAGGTACGGAACCCTAAAAAAATCGATAATTACAAAAACAAGATGCATAACTTTCGTATAAAATTAATTATTCCAGTAAACTTTTGAATCATATCTGTTTTATTATTTTACAGTTTAATCCAGATCTATATAGCTCAATTTGATCTTTTATTTTAAGAAATAAGGTTTAAAATCGATCACTACGTAAGCTGAATTAAATTAATACGTGCCATAACATAGTGAACTGGATCAATGATAAAAATGCATTAATTGAAGAATTCTTTACATTGTAAATATGAGTGATGAAATACATGTACTTAGTTACATAGGAATATAGAATACTAGGAGCTCGCCCGCGGCTTCGCACGTCTGAGCTATACGATTATTTTCTTACTTCGTAATGTTTACCCTCTTGGACCGTTTCCACAGAGGCGCGGGCTCAAATCCCGCTACGTTCAAATTTTTATACGTTTTCTTAATAAGTAGTGTTTAAGTATATTTAGGGAATATTTGTTGGTTGTTATAGTATGGTTATCTTTATTGTTAGCCACTAAATATATTGTACATTACTGAAAAAAAATAAATCAACTTCACGCTGTATCCCGCACACAGCAGGGTAGGCAGAGGGAACTTAGTGTTAAGACACTCCGTTCCCCACTTTCTGCCGAATTCTGGAAGCATTGCGTGTTGAGTGGCAGAACTCAAAGCCGCGCTTTGCCTTTAATCGACCCCCCAACCAGTCGTTTTTACAGTCACACTTTGTGCCTCGTGTAAATAACTTAAAACTTGGACTTGATAAACACGGTTCACTTCCATAATTTACACAATTTTATTCATGTGTGTAGATTTTTAATAATATATATTTTTAATTTTTTTTTTACTAAAATAAAAATTTATGTAAATAAATAAATTGAATATAAATAAAATCTTAAAAGATTTTCGCCTCGAAAATACAACAGGTCGTCTACAGGCCGCGGCCTACAACTTAGTATGTGGACTACTTATCTTGTCTTCACGCTGTATCCCGCACACAGCAGGGTAGGCAGAGGAAACCTAATATTAAGACACTCCGTTCCCCACCTTCCGCCGCATTCTGGAGGCATTGCAAGTTCAGTGGCGGAACTCAACGTCGGGCTTTGCCTCGACACCAGGAAAATAAATTTAAATAAATATTCCATTTCCTTGAGTGGGGATCGAACCCACAAGCAGTAGCTCTTACAGTCCACTTTGTGCCCCTGCGCCATTACTATTATTATTATTATTATATTACTGATCTATTTATTAAATATCTACGTCACAAAATTACGTCAAATAAGTGACACAAATATGTCAATATATTATGTAGGTCGCGTATTGGTCACATAAATGATAATAATCATAATAAAAAACATAACTACAATTAACATTGTGACCTTTCTCTTTACATCATTTTTTTTAAGTCTAGGGACCGACTTTTATAGAAACGCAAAATTTTTAAAATATTTATGAAAAGAATAGACTAAATAATAGACTTCCCATTAGCATACTTACGTATCCCACTTTCTGCCGAATTCTGGAATCCATTGCGTATTCAGTGTCGGAACTGAACTCCGCGCTTGGCCTCTTTACCAGAGCGAGGAAATGAGAATATGAAATATTTCATTCCTTCCCGTTTTTCATTCTTTTCCGTTCCTTGTGGGTTCCTTCCGTCGAACCCACAACCTGACGCGTTTGTGCGTGTGCCCTACGCCACGACTCCCCTCATGAGCTATACAAGTCCTAAAGTTTTGAATTCCACTAGTTAATCATTAGGTACTTAGCTGTACACTAAGGATCTCTCTGCTTTCTCCGCTATAAATACGCATCTGTACGCTAAAGTTCTCTCTATTTTCTCCGTTATAAATAGACTAAAGTAAGTAAATTGATTATTTTCATTAATACATATTTTGTTTAAATATTAATTACAAAATATTAAAAATTAATAATTTCTATTTTAATTTAAATTAAACCAAATAAGTATACTAAAGAGAGAAAACGCAGCGTTGAAATCCATCAATCAATACGCAATGCTTCGAAAAGATGAGAACGGAAGTGCTTCAATAGCATCGGAGTGTTATAACACTAGGTTCCCAGGTTCCCTCAACCTACCCTGGATACAATTTGAAGCTAAGACGAGAAATATATGTCCGTAGATACATAATGAACGATGAATGTAGATGATATATACTTAATTATACATATTTAACCTCCAACCTACAGTTATCGTTAACTGCATTAGTTAGGTTATAACTAGTTGAAAAATATATTAAATGTCACCTATTAATAATCCATCAGATCAATCTTTTTTTGTGTCTCGCTTTATCCCGCACACAGCAGAGTAAGCCGAGGGAACCTAGTGTTAAAACACTCCGATCCCCATTTTCCGCCGAATTAACACACAACCCCTCAAGAATTCTTTAGAGGGATTGTGTGTTAATTGGTAGAACACAACGAAATGAAAACTAGTATTAGTTAGTATAGAGGCATGTATGTATACTGACAGTGGATTCGATGGTCAATAAGGGGCTAAATGTCTTTTGAAATGTCTCAAAATTGTTACACTGAGGTACTTTGCTTAAATTGTAGCCTCTTTTCAGAGTCTTTTTGATTTGGAATATGTCCACAGTCATCTTTTATTTACAAATCATTTTAAATCATTCTTTCAAAAATGACTTTTTCTTTTATAAATAGATAGATAGCTGCCTCCCGGGAGTCATTTAAACGTCAAGTCAGACAATTATTCTTGTAAATTCATAGTAATTTTATTTATACATATGTATATATTAAATATTTATACAGTTTTAGTATATTCAAAAGGTCAAGCGCGCTCGGTTCTACTCATGCTATTATTTTTATATTAAATTATATAAAATAAAAAATAAATTTGCATAAAAATAAAATTACATAAATTAATAAAATTAATTATTGTTCTTAACCACTACATAACTATATATTTATAAACATATATACTATTTGTGTAGTTTATTTTATTATAGTTTATATATTTGTGTATGTGTATTGTAAGTTATTGTATTTGTGTATATCATATTGTATTGTATTTGTTTTTTGTTCGCACAGTTAACTTTTAATTTTTTTTTTTTTTTTTTATGGAAAAGACACGGCAAACGAGCGTTCGGGTCACCTGATGGTAAGTGATTACCGCCGCCCACGACACCGTGCAACACCAGAGAGAGGAGCTACAGGCGCGTTGCCGGCTGACAATGTGAGTTGGGCGCCGGAGCCCGGCATTACCTGATGCGAAACGCAGTGGCATAAAGCCACTACTTCGCGCCGGTTTTAAATGCCGGGGGTGGTAATGATCCGGTCGAGTCTGCACATGCGTGTTGCCATTGCTGGCGACGTGACTCTACCACACGTACTTTAGTCGTCTCTTACGACACCACCAGTACCAGGATGATCCTATTCTAGGCCGGGATCACACGGCACAAAATTTTAATTTAAATGATCGAGCACACCTTCACAATGATCTCCCACACAACAAGGTTGGCTGATAGAGAATGCTTTTTAGCGTCAAGCCCGCCTTTTGTACATGTATTTTTTATTTCTAAAAATGTGTGCAATAAAGAATAAATAAATAAATAAAATAGATCAAAAATAATTTTGATTTATTTTTTACAATAGAAACAAATAATACGGTGCACTTTTTTTAACATAACCGTATAGTTCCTCGCTAAATGAAACTAGTACCTAAACTAGTATTAAGTTTAAAAATGTGTATAATTGGGGAAATAATTTGTTGTTTATTAATATTTTTATTTCTTAACGTTCCAGTACTGCTGGAGGAGCACAAGTATGTGACTGTAAACACGACTGGTTATAGGTTCGATATACACTCGAGGAAATTAAATATTTATTTATATTTTTATTTTTTCGCTCTGGTACTAAGGCAAAGCGCAGCGTTGAATTAACTTAACACGCAATGCCCCAAAAAATATTCGGAAAGTGGGGAACGGAGTGTCTTAACACTAGGTTACCTCTGCCTACCCTACTATATGCGAGATACAGCGTGAAGCTAAAAAATAAAAAAAACAAAAAAATATAAAAATCGGATCAAGGAATAAGTTTGTCAAATGTAAAATTCTAATAGGATTACATCAGACGTAACGCTTAAAGTAGTTCAGCATTCTTCACAATCATGATATTTGATATTTATTTTTTTTTAATTTGCCAATTGACTTTATGTTGATATATACATATATTGTTGATATATACATATATATATAAAGTTGGTAATATTTTTTTTCATAAATTAAAAAGATCATGCATCTTTCAGTTTATTTTAGCAATATTAAGATTTACCGTTGTCTAATTAATTTGTATTTAATAAACCGGAGCTCAACGCCGCGGCCTGTTTAAATAGAAAGAAAAATATTTTTATCTATAAACATCCCACAAGTGGAAGTGGAACCTACGAACATCGCGTTACTAACAAATTCTTTAGTATCTATTTGTAATATCATTGTAATATTTCAAGATACAGTAGGTAACCTACCATCGATAAAAAAAATTATTAATACAATGTGATATAACCTTTACGCTTCCTCCAAAAAAGCATTCTACAGTTCTATCCAAGTAGTTTCTGAGATTAGCGCTTTCAACCTAAGTCTCCAACTTTATAATATGAAGTGTATATCTCATAAGAGTTACTGAATAACGTCTCACCAAAAAATTTTCGCTACAGAAGATACTAAAGATAAAGAGCCAGTACTATATAATAAATAATTAAATAAATTACAAGAAAGGCTGGCCTTTATTGTAATTTATATATTTTCGTGTAAAATCGACTGGTTGTGGGTTCGATCTCCTACTGGAGAATATGAAATATTTACTTACATTTATATTTTCATTTCTTCGCTCTGGTGTAGAGGCAAAGCGCGGCGTTGAGTTCCGCCACTCAACACACAATGCCTCCAGAACTCGGCGGAAGGTGGGGAACGGTGTGTTTTACCATTAGGTTCCCTCTGCCTACATTGGTGTGTGCTGGATACAGCGTGAAGCTAATTTTAGATAAATTATAGGCTTATAGGCTTACTAATTTTAACCTAAATTACATATATATATAAAGCAATTACCTACTACAAAAAGCAGAATTAACAACTAAAAAAATACATTGCTACCCTAAACTTGATATCTTCGTGTAAATTTCTTTTCATATTTGTAATATCATTGTAATTTCTTTCCATATTACATCAGATATTTCTAATGTGCATTTTAATAAAGCGTGCGCGCGCGCAGCAACCTTTGGAGCGTATTGCATTAGACGGTTAGATGTTTGTTTACTAACAGTTGTGTTGCCGTCTCGCTCTTTCTTTATAAGGTAGAGAGAGATAATAGATGAGTCGTCGTTCTTTAAATTTTGTATATTACAGTACATGTAATTTTTTTTTAATAAAAACGCCGATTTATATGGTTAAGTTTCGTATTAGATATTATATAAATTACATTCTTTTCAATAACGCTTTTTTGTGATTTTGCTTATTTTTATTTCTTGTTGAAAATTACTATCTTATGTAGGTTAAATGTATGACATTCTTTATCTGATATAATATAATTTTTAAGTTTTTCTATCATTTTAGTAACTTTTTTTAAAATATTAGATAATATTAAAAATAGATATATAAATGGTATAGAAGACATTATATGTATTAGAGACCGTCGTTGCAAAGCGGCATAAAGCGTGTGACTGTAAACACGACGGTTCTGGGTTCAATTCTCACTCGGAGAAATGTAACATTTAGTATTTTTCTTTCCTCGTTTTGGTAACTCGGCGGAAAATGGGAAACGGAAGTGTCTTAACACTAGGTTCCCTCTGCCTACTCCGCTATGTGCGGTATAGACACTATCCAGTTAAAAAATAGATATATTTCTTATAACAGACATATATAGTCGTGAGTCGTGGCAAGATAGTACAAGAGAATGTATGCAAGTACTTTATATCTATGCAAGCATTTGTGACGTAAAATTCCTCAGTCTGACGTTTCTAAGAAAAATATCTAAACAAATAGAGTGCCAACACTTTGAAATACTCTTACAGTTAGCCATTTCCTTCTGTTCATACGAAAAACGGAAATTAAAATGAATTTCCAACTTTCCATTCAGAAATCTACTGATTTCGAATTTAAAATTGACTGACTATTAAAAATCTGACTGACATAAATGTTAAAAAATCTATAATTCTGACTGACATAACTGACCTTCAACGAGTTCAGTAACACATTCTAAACTGCATTTCTTGGCGTGGCTCCCTGCGACACGTGATGGCGTAAACCGAGCGTCTGTTGCATCATTGTATTAAATGGATGTAAACACATATAATAGGTAATTAAATTAGATTTGCTTGGAAACTTAAAAGTAAATATTTTTTTGATTTGTTATTTATTAATTCTTGAAAATATTTTAAGGGCCATATTTGAGGTCAGTCGCGGCGCAGCGGCACAAAGTGTGACTGTAAAATCGACTAAATGAAAATAATTTATGTATATCAATTCCTATGAGGGAATCTAACTTATTATCGTTCACAGACGCTTTTCCACGATGGCCTGGAATGTAAGGAATATTTTTTATAAGTAGTGATCCAAGATCCAAATGTAGGTTTAAAGGGAAATTCATAGGGGGTGCCCCCTTTGAATTTCTCATCACTCATCTTCACTGCCCTCCTTTCTCATTCAAATACATTTTTGAAATTATCCTACTAATAGCTCCCTTAAAATAAAATAAAAAATAAATCAGCTTCTCGCTGTATCTCGCACACAGCAGAGTAGGCAGAGGGAACCTAGTGTTAAGACACTCCGTTCTCCACTTTCCGCCGAGTTCTGGAGACATTGCGTATTGAGTAGGGGAGTTCAACGCCGCGCTTTGCTTCGACACCGGAGCGAAGACATGAAAATAAAAAAAATTGTAAATATTTCATTTTTTCAAGTGGTGATCGAACCCATAACCAGTTGCGTTTAAAGTCATACACTAATGTCCATGTGCCAGATATCCTCTGTTTACGTCGGCAGTTAAAAATTACATTTGCTCCTTCAAAATTATAGCTCTTTTTAGCTTCACGCTGTTTTCCGCACACAGCAGGGTAGGCAGAGAGAACCTAGTGTTTGTACTCTCCGTTCTCCAATGATAATAGCTAATCTTCTAATACATAAATATTTATATAGTAAATCTAATGCAAGTCGCAAATCTTGTTTCGTCATATTACTGGGTTATATTTACAAACACCTTCTTACACAATATAATTATTACCCGTTACTACTCACAGCTATCAATTTTCTATGAAGGCATAAAGCATATAGTATGTCTGTATATAAAATATTTTTATTATAAATATTTTTTATTTATCAAAAATAAAAAAAATAATAAATAAAAAACGTCATTTAGTAACGTAGTTTATTTTATTTATTTTTCTATTCTTTTTTAAAAATAGGTGCCTAACTATATCTTAATAGCGTCATTACAAGTCTTAATAATTGTATTATAATTTGAAAGTCAACGCCGCTCTTAGTCTCGATACCAGAACGAAGAAAATGGAAATATTAAATATTTCATTTCTTTAAGTGAGAATCGAACCCACAACCTCTCGCGTCCACACTCACACTGCGCCACGACTGACCTTATAATTAAACTTATTTGTCGAACAAACACAACGAGATACAAAGTAAATGAGTAAATCAATATATTATTGCCTTACGCTTTATCGATCTCGCCCTTGAATATGGTTTACAGCATCAATGAACTTAAAGTAAGCTATACTAAAAAATATGATTATAAAAACCATTTTTTTTATTATATAATTTAACTTTTACGTAAAAATATATAGTAAAGACCAGAAGGCCAGTCGTGGCGCAGAGCACGAGGTGTGACTGTAATACCGACTGGTTCTGGGTTCGATCCCCACTCAAGGAGATGAAATATTTACTTAAATTTATATTTCCATTTCTGCGCTCTGGTGTCGAGGTTAAGCGTGGCGTTGAGTTCTGCCACTCAACACGCAATGCCTCCAGAATTCGGCAGAAAGTGGAGAACTGAGTGTCTTAACACTAGGTTCCCTCTGCTGCTGTGTGCGGGATACAGCGTGAAGCTGATTTATTTATTTGATTTATATATAGTAAATATTTTATATTTTTTAAAAATGATTGTAATATTGCCATTTAAAAAATACTGCACAGTGTATTTCATATTTTGTCTCACCATCTCGATTAAGTAGGTGATATTTTTTTTTTCAAAATAATTACAATATTTACATTATAAAGAAAAACATGTATAAAATAAAGTAAAAAAAATATTATAAGGGTAACGTCTTCAAATATCATATACGAGAATACTTAAAGTTCAATATTATACGCAAAATTCGTTCATCGATTTATCCTGTATATAGCAAGATACACACTCTGTTGAGCGGCGGAGCTTAACGTCGCTACCACAGCGAGGAAATGAAAACGAAAGTTCCACCGAGTGGGTGGTTTGGTAGTAATTGTAAAATTTAGATTATTTAGATCGAACAATGGAACCTAAGGGAATAGATTAATAAAAAATATATTGTTATAAGACGATTATTATATTAAATTAAAAATTGAAGAATTTCGTTTTTTATTTTAAAAAAATTTTACATAGTCAATAGGAAAAGTAATATCGCGGCCAACATAAAAAGACGCATGCGCAGGCCAAACGATCATTCAAGATCTGAACGTCACTATCGATAGTCAATAAAAAGGTTCACATTGTTCCCGTTTCAAGTAAATAGTGTTGTGCTGTGATTTTGTAATTGTTTTTGTTTGTTTGGTTTTAATAAATTATAAGTGAGTATTTTATTTATTAATTGTATATATGTATTAGTTAGGTAAAAAATAATCGTATGAAAATAGATTTTTTTTTAAAAGATTTTTTTTAATATTTACCTTAAATAGTTTTTTATAACGTAAAATTAATGACCGCAATTACATTTGCAATAAGGAACAAATCGGTAAGCTTACATCAGATTATACTACAAAATTTTTTTTTTTGGTACTGACCTGTAAGTAAATAATAATAATAAATTATATAAAACTTAGTAAAAACTAAAATTTTACAATTTAAATCCTATTATGTATAATAAATTTCATTTTTTTTCTTTAAACATCAAAGCTGACAAAGGTAAAAAAAAATCCGTTACTCCGTATATCACATTCAACCTATTTAATAAAAAAAAATAATAAACAATTTTCTTAAACTTTATTATACTAAAATTTTATTATTTTTATTTATGAAGTGCTTGATAGATGTATAACAATGTAAATCGCGGGTAGATTACATTAGATCGATTTAATATTAAATTAAACAATTTGTTACTGCAGAGTACAAAATATACGCGATTAATCTGTTTATGTTGGTTATCCGGCGTTGAGTTCCGCCACTCAACGTGCAGTATCTCGAACTCGAGCCAAAATCGAAAAACATATGTCTTCCTTATAATTATACGGTAAAACGTTAAGCGTAAAAAAAAAAGAAAAACTGATTTTTTTATTATTTTTATTATTATTCATAATGTATAAAGTTATTAGTGTTGTTAAAAACACAACGATGTTTATTAATAAATTTATATTTACTCGGTTGCTAGTAGTTATTAAAAATCAGCTTCACGCTGTATCCCGCACACAGCAGGGTAGGCAGAGGGAACCTAGTGTTAAGACACTCCGTTCCCCACTTTCTGCCGAATTCTGGAGGCATTGCGTGTTGAGTGGCAGAACTCAACGCCGCGCTTAACCTCGACACCAGAGCGAAGAAATGGAAATATAAATTTAAGTAAATATTTCATCTCCTCGAGTGGGGATCGAACCCACAACCAGTCGATTTTGCAGTCACACCTCGTGCCGCTGCGCCACGACCGGCCTCGCTAGTAGTTATTATATATAATAATATATTAATATTATAATAAAAACATAACTCTTTGAGGCCAGATGTGCCGCAAGGGCACAAAGTGTGACTGTAAACGCGATAGGTTGCGAGTTCGATTTCCGCTCGATGAAATAAAATATTAAATATTCCAATTTGCTGGTGATGAGGCAAAGTAAGGTGTTGAGTTGGTCATGCCTTTGAAAGTCGGCAGAAAATGGGGAACGGAGTGTCTTAACACTAGATTCCCTCTGCCTACCCTGTTGTGTGTGGTATACAACGTAACGTTAAAAAATATTATAATAACATAACATAACGCCTTTTTAAAAAACCTAAAATTCATTTTTTTTGGATATTTTTTAAATATGATTCATATATTATTAACTTAAGAAAACTCATTAAATTGGTTATCGCTATCTAAGGAACAGTTGATCTTTGACGTATCAGGACATTTTCGCTAGAATGCGGACAAACATACGTAACAACAGTAAATATATTAATAAATATATTCTGCCTGATCTAAACTTAACCATATATAAAACTGTTTGTTTGGTTTAACGCGATAATCTCAAGAACTACCAGTACTCTCTTATTCAACTCTTAGCTTCTTTTCTTCACGTGCAATAAGGGATGGGTAAATAATAATTCATCATACAAAGCTATAAACATAGACCTAGTAAGAGCTTCTACACTTCTGTTCTTCAATTATTATGAATTTAAGAGGTAACTTACGGCGTTAGGTTCCCCTGTTAGTCGACTCAATCGACAAAACACATATACCTATTATATTTATCTATACTCCACATGCTACGATATCGGAAAGTATACATTTAAAAATGTAATAAAGGCATTTTAATGTTTTAAAACTTTATTTCGTCTTTCATATGCATCTACAATGCATTAAATATACTGGAAGGCTATTATAATTTATTGGTTGGGAAAAGAACATAAGTTCAAATCTAGTTGCGTTCATAATTTTGCGATCCAAATACGGAATTGAGTTCCGTCACTCAACATGTAACGATGTAAATGGAGAAAGGTTGTGCGGGAAAATGCGTGAAACTATTTTATATGTAATTTCTAGAACTTCCGATATAAACAGTAAATATTAAACCAAAGAAAACTTATGAATACCTACATATATATAGGTATAGGTTTAACTTGTTAATAGTAGATCTCGATCTGTGTGACCTCGTTACGCATTCTTTTTTGTTGAATCTATGTTCTGAAAGATTAAAAAAAAGGAAAAAGATACAATCATTCATATATTTAATATTTCCTAAATAAAACTATATAAATTAATCTTATAAAAAAAATCGGACAAGTACGAGTCGGGGTCGCCATCAAAAATTGAGGGTCTCGAGCTTTTTCTAAAATTCAAGCTTAGCTTAGCCAGAGCCTTTCATCTGATACCTCACTTTAACTAACAGTTTTAATACCAAATTTTGCCCCCCTTTTAAGGCTATTATTTTTTAGGATTTAACTATTATACAATTTTTTAAATTTCACTAACTAGTACCACCTGTAGATGCAAAATTTCATAATTCTATTCTAGGTCAACCGGAAGTACCTTATTAATTTTAATTTCCTTTATAGTGTCGAAATACGCGTTTTTTGTTGTATTGAGGACATCGTGGCCCAGTGGAACAGCAATTGACTGTAAACGAGATGGTTGTGGGTTCGAGTCTCACTTGTGGGAGCAATAATTTTGATTTTATAATTGTGATAAGACAATACGCATTATTTTTAAACATTTTTAAAGTGTTATTCCACACTTAGGAAAGAAAAATAGTTATTTTGAACCATAAAATTTGAGCGTAGCGGGACTCGAACCCGCGCCTCCTGGAAACCTGGTTGGTTCACTTTAACGGTTAAATTTCAATACGCATTACTCAATATCCCGAATTTGAATCTTATAGAGAAAGGAGTGTCTTAACACTACGTTACCAGGTCCCTTGCTACCCTACTATGTGCGGGATACAGCGTTAAGCTATTATAAAAAATTGTAAAACCTTCCTTACAAGCTTTCTTCCAAAGCATTGCATCTTAATTCAATATTCTTTTTTGATAAATAATTAACTATTTTATGTACGAATAATAAAAAAAAATATCAAGATATTTACGTTTGATAACCGCTGCTCTATCTATTCCTATCTTCTTATTTTTTCTAAAGTTAATATAATATTTTTTTGTTAACTTTTCGCTATATTCCGCAAATAGCAGGGTTAGCAGAGGGAGTTTAGTGTTAAGACATTGTTCCCCTGTTGTAATTTGGCGGAAAGTGGAGAAAAAAAATCCATTCTCCACTTTCCGCCAAATTCTCGAGGCATTGTGTGTTAAGTGGCGGCGATATCAAAATAAATATTAGCTGATAAAATTTATATAAATCCCATCGAAGCCTGAATTACAATAACCCAAAGGTTCTGATTTTTGAAAGAGATGAAGAGAATGCAAATGCAGAATGCAAAATCAGTGTAAATGGTAAGATATTAGAACAAGTGAATGAAGTGGTATACTTGGGAAGTATGTTCAGTAGAGATGGAAGATACGAGATGGATGCAGAAAGGCGTGTTGATGCCGGTAACAGGGTTAACGGAGCCTTATCTGCATTGTGAGACGGCGAAATGTCAGCACAGCTGCGCTTTTGGCCGTACACAATACTGTGATGGTACCGACGCTGTTATACGACAGCGAAACATGGGCATTACAGAAGAAGAATGAAAGAAAGATGAATGCCGTGGAGATGTGGTCTCTTCGTAGGATATGCGAAGTTAGTTGATCGAATCCGCAATGAAGAGGTACACAGAATGGCAGGTATTAGCGAGGATGTCACGGTGAGAATAAAGAAGAACGTCCTCAGCTGATTTGGGCACATCGAACGAATGAGTGATGAAAGGATGGCAAAAGAGATTTAAGATGGAAAAGTAAGCGGTAAGAGAAATAGGGAGAGACCTCGGTTGACCTTCGAAAACACAGTATCAAGGATACTGGAGGAAGGTCACTTAAAAAGCATGAAGACTCCCCGGAGGGCATGTCTGAAGAGGTTGAGGACAGTGGACGCTCTAATATGTTAAAAAGCGACGTTGAGTTCCGCCGCTCAACTAACGTCTGGCTTACGCAAAGAAATTGTAGAACACTGTATTTTGATATAACATTATCTCTGACTACTCTGCTATGCGTGAAGCTTTAAAAAAAACTTGATATTCCACAAAATTAAGTAACAATTACGATATGTATTTTAGTACAATGACTTCTAAGTTTAGACTGATATATACAAAATGTACTGTATAGATATTGTTTTATTTCTTAATTAAATCTAATCTTATTTATGGTCATTTGCCTTTATTTCAAGTATTTTGACCTTATATAAGAGCACGGGCTGTTATGTTTCTATAATAAAAATAATAATATAACATTATCGGCGTGGCGTCTCGTAATTCGTTCGTCTCGTCAGTTGATATTAGTGTTTAACTTAAAATGTGTACATTTTTAAACTTTTTTTTTTCAGCATCACGCTGTATTCCGAACACAGCAGGGTATGCAGAGGGAACCTAGTATTAAGACACTCCGTTCCCCACTTTCCACCGAGTTCTGGAGACATTGCGTGTTGCGCGGTGGAACGCAACGCCGCACTTTGAAATTTCTAACTTTATGAATATTGTAAATCTGAAGAAATTGCTTCATCAAATTGATTCCAATTGGAGCAATCATCATTCGGCGTTAAATTTAGCCACATTTAGTCTCGAAAATTTGGCAAAATATTGGAGTTGGGAACGGAGTGTCTAACCCTAGGTTCCCCAGGGTCCTGGATAGGTATACCATATACACTCTGCTATATATAATCCCATATAAAAAGTGAAACAGGAAAAAATATAGTCTATACCCAAAGTGACAATCACAATTTTCTTGTTAATGTAAATTTAAAACAGCTTGTTTTTTAAGAAAAGTTATGATAATTATATTATATGACTTATATCGATAATTGTAATTTGTTTTTTGGCCATGATTTTTAAAACTAAAACTAATATATTATTATAACATTTTAATTTCAGAAATGCGTGTATGTATAGTCGGCGCGGGCGCAGCTGGTCTGTGCGCTGCAAGACATCTCCTCGTGGAACCTTGTGTGTCAGATGTCGACGTTCTAGAACAATCCGCCCAGCTGGGCGGCACTTGGGTCTACACTGAGAACGTGGGCTACGACGACTTCGGTTTACCTATCCATACTAGCATGTATAAGAGTTTGAGGTAAGAATAGATTTTTTAGCTTTTTTCATAGCATCACGCTGTATTCCGCGCATACGCAGAGGGAATCTAGGAACTTAGTGTTAATATGCTCTGTTCCCCACGTTCCTCCGCGCTTTACCCCTTAATCAAAAATTCCCCCGAATGGGAATCCAACTTACAACGTTCGGCTTCGCATTGTGCATATAGTAGTGAGGAACGGAGTGTCTTAATACTAGGTTCCCTCTGCCTACCCTGCTGTGTGCGGAATACCGCGTGAAGCTGATTTAGATTAGATTTTTTTTTTTTATTTTGTACGTATTCACGTGTTCAGGGAACATCATCCGACCGGATGCTCAATAACCACGTGATATTTATCTAATAGTAATAATTGCAAATAATTAATTATTATATTAATTTAAAGACTATTAATAGTTGCTAACTAGCTAGGTTCAGAAGGTAATATAATAAATCCCCGATAAGTGATATGGGATAGTCTAAGTCTTATATAATGTTTATATTAATATACAGGCCAGTGTGACTGTGAAACCGACTGGTTGTGGGTTCGATCCCCACTCGAGGAGATGACATATTTACTTAAATTTATATTTCCATCTCTTCGCTCTGGTGTCGAAGCAAAGCGCGGCGTTGAATAAATAAATTTAATTCAAATAGATACTTTTCAAGAAACGCGGGTTCGAATCCTGCTAAGATCTATTTCTTATACATAAAAACATTCTTATACATTTTCCATAAAAAAATCTATATTATAGGCTTAGGCTATCTATTTAAATGCCAAAAATACAGAATCTCAAGTGAAATACGATGTCAGTAATTAGTTCATACAACATTATCTTAAATGGCCTGAATTATTAAGTATATTATATGTAGTGGGTGATGTAAAGAAATTTTATCATTCCGATAGAAATTGCACTTCGATCTTAACATGTTGATAGCTTTTGTTAACGTAATTCTTATCAGTCTAATATATTGTATTATACGCTTATTTGTCACTCTTTTTATTAATTTAAGGGGCTATATTGCTTTTTTTCCCAGTTTCACTATGTATCCCGCATAGGGAGGCGTGAATTCTAGTGTTAAGACACTCCGTTCCCATTAAAATACTTCTGTTTCCCACTTTCCGCCGAATTTTGAAGACATTGTGTGTTAAGTGGCGAAACTCCTACGCCGCGCTTAGAAATATTTCATTTAATCGAGTGGGAATCGAACCCACAACCTATCACGTTTGTCACAGGCGTGTGCCCCTGTGCCTGGTACTAGCATCTGGTAGTCCATCTTTTTTTTAACTGGTCGATATTTTTTATCTTTAATTGTAAACATTATGAATCAAACAGTCCACACCAGACGATTTTTTATCTCACCTAAGCTTACGTCTCAGGTCAGAGGGTATCTGCGTGAAAGATTAATAATTTTTAATTTTAATACACATCGAAAAGGAATAAATAAAAAAAAAACTTTAATTCAATATTATAAAGTTAAAAATATTGAAAAAGGCAAAATTATTAATTACCAAATTTTGAGTTTGATACCTATAATCCAGGAAAGTTTTTTGAATAAGCTGTGAGAAAATAAGCTGGCCTTCATGTATGGTGGGCTTATTGTGAAAACAATAGATTACATGACGAGAAATGTGAAATATGATTAAAATACATCGATTAAATTATTTTAGTATTCAATATCGATCTTATAATCCCTCACACCAGAACGCAACCGTTACCGTCAGCTCATTCTGCAACAATCCAGGGCAAGCTACTAAAACAAAAGCAATGCTCCATAAATGATCTCGTTGCGGGATTGACGAAATAAAACAATATATATTTTATTCCTCCAAATGGGAAACAAACCCACAAACACCGCACGACCACCGCCGCTTATAAAATCGATTCTGTATTTCTGTCACTTCTAAAACCTTAATACCACAATCAACTATCGAAATTTATAAATATAAAAAATAAATAAATCTAATATACATATTTATATAATATTATATATTTTTTTGTAACTAAAACGTGTGAATTTTCCAGGACCAATCTTCCAAAAGAAATAATGGGCTTCCCAGACTTCCCTATTACAGACGGTGAGAAATCTTACATACCTGCTAAGGATATGCTCTCTTTCTTACAGCTGTACTCAGATAAAAATGGAATAACGCAACATATTAAAGTAAGTATCGTTTTTATCTACGAACTAATATAATATTTCTAATCTAGATATATTTAGATTTATGAGGCCAGACGTAGCACACGAGCACAAAGTGTGACTATGGACAAGGCAAAACGCGGCGTTGAATTCCGCCACTCAACGCGTAAGGCCTCCAGAATTCGGCGAAAAGTAAGGAGCGGAGTGTCTGAACACTAGGTTTAATCTGCCTTCTTTTTGCTTTTCTTTTGAAGTCATTTGTCAACAGGGGCAAAGTCACAAGTGCCTAAAGTCTAATCTAATATTTTAGTATATATCCACATTTTATTTGTTTATATTTTATTTGTATGTTAAATAACATTCCTTATAACTCCAGAACAGCTATCATTGTTACCTTGAAGTAAAATCTACCAGTATATAAATATGTTGTTTATATCTCGTTCATTGCAAAAACAATAAGTTATCAAAGGCGGATGTATATTTTG
Source organism: Heliconius hermathena (assembly GCA_013403705.1). Classification (NCBI taxonomy): domain Eukaryota; kingdom Metazoa; phylum Arthropoda; class Insecta; order Lepidoptera; family Nymphalidae; genus Heliconius; species Heliconius hermathena. Next base: position 348,597 of record JAAIXJ010001731.1, on the reverse strand, counting down.
CCGATATTTCATATACTTACAATAAATTACCTTTTTTTTTAAACAGACTTGTTTGTTTTAGCATCAGGCTATATTCCTTACATTGGAAAGTAGGCACAGGGAACCTGGTAACCTAATGTTAGGACAAGATACTCCATTCTCATCAAGACACTTCCGTTCCCCACTTTCTGCCGAATTTTGAGTGTTTTTAAGTCGTTGAGTAGCGAAAGTCAATGCTGCCTTTTGTTCGTTACCAAAGCGAGGAAATTAAAATAATAAATAGTTAACTTCCTCGTGTGGGAATTGAAACCACAACCTGTCGCGTGTACAGTCACACGCCTGTACCACTGGCCACTGGCGCCACGACTGGCCTTTATATAAGTTTATATAAAAAATCTCTAAATTTTATAATGTATTTATTGTAATTTGTACAGCGGCACAGTGTGTGACTGTTTAACGCTATGGTCGTAGGTTCTTAATTTATTATTTTTAACCTTTACGCTGTATTATGTATGTAGCAAGATAGGCAGATAGAACATAGTGTTAAGACACTCCGTTCTTTACTTTCTGCCGAACTCTAGAGGCATTGCGTGTTAAGTTGTGGAATTCAGCGCCGCACTTTGCCTCGACACCAGAGCGAAGAATTGAAAATATTAAATATTTAATTTCCTCGAGCGGGAATCAAATCCATAACCTGTCGCGTTTACAGTAACCCCCCACGACTAGCCTATTTTTTTTACTTAAAACCCTTTATTTTTACAGTTCAAACACCATGTTCAACAAATAATACCGAAACAAGGATTGACTCGCGAGCTGTGGGACGTGACGGCCAAAGATGTAGCAACTGGCGTGTCCACTACTAAAGAATACGACTATGTGTTCGTATGTAACGGCCATTATAATACTCCTTTCATACCTAATATACCAGGATTGAAGGAGTTTAAAGGTTGGTTTTACTTATTTTTCTTTGGATTTTTTTTTGTAAATTAGTTTTCTTTTTTTGAAACTTAGAACAATTTACAGACGTTAATTAGGTCTGTTCCACCCATTTTGTCTGTTATATATTTTTTAATTTAACATTTTAAAAATTCTATTATTTTTTTCCTCCAGCACCCAATTTTTAATTTGTGCCTGCGTATCCCGCTAAATACGGGGTACGACGTGAAGAATCCAATTCCAATTTCTTAGAGGCACAAATCAAAATCTTGTTACATATTTTTTTTACATGAATATATAACATATATTTACGTTTCCGTAGGAATTCCGAGAAAATCTTTTTTAAAAAAATCAAATTTCTAAGATCAATTCTTTTATCTGTGGGTTGTCTGTCAGTAACAAAAGAATTTTACATATATACAAACTACATTAATCTCTTATATGAATACACACATAATCTATAAATCAGCTAACCCTTGTTTAACAAAAAAATATTAACCAATCCTACAGGCGACGTGATGCACAGCCACGACTACCGCGTACCATCGATCTTCACCAACAAACGCGTCCTCGTGATCGGAGCTGGACCCTCAGGGATGGACATTGCCTTGGAGATCACCTCCGTCACCCAGAAGGTCATCCTCAGTCATCATCTGAAGGAACAACCTAAATCTGTGTTTCCTAACAACTTGGTACAGAAACCAGATGTGGTGAAATTAGATGGTCACACCGCTGTGTTTAGAGATGGCAGCCAGGAAGATATAGATGTTGTCTTTCTTTGTACTGGTAAGTAATAAAACATTATTTTTATTTCATTTAGCTATATATTGTATCCTGCATATAGCTGGGTATGCAAAGGGAACCTGGGAGCCTAGTTTTAAATCACTCTGTTCCCCAAGCGCTGCTCTATTTTCGATACAGCGTGTTGAGTACAGTGGGAACCTAGAGTTAGAACTCTCCGTTCCTTATTTTTCACCGAATTGTCGAAGCATTACCTCTTGAGTGGTGAAACTCAACGCCGCAAATGTAGCATCATAATATAATTTTTTTTTCAAGTATTAATAGTCTTTTATTTTTACATTATAAACAAACATTGTCCCCAGGCTACCTCTACAACTTCCCATTCCTCCACGACTCTTGCGACATCGTGGTAGAAGATAACTGTGTAGAGCCACTGTACAAGCATCTCGTCAATATACAGCATCCTTCAATGTGCTTTATTGGTGTGCCGTACTATGTGTGCGCGTTTTCAATGTTTGATTTACAGGTAAAAATTATAAATTTTATCTATAGATTTTAATTTTTTGATAATAACAAATAATATGCTAGTAGTTTGAAGTATTGAGGCCTTCATGGCACAGTGGCACAAGTGACAGTAAGCGCGACGGCTTTGGGTTCGGTGATTACTCGGAGGAATAAATTATTATTTATAATTTTTTTTCTTTCTTCGCTCTGGTAAGAAGGCAAAAGCGCAGCGAGGTGATTGCCACTCAACAATCAATGTCTCGAAAAATTCGGGTAAAAGTGGGAACAGAGTGTTTTAACATTTGGTGCCCTCTGCCTGCCCTACTATATGCGGGATGCAACGTGAAGCTGAAGATGAAGTTCTAAATATAAAGTAATATTTACACTAATACAAAATGAGGTCAGTGGTGGCGCAGGGGCACATAGTGTGACTGTAAAACCGACTGGTTGTGGGTTCGATCCCCACTCGAGGAGATGAAATATTTACTTATATTTATATTTCAATTTCTGCGCTCTGGTGTCGAGGCAAAACGCGGCGTTAAGTTCTGCCACTCAACACGCAATGCCTCTAGGATCCGATAGAAAGTGGGGAACGCAGAGGGAACCTAGTGTTAAGTCACTCGACTTAACACTAGGTTCCCTCAGCCTACCCTATATAGTATAGTCTATAGCCCTCCTACATACGCGTACATGGACATCCAGAACAAAAATATATATTTTTAATTCAAACCAATAGTCCCTAAGATTAGCGCGTTCTACTTAAGCAACTCTTCTTTTAATATTTTTAAAGTGTTAGGTATTCCACTTCTTCGAGCTATAAATAAGTTGCAACAAGCGAAACCCTTATAGATTTCGACGTAGCTCGATGAGAAAGCATGGCTTAGTTGGACTCAAAGCGCTTGGACGGTTTCCAAAGAGATGCGGTTTCAATTCCCGCTACGTTCAAAATTTTTATACGTTTTCTTAGTCAGTATTAAACCAAGTCTTCCATTTTACAATATTAGACAATAAAAAAACGATCCGATACCTCAATTCCAGATTTTTGAAAGCGAAACCAATAAAAAAAATATCCTATGCATATATTATGAAGCTTAACAGTCTATTGGCTTGAACGCGCTAATCTCAAGAACTACTGGTCCGAATTGCAAAAATATTTTTGTGTTGGTACTTCCTGTATCGAAGAAAGTTATAGGCTATATATTTTATATATTTCATCTGACTACATAGGCAAAACCGCGAATAAAAGCTAGTATTATAATTTTCCTATTCTACAGGTACGGTACTACGTGCGATCTATGAACGGCACCTTCAAACTACCGACGTCTGAAGAAATGATGCAGCACTGGGAAGAAGAGAAACGAGATCGTGCAGCTCGCGGCTATACTAAACGACAAGCACATATGATGGGGCCAGATCAGGTATTCAATTTTTGATTATATTGTTTTATTTTAATTGTCGAGGCAAAGCGCGGAGTTAAGTTCCGCCACTTAACACACAATGCCTCCAAAATTAGGCGGAAAGTAGAGAATGGAGTGTCTTCACACTAGGTTCCCTCTGCCTATCCTGCTGTGTGCGGGATACAGCGTGAAGCTGGTTTAATTAGCTTTTTTACCTTCACGCTGCATCCAGTATATAGTCATGGATAATTTAGTGTCAAGACATTCTATTCCTCAATTTTGATCAATTTTCGAGACGTTGTATGTATTGGCGGAGTTCAACGCCGCGCTTCTTGGGATCAGGATCAATTACCCACCCAGGGTATCCAACTCACAATCATTGCATTTACTGTCTTACCCCCTGCCTAATTCGGATAGAAGCTGAAGAACGGAGTGTCTTGACACTAAGTTCTTTATACTTTACTATGCGAGTAAAAAAAAGCCTTAACTATTAGCTTTGGTAAATCATCATTTAATTTAATTTAAAATCAATTGCTACTCCAGGCAGTTGGCAACAACATACCATTAAATAAAAAAAAATATCTGTATATGTACAAACATACAGGTAGGTAGGTTATATGTTACAAATATCTCATAAACGACACATTAGTTCAAAGTAAAACAAGTTTTTAGAACCAATTTCTGCATTCTGTTGACGTTTCATGACCATTGCTCGAGTCGTAATGGGTATTTAGAACTAATTAACTCTTATATAGCGTGTTCGTGAAGTTGCAGTAGTTTCCTATATCGCATTTCAATTCAAGGATTTGTCACATGATACGACTTTTTAACCGACTTCTGTAAAAGGGGGTTCTCATTTCGACTGTATTTTTTATACTTATTTAGAAAACGTATAAAAATTTTAACGTAGCGGGACTCCTGGAAACCGACCTAGGCGACTGGAGGCGCGGGTTCGAGTCCCGCTACGTTCGAATTTTTATACGTTTTCTAAATAAGTATGTTTCTTTCCAAAGTGTGCAATAACACTTTAAAAATGTTTTAAAGTGTATTTTTTATGTTAGTTACCTCAGAACTTTCGTATGGGTCAACCGATTTTTATATTTCTTTTCTTGCTTGAATACGCTGATGCTTACCATATGCCAAGTTAATGAAACAATACAACAAACTTATTACAATATCGCACATAGATAAATAATAGAGGCCAGTCGTGGCGCAGCGGTACGAAGTGTGACTGTAAAACCGACTGGTTGTGGGTTCGATCCCCACTTGAGGAGATGAAATATTTACTCAAATTTATATTTCCATTTCCTCGCTCTGGTGTAGAGGTTAAGCGCGGTCATCCCGCAATGCCTCCAGAATTCGGAAGAAAGTGGGGAACGGAGTCTTAACACTAGGTTCCCTATGCCCACCCTGCTGTGTGCGGGATACAGCGTGAAGCTGATTTAAATTTTAATTTAATTTAATTTTTATTACAATATCAAATTACTAAGCCTTGTTGTTTAACTTGGCACCTACTTTAAACTCATCGTATCCTGCACTCTAAACATCTCCCCTCTCTGCCCTCGTGCTTCTCGTGCCTCGACTTCGTCCATATGAAAGTGATATATTTTTTTTTAATTAAGAATCGATTGAAATAAAGCAAACGCTATATAAAAGGAAGAAAAGCAAAATATGAAGGGAAGTTTACCCAAAATACAGTAGTAAAAATTGTATTTAAAATGGTTAAGCCGTTTCTGCGATTATCGTGCACAAATGCACACACAAACCGACAAATAAACAAAACAATTATATATCATTGTTTAGGGTTGTGTCGCGTTGATAAATATATATTATAATTTCAATTCAACTTTAAAATATAGTCGCATATATTATAATATGGTTGCGAATGACTTTTAAATAGTTTAGTCTAATAATATTAACTTCTATCAACCAAAAGGCAGGGTATTACGTATCGCTCGCCCAAGAGAGCGGAGCGGAGGCGTTACCCGCCGTCTTCACGACCATCCACAATCACTCCAGTCAGAAGTTCCTGGACGACATCGCGGGTTTTAGACACGATGTGTATTCCTTAGTCGATGATAAGAGCTTTGTATGTTATCGGCCTTAGGTTTGAAAAAATAAGGCTTTCTCTGACATTTACATTACGATGTATAATCGTACTATACTATTATAATACTTTGTGTAATTTCATGCGTTAGTAGCTTTATTAAATTTATAAGCGAAAGTAAAGTAAAAAAATCTAAATATAATATTATATTGAGATATTAATTGATTTTGACTATAACTAAAATTTTGTTTTTCTGCCATTTTTTCTTATTTTTTATCCTTAACTGCATTTAGACATAAAGATATATTATTATCTCTATATATAATAGGACAGTAAAAATATTTTGTCTGTACATTTAGTAATTTTGACTGAAATGGATAGAGGGACACTTAAAAAGAATAATAGAAAGCAAAAAGATTTTTTTTGAATTTCTTGTCTGTCTGTCTGTCTGTCTGTCGACATATTTTTGTCCGCATTTTTCTCTGAAAGTACTGAACCGATTTACTTGAAAATTTCACCAATTGCTTTGTTTTAACTCAACTTAAGTACTAAAGATGAACTAAATCATCAAAATCGTTAAAAAAAAGTAATCGTCATTTGAATGAACTCAAGGCATTAGCTTGCCTGCGAATATTATATAGCAATCGCGCTGGTAAGATTCCTGGCTAAAGAATGACATTCGAAACGTCTTGGTTATATGACTGTTGATAAAAATATATATTTTTGAAGCACTATTATACAATATTTTATACAATAAAGTAAACAAAATTGAATTGTTAGTGGAGATTACCTTCATAAATCATAACAGTTAAGTTTAAGTCGTAATTAATTCAACACAGAGATAAAGAACGATTTGATCTTCAAAGAGATATCAAGCAAATACATAGATTTTTTGGTTCGTTCGTTCGTTTGAAATAAATCTATATAAAAATGCCTAAAAACATCCTTTCTACGTGTACTCTGTAATAACTACATATTTACCAATTGTACATTTAGCTAATAATATGTGTAACTAATTTAAAAACTGTACAGGAGTTAATATGCAAACATTACAGTTATTTTACAAAGAATATTATGAATCCTTACCCAAATCAATAATTTAACATTTAAGGCTGTTTCTGAAGCAGTACATTAAATTATTAAGTGACATCAGCACATTTAACAGAGCTTTAAAAAACATAACATAGGTAAAAAGAACGTAATGTTACAAAAATATATACATATAATAAATAATTAGCTTTATGTATATTTTATAAATATCAAATATCAACAATGGTCGTATTTTTTATTTAAAACAATCAAAAATTCTTTGACGATAATGTCGTAAAAAAATCATATTAGAAGTCATTATAGTTGTCAATCAATTCTGCTTATTAAATCAATACTCATGTATTTTAAGCGGGCGAAGCCGTGGGCGAGCCGCTAGTCTATAATAAAACAAGTTAAAACGTCTAAAATTTCAACATTTTTTTTTATTTAATCATGAATGGGTAAGGATTTAAGGGCATACAATGAAAAAAAAAAACACTCATAAAATCAATACATATTCTTTATAAAAAAATAAAAATACTATATAAATATTTTTATCCTTTAATTTAATAAACTATTTGAATTAATAAAATTTAAGGCAAAAACATTAAATCAATAATCTTTATTTAATGTTATAAAGCTGTAGAGTTTTAGAGAGGCTAATATTATCATTACGGTAACAGTTTCGATGTACCTACTGTACCTGAGCTGCGGTTCCAGTTACAGATTCCAAGTCCACATTCCAATTTTGGAATGTATCATATCTATATTTAATATTATTATAAAGAGGAAGGGTTTGTTTAGTTGAACACGCTAATCTCCGGAACTACAAAAAGAATATGTTAGATAGTCTATTTGTTGAGGAATGTTATGTACTTTACGTATTGATGTAACCCACTGTAATTGTACCTACGGCGTCAATTCTCTCAAAATGAAATCAGCTTCACGCTGTATCCCGCACATAGCAGGATAGGCAGAGGGAACCTAGTGAAAGACACTGCGTTCCCCACTGGCAGAACTCAACTTTGCCTCGACACCAGTCTCAGGGGGGACTCAAGTGGGGATCGAACCCACAACCAGTCGGTTTTACAGTCACACTTTGTGCCGCTGCGCCACGACCGGCCTCAATATTATAAATTCGGTAACAAAAATAAATAATAATAATAAGAGGCCCGTCGTGGCCCAGAGGTGCAAGGCAGGTTGTAGGTTCAGTTCCTACTCATGGAAATGAAATACTTAATGTTATAATTTCTTCGCTCTGGTAAAGAGATAAAGCGCGGCGTTGAGCTCCACCAATCAACACTCAATGCCTCCAGAATTCGGCGGAAAGTGGGAATGGAAGTGTCTTAATGGGAACGGAGTATTTTAACATTAGGTTCCCTCTGCCTACCCTGCCATACGCGAAATACAGCGTGAAGCTGTTTTTAATTTATTTATTATACAAATAAATATAATATTAATTTTGGCTCACATAATATTTCTTTTAAAGGATAAAAATGAAATCCACCTATTTTTTTTTATTTACAAAAAACTTATTTAAAAATAAAACCACAGACAACAAAAATATATTTATTGCAAATGTCAAACCCAATAAATAATGTATAAATATAAATTTTATTTATTTACCAAAGTACCAGGAGTTCATTACACAGTAGGAGCTGGTTATGTCTTCAATGCAACGATCGCAACGTCTTGATCCTTTCACTTGAAGAACGTGACTAGTATTGAAATAATATTAAATGATAAATTATTCCTAATAGCTTTGCTTGCGACTTTATCTGCGTGGGAAAATAAATTGATTTGAATTTTTATTAATGAACTGATTAAATAAAACACTAAATTTTAACGCCAGTTTACCAAAATAAGCAATTATAAATAAAATAACAATTAAATCAGTTAAGCAGTTTCTGAGGTTAGTGGGCACAAACGCACAAACGTATAGATATCAAATTTACAAACATTTTTGTTTATTTTATTTATTTATTAAATCGTTAAATTCCTCTAATAATCATATTTCTTATATACGTTCCATATAGGTACAGACGTCGATCGGTTATATTTTAATTATATGTATCGATAATAATAGTTGTTTGTATTGAAAATGAGGCCGTTATTTGTCGTATTAAGGTTATCGTAAAAGAAGCCTTGATAGAAATATTACAACGGTTTTGTCTGTTTTATTGTAATTTTATATTTTTTTTTATAAATGTCTGATAAAAACATCGTAATATTTTCATTATTACTTGTTCACACAAATATGTGCGGTATTTCTTGTGGTGATTTAAGATAAAACTAAATATTTTACTTTAAAAAATTTGGTACTCTTTAAGAAGTTCTTTGATTTTTATGATTATTACTTACACATTTTAAATGAATCCATTTAACCGGGTTAGTTGCGTATATTTAATATTATACATTTTTGGTCCCGTCTACCCGTGACCACGGACTACTGCAAAGTGTTCGAAAGGTCGGGTTTCCAAAAAGGTATCGTATTAAATATACGCGTTTAATCCGGTTAAATAGTTATATTTAAAAAAAAAGATTGAATTGACAGATTGATTCAATGAATTCATCCAAATTAATCGTTCTTTATTATTAAGTTAAAATTTTCTAACCAAATTGGTCTAACCTGTACTAAGTACCTTTAAATTTTTATTTACAGGAAAAATACTACGCATCCCTTGCAGTAGAAGCGAATACGAAAAATTTGCCTTCTGTGATAACCAAAATAAGAGAGGAGAGCTCTATTCGATTCCTTCACAACTTACAGAACTACAGACAAGATGTGTACAAAATTATAGATGATGATACTTACGAAATAATAAGCAACGGGAAACGAGAAATTCTTTGTTGACCGCCACTTAGGGTTATATGTTTTTATTTTATTTTAAGTTAATTATAATTAATTTTAAATGGCTTTTAATGTTTAATTTTAAAAAAATAATAAGTGTAGATACATATATAAATTAATTGTTATGATTACGATTATTATTAATATAAATGACATTTATTTTATAAGATAACCCTAATATTGCTTAAGCTAAAGTTCCTAATATAAAAAAGTATGATTAAGATATTTTTTAGGTTATTTATTGTTTTTAATTCTTCGACTGCTTTACGATAAAATTAAAAATGGGTGTATTTAATTATTGTGATTTTTTTCAATAAATAAAACACAAAATTCAGCCAAAAATATTTTATTTAAGCGTATTTATAATCTTTATATTTATCAATGCTGATATATTATTACTCTTTAAATCTAATAATTATTTTTATGGCTTTCCCTTTTTACTCTAAGGTTGTTAGGAATAATTCATTAAAAAAAGCATATTCGGCTGAAGAAATTATTTCTTACACGTCAATTGCCGATAATATTGCTTTAATTTTGACGAATTATACCTTTGATTGTTAGTATACACTCACGGGGCCGAGTTAAGACTCGCTTTCAACGAATTTGTACTTATTTTATACATTTTTTTATTAAATTAAAATCATTATTCGTCATAATATAAAAATACCACTTTCTCTGATTATTTATTATCCAAATTCGAATTTTTTTGTTTTTCTCGCCAATATATTGTTTTTTTTTCGATATTCGTTTAATAATACATATATATATATATATATATATATATATATATATATATATATATATATATATATATATATATATATATATATTTCATATGTAAAATAAAATGTAATCTTATTTCTACAAACTTATTATCAACTTAAATAGAAACTAGAGTAAATTACAACAAACTAGATAAGTAAATGTTCGCTAAACTCTACAAATTTCACATTATTTTATTATTTTACTTTTTTTTATTTATTTTGAATGGAAGAAGACAGTGTTTTTAATATTCCGTATAAAACTGAAAAATACAATAGATTATAGAGTGAATGTGTAACGTTTAATATATCGTCATTTAAATCTATTAAAGAAAAACAACTGCAACTGTTATTACTATTTAAACTTTCATAATTATTTGTTTCATATGAAGAAGAGCTTAGAGAGTAAACTATTCTTTTATTTTTACATCCATCGTTATATATCATAATTAATTATTAAGTTAAGTAAATATTTTTCAATTCATATAAAAGAATCAGGACGTAACTTCATTCGTGAGAAGAGTTTCTGACGTAAGGGCAATTTTTTAACATTTTTTATATAAACTGTTTGGCCACTTCGTACAAAACCTATCTACATTCCTATCCTTGGTCGACCTAGCTATATCCCTGTCTTTTCAGTCCCTTCAATAAACATTCGATATGAATAAAAAAGGATAAAAAGTGGGCATCGATCCGTACCCTGTAGAAATAATACAAATGGATTTATAATATACATTATTATAAGAGTAAAAAAACAATGGCAACGTTAGAGCAAGCGAAATTTTAAATGAATATCTATTTAATGTATCCCTACAGCTTCTTTCTGTGTTGGAAATACGACGATATTTACAAATCTTAACTATAGCGAAATTATACGAACAGTATCAAGCTTCTAGCACCATTTCGATATAAGGTATACATCAAATAACATAATATTATCAACCAATCAAAAATATGTAAAAAAAATATAAAGAAACAATAATATTATAACAAACAGTTTCGAAAATTTTATATAATTTCACGTTTAGTTTTTATTTGTGAAATCATTGAAAACATGACTAATATCATCACTGGTTAATTTTGAACGAAATAAGAGACTAGCTGAAGTAGTATTGCATTTTAGACAGTATATATGAAGAACTACAAAAGTATACATAGAAATCTAAATTAAAATATACATTAGACATACAACTACCTATACATTGAGATTATAGCGTTACAAGTATAAAAAAATAAATCACATTTCACCTCACCTCTACTCCTACACAACACCAACTCGGCCCGTACAAAAAAATGTGAAAAAAAACGTAACATTCCCAAAAGGATACCGCTAAAACGTAACAAGGTAACTTTAACACTTACGTTTGCTTCGAAAATCGAAATATTGTGAAATTGTCGCCATTGAGCCTCAACTATGTTGTACTTTAAGACCTGTATAGTGATTGAATGCTACTTTAAAGAATCTACTGCACCTAACATCGATATTGCGAATGATTTAAACCACTATATTTAAAAAAACACCCCTTCCTTAAAAATACAAAATGTCTTTATTACAAGATAGGGATTCTCTTATTTGTACACTAAAAGTCATATAAATATGTATATCAAAAGAAAAATATTAAAATATCAACGATCAAAATCGTCTCATTGCACTACAGCATTACAAATGTTCTTTCCTTTATAAATGTCATTGCTCAAATTTATTTTAAATATAGAATGCGTTTTAAGAAATGACAAAATAGTTTTAGACTTTTGCCTTCATGTCGTTTCTTTCAGCTTATTTTTAAAAAGAAAAACTGTCAAATTCATAAAATGCCAGATAAAATAAATTAGAACAATAACAACGCACAATGTACCAAGTCCGTATTTATACCTTTTTAGGTATTAAAAATATTTTGTCGTTAATTGAATTGTCAATCCAAAAATGGCATAAGTTTTGTTTTATTAATAATGAAAAAGGCTTCTTAATTATTTTTTTATAAAATTTTCCTTAAATATGTGTGGAACATTTTATATATATTTGTAGAAATGGTAAAAGAAAAACTGTATTCTAGATATTAACGCAATTATTTATAAATAAATATCACTGAAGACAATGTGTTCCAAGTCCTTCTTCTTATTACTATTATCTATAACTTTTAGTAGTAAATAAAAAAATATTGCTACTACTTTAAGGTGACTCAAATTATATTTATATCGATTATTTAAATTTTATAATATCATTAATTTTGTATCGATATTCTTATATATTTAATAAAATTATTTCTTCATTAGTTACTTACTTACTTTTCCATTTTTGCACGGACAACATTACATCATACACGCGTTATGCGTTCACAGCAAAGTACCAGGATAGCATCTCCATACAAGAGATGTGTATACAACTTCGATTAACCAACCACCCGTTTATTTAAAATTAAGCAAAAAAATACTGACCTTAAATGTTATAAGTACCAGGCTAACATGATTTTGTAAGAAGTAAATAAATTCTATAAATAAATTTTATACAGGACCTGCCTGTTTTGTATTCGCTCTAAGTACCAGGACTTTATACTTCCATAGAAGGCGTGTTTGTGTGCTTCTGTCAGTTATTCAGTAAAAGGGAACTTTTTTGTAGATATTATTATTACCATGGCTTGAGAAGATAAATTTTTGGAAAAATACAGGCAAAAATTAAGTTAAATTTATAACGAAGTTTAGTCAAAAATACTACTTTCATTTAAAAATTGGTTTTCTGAGATAGCATATCCGGGTACGAGATGTTTTGTCTTGTTGGAAATTTTTATCTACTTCTGTTCGAAATTTAAATTTCTTTCTACTTGATTCGAAAATTAAATTTCCGTCTACTTCTGTTCGAAATTTAAACTTCGTTCCAATTCAGAGCGAAATTTTTATTCCAATTGTGATCGACTTTCGTGATGGCTTGCGTGGCTGCCACTAAATGAAGTTCATTTGGGTCTTCATGGTCAAAATGACAAGACGAAACTTCATTTAAGCTTAAACAACATTTTTGTTTAACCCGTTTTTGCGAACGGTATATCCGGTTCCATTCTCAACGCTTGCTGCGTAGGGTCGTAATGACCCGCCAGGTAGTAAACGTCGTTATTATCGTACACAGTGCTGTATTTGACCGGATCGTCGCCCATGCGCTCCTTGTATTGAGCGAGCGGTAACACTTCACACTTGTGGGATATTGTTTGCACGTCGTTCTCGTCTGTGTGTGGTGATTCGAAGAGACCGCCCTGGAATGTGTATTATAAATACATTTTAGTATATATCATTGCAATGCATGTGGTTTGAAAGTTGAAATCTAATTAAGTACACTTCAGATTTCAGAGTAAAAAAAATGCAATCTGTAGTAGATATCTGTTTCACGTCATATATTACAAATTTGCTGTAGTATTTCACGCTTTATCTCGCATAGCATTGTAGGCAAATGTATCTAAGTGTTACGACACAAGGTAAACAACTAACTAGCTGTGTTAACTAGCTAAACTAACCGGATACTGCAGCGCCTCGCAGCCAGCGGTCTCCTCGGGGTGGTAGAACCAGTGCACGCGCACCGCCATCGCGCCGCGCGCCTCCCACAGCGCCGCGATGCGCCCGATGTAGGGGCGGTCCGCGCGACCCGTCGACAGGAACACTGCCGCCTCGCCCACCTGCGGCAGAGACGGGTTAGTCAAAGTCAAAGTCAAATAATTTTATTCAAAATAAGAAGTTACATGCTTAATTTTTTGAACGTCAAATAATTTACCACCAGTTCACTAAAGTTAATGCCTCGGACCTGAGAAGAACAGGCGCAAGAAACTCAGCGGGACTTATTTTTTTAAAATCAATGATAAACGCTTAAACGCTTTTTAATCTTATTAGTTCTTAGTTGTGGTACGAATATACTACGACACTATGCACGGTAGTAGTAGATAGTGTTTATGACCACGAATGTCTCTAATTGCAAAATGTATTGCACCACGATAATTAGTGTCGCATCAGCCTCTCTGTAAATATAATACGTAGTGTCCAAGTGTCTAGTATAATAAAAGTTTTCGAACAGGTTTGACATTCTCTACCTTAACTTAATCTACTACCACCACGTACAATAAACGAATTACATGACTGACACATTCACAAATAGATACTACTCAACTACAAAAAATCCGTACAAGTGTAAACAGTACATACATTATCGTCTGACATTTATTTATATAGGAAATTCTGTTAAAGTTCGAACGAAGTTTCTGTGTAACGACCTTTATTTATTTATTTTTAGTTATAATTTTTTTTAATAAGATTACTGTTGCTTTATCTGTGGCAGGGTAGAGTTAGGGTTTATCGTTTTTTAAGTTTGTTTTTAAGTTTTATTTTAGTGTTAAAATTATAGTTGAGAATTGAGTTAATATAGATTTATTTGTAAGACATTTAAAGTGAAGGGGATGCAGCCTGAGTTGTGTGCAGTGGAAAAAAATTTACACACAAGTACCAGGGCACCATAACACCTGAACAACTTACATTTAACACCTCTTCCCCTCGCTGTATGGCTCTATAGAACAGCTTCCTGTGCCTCGGGCGCGCCGTGCGCCGGTACGCGGGGCCGCGCCACCGCCACAGCGCGCCGCCCGGCAGGAACGCCGCCATCTTGCTGACACCCGCGTTGCCGTCGGACGACGTTGAGGACACTGTACGCTTTTTGGTTTTCTGGAAATTTGTGATTTTGTGTGTTAAAATAATAAAATAAATATTTTCATTTCTTCGCTCTGGTGTCGAGGCAAAGTGCGACGTTGAGTTCCGCCACTCAACACGCAATGCCTCCAGAACTCGGTGGAAAGTGGAGAACGCGAGTGTCTTAACACTAGGTTTCCTCTGTCTGACCCTGTTGTGTGCGGGATACAGCGTGGAGCTGATTTAGTTAAAATAATGTATTGATAGTATTGTTCTATGTGTATATAATGTTTGTTTAAATTGAAAACCCTGAGATTAAAATTTTGTATTTCAATTTATTAATTAGTATTGTTAATATTTTCATATCACATACAAGTCAGTGACTTTAATTTTTGAAAAAAAGTTTCCACTTATAAAACAACAAAATTGTCCTTTACCTTCTTAGTTACTTCTGGAGCAGCTGAAGTAGAAGGCCCATCTACATCTAATCCAATGCCACTATCTTTTAAATTGTCTTTACTTTCCGTTTCATTCTTTAAGGCAATCTTGCCTATATTACTGAAGTCCAAAACTGCGTTTTTCACTAAACTCTTCTTAGATAACACTGCCTTTTTGATAACAGTCTTCATTTTCTCCTCTGGAGATTTCTCAACTGCTATCAAAGTTGACAACCTATCATTAGAATCAACTGAATCTTCATTAGATTTGTTTGAATCGATATAATCAGATGATGATTTCTGTCTGTGATCATCACCTGATGATGATGAATGCTCTTTGCAGCTCGAATGTCGTTTTTTGTGTTTTCTGTGGTGTTTCTTATGATGTTTCCTGTGTTTACAGTGTTCTTCGCAACACTTGTGTTTCTTTTTCTTCTTCTTCACGTACTCCATTAATGTTGGATCGTCTTCGCTTGTCAAACGTCTTAACTTCTCTTTTCTGAGCTTCTTAAGTTTCTTTCGATCTCTATGCCTGTCTTCTTCGTTAAGTGTCTGTGTGTCCATCGGTAGTACATCTGATTTTTGTTCATTGCTGCTAGATGAGGCGGTTTTCTTCTCTTCTGTCATACTTGTATTCCGTCTTCTTTTGCCAAGTGTGAACAATGTGTTTTCGTATTCTGTAACACCAAATAAAGAAACAATAAAAATTTAATACCATTGAAATAGCATTATTAGGAATATTAACTTACGTATCTAATTTTATTTTATAACATATAGATATTTTAAATATTATAACCTAAGTTACAAATTGTACGGAACCAATTGATTTAATAATACATTACTCTTACCTACAACAGGATAATTAGGTTCCAAAAATCTAATATCCTCGATGGCTATTCTTCCAGAATCACCGTCATCAAACTCCACAGCAACAAACTTATCGTCATGCGGGTCTGGAGACGATACGGCCACAGTTCCGGGGTACAAGCAGCGGTACTGCTGGGACCAGTATGCGCATACTCGTGTACCCGAAGGTAATTCGGTTACTGACGTCGGACTCACTTCTAATATCTGGGAAATAATGAGGATTAACGTTAATTTGAGGTTATTATGACAGTGTGTATAGGCAGTGGAACCTGACTGTATTTACGGTGGTGGTGTCTTCAATTTCAATCAATGTTTCGAAAGTTGGGTGGAAAGTGACGCAGTTCCTTTCTTTACACTCAATGACTTGAAAGCCATAAATAAAACAGCTACATACATGCTTATTTCACAACTTTCAAGTAAAATTAGATATATTTGGTAAACGGTTTATAGTTCGCGTTAACTATTATATTCAGATTAGAATTTTTTATTTAAACGTTAATTTAATTTAATTTAAATTTATATTTAAATAAATATTATTTATCAAATGTGAGAAAAAAAACTCACCGCATCTTTCAAAGTTTCCTCTCTCGACAGTATATGGGGTTTGTTTCCCCTTTCTCCATCTAACGTTATAGCGTACACATCTGGTGCCTGCACTGCACTTAGTTTCCCCGCGTAGAATAAGCCACCCCTCGCGGTGAGCACCCGCGGCGATAAATCCAATTTATCCTCAGTTAGAGTGCATTTTGAAATGACTTGGGGTTGCGGTAGAGCTTCAGATGAAGTGTCTTTTGCGTCTTCGTCGTTTCTTTCCTTTGATTTTGTGCCCTTCCGCCTCTTTTTGGCACGACGTCTTTCCTTATCGCTATCGCTTGACGCGCTTGCACGTCTTATTGCCAATTCTATTTCTGAGAGGTCATCTCTCGAATGTTTCCTTGCTAGGCGATCTACTTTTTCCCTATTTTTCTGACGAACCTCATTAAGACTCTCCATTGAAGAACTAGCTGATCTGTTAAGGCCCCATTCGTGTTCTTCTTCCTCTGAATACATCTTTACAATCGGTTCAGCTTTCAATTTAGGACGAACTTTACTTGTTCTGTTTATATCATCTCGGGACGGTTCTCCTTTTGAGTATAAAATGTTACCCTTTAATTTACCCTTCGCTAACAAGTAACCGACAAGTCGACTTTTAGACTTGGGTTTTTTAGCTACAATTGTTTCGGTAGAATCAGGACTTGATACTTTTCTCGGTCGTCCAACTTTACGTTTCTTGGATGACCCTCTATCTGAATCTGGAGAGAGAGCAGGAGTGCATGGAGTTGACGGTGCAGACAAAACTGGCAATGGTGGCGTCAAAGCATTTAACTGTGCTCTTTTTTCATCACACTGTCGTTCTAAGTCTTGTAAGCGTTCTCGCATGTCTTTTTCAATAGCATTAACAAGAGCCTGCGCGGAGGTGACTGTAGAAGAATGCGTACAATTTGCTACGCCACAAGAACACGCCGTTACACGACGTAAGCTTGCTTCCAATTCACCACCTTCGCCTTCTTCGTCTTTTCTTTCACGTTTGTGTCGCCTCATTTTCTCTAATTTATGACGTAAGCGTTCTTCTCTATCACGACTTCGTTTTCTTCTTCTTTCACTGGAGGAATCCTCTCTATTTCGCCTTTCTTTTTTCGGTTCAGTAATATCTCTTTCTATTTCTGTAGGACTGAGAAGTGGTTCAGTTTTAATAAGCGGCCGTGACGTTGAAGGTACATTTACAAGTGGCACTTCTTTTACTTCCTCCATAATCCTTTGTTCAGCTAAAGCACATAATAAACTGAGTCTGTCAATTGACTGTCCTTGGTCATTCATAGAATCTACTTCAGTGCGTGGTGGTGATTTAGGCGATGTTTTCATTATGCTCAACTTCGTAGCTGTCCTTGTATCAATTGTTAAAGGTGTAGTTTCTAAAGTTGGCATGCTGGGCATATTGTTACCAGGCGTTGTTCTTTCGAATTCAATACTCAAATTCGATAATAATTCTAATCCACTACAATCTAGAGGTCTTGTTTGTGGTTGAGGTATTGTAGGTGGTGGAGTCGAAGGTCGTGTTGTATCTATAACTAACTCATGCGATCCTCCACTAGAGTTTTCTATAGTTTCATCTCTTTCAATCGCATCGATCGCTTTTTCTACTGCCACTGAAGAAGCAGCAAGACCTTCTGAAGAAGAATCTTCAGCGCTATCTATAGGAGGAGCATGTAAAGTTTGAATTTGCATAACGTTATGATCCTCTGGTGAATGTGCAACCCCAACACAAGCTACGTCACGTTCATCCTCATCCGCATGATTTGGAGAATCATCATCATCGTCAATATGATCAGTTTGATTTGACGCATCCTTATGAGCTGGAACTTCAGGTGCCTCTGGGGGTGGTGTCGGAGGTGTAGCGGGTGACGTAGCTTGACTGCGACACGCTTGTTCAGCAAAATCTGATTGATAATACAAATGTGTTGTTAAAATTGGCTGCGGCACTGGTTCCGGGGCAAAAGTAGGCGGTTTTTCTTGCTGTCCAGGTTCTATTTTTATGAGAGTGTGTGGCGGGATGATTGGTGGCATCATAGGTTGCATGATTGGCTTCCTTTTGTCCATTGTATGCTGTGGATGAGGCTGCGGTGGCGCGGGAGCTAATGTTACAAGTCGTGTTGAATGCGTGTGTGTATGTTGCAGCGTAGCAGTAGACGCTAGAAGGTCGCCTGGTAGCAATTGCAGGTGATGAGAGGGATGAGGAGCAGGTGGTAAAAGTAAAGGAGCAGAAGGGTAAGGAACTCCTCCCCAGACGAGCGCGTGTGGTAACTCTGGTGTGGGCAACAAGAGTATTGTCCCCGACGCTGGTTCTCGTACCACTTGGTAACCGGAAGAGACCCCGCTGCCAACTGATCCGACCCCGACAGACCCCACGCCGCCCACCATCATGCTTTCCATTGATACTTGGGCTGAAGAAAAAAAAATGTTTTATGTTACAAAAAATGTACGTAGTAATTACTACATCAACAACACATTTGTTGTAAATATTTAGTGAAAATTATTATAATATTACATAGCGGGACATATCTATTCTATAGTTTCTCTTAATTATTCGATCAAATTCATTATCTTATTTATAATTCAAAGAAGAAACGGAGCGTGGCGTTAAGTTTGGGCACTCAAAAGCTCAAAACGGAGAACAGAACATATGAACACTAGTTTCTCTCTGCCAATCCTTTTGTACAGGAATAAAATACATGTTATTCAATTGAAGGCCAGACGTGGCGCAGTGGCACAAAGTGTGACTGTACAACCGACTGGTTGAGGGTTCGATCCCCACTCGAGGAGATGAAATATTTAAATAAATTTATATTTCCATTTCTTCGCTCTGGTGTCGAGGCAAAGCGCGGCGTTGAGTTCTGCTACTCAACACGCAATGCCTCCAAAGTTCGGCAGAAAGTGGGGAACGGAGTGCCTTAACACTAGGTTCCCTCTGCCTACCCTACTGTGTGCGGGATACAGCGTGAAGCTAATTTAATTAAATTTTTATTCAATTGAAAGTTTTTTTTTTTTATATAAAGTAAACTGGTTTATATAAGATACTAACATAGCATTCTTATACTATCTACTACTTAGTAAAGATAATTCCGATTTGTATTCATCGTACGCATTTCCGGCGGCGAGCATGCTAAAATACTTGTGGGAATAAAAACTTAGATCTTTGGATCTTAGTTTTTTATTCCCACATGTATTTGGTAATGATAAGCCATTTCTAATTTTTTTTTATAGGTATAGGTATGTACCTACAGAAAAAAATTAAAAAGGTTTTTTTTAGCTTTACGCGATGTATACCGCTCATAGCAAGCCAGGGAACCCAGTGCTAAGACACTACATTCTCTGTTAAGACGCGTCCTCCGATTAGAATTTGAACACAAAAGTTCGTTTTCTACTCGGAGAAATGACTATATTTAAATTATTTTCATTTCCCCGTTCTATTAGCCAAAGCGTGGCGTTAAGTTACGAGACTCAACACGTAATCGTAACATAAAATCAGCGGTCTGTAACACTAGGTGACTTCTGCCTATCCTGCTAATTGGGATTATGATTGAAATAAATCCATAATATTACCTACTATTAAGATTAAAAATAAACCTATATCTACACTATAAAACATTTTATCCTATAGCTCCCTACATTTAGACCTACCTAAATGCAGGTTCAAACCCACTCTTAGGGTCAATTGCGCATACAATAGTTAACGCAATATATAATTAATTGGCCCCAACCTTATAACATACCAATTATTTCTCTCAACAAAACAATCAACCACATGTGCTCAAACATCGAAAAAAATCACCAAGGCGTGAAAACGAAACGAAATACGATAATCGTTTTGACGTATTCCATTCGCGTCCCTATGTTCGAGTGAGATAGCAATATATAAATTGTTAATGCAAGACAGAGACGGGTGTATAATAGAGAGGCACCGGAATCGCCTCTTTAATCTACCGAATTAGAATTAAAAGGGATGACGCATCGCATACAAATCGATTTTTGTAAACGATTGTTTTCTTTGATAAATTATTAATGTCCTCTTTGTTTTGGTTCTATTTAAATATGATAGTGTTTTTTTAAGCAATCGTAAGGAATGACGGTTGGTATGTTTGAAGTGAATAAATGTGACTGTAGATATAAGAAATGTTAAAACGGGTTTTCGGAATAGTTAAAGTGCATTTCGTAATATTAGCAACATTGAGTTCATTCTAGTTCCTTAAATACAATAGTTTCTTTAGTAGACAATATTGTCTCAATTATTAAAATTTTACAAAAGAAACGAAGATATATCGATCGACATATTACAAAGTAACTTCCAAGGAATATGACAATTTCTTTACACTCTGCTCCTCACTTACCGCTGAATTGTGGCGGCATTGCGTGTTGAATGGCAGAACTCAACACCGCGCTTTGCTTCGATACCAAAGCGAAGAAAATATTAGATATTTTATTTTCTCGAGTAGGAATCGAACCCACAACCTATCGTGTTTACAGTTACACGTTTGTGCCACTACGACACGACTGGCCTCTCTAGTTCTCATTCTACTAAGTAAATCTCAATTAAATAATATATGTAGATCTAATAATTACATTTTTTTAACAAATTTTGAAAAAACCATTAGGAAAAAGATTAATATTATAATAAGATTGGCAACTATATTTCAGTTACTTATTCACTTGTTTTATTGTAGCTTTCGATTGAGACAAAGATAATTTTACCTATTTATAGGTACCGTTAACTAACTTCCAGTTTTAAGAAATAGAAATAGAATTCATAATTTTGAAAATTGTACTTGTTGCACAGAGGTTCACAATCATTGGAATCATCGGAACTTAACGCCGTGCTTTGCAATGTTACATAATACAATTAAACACCCTATTTATAAGATCCGATAGTAAAATTTTTCCTTTGGAAAACAAATCTATACTTTAACAGATAAGATGTTAAAAAAATAATTAAACTCATTCTTGTCTATGTTTACATAATAATTAAAAAAATCTACTTAAATGAGCACGCTGTAGACAGTAAAGGCATAAAGTAGGTAGAGTGAACCTATTGTTGAGACACTCCGTTTCCCACTTTTCGACGCATTTTTGGAAGCATTGCGTGCTGAGTGGCAGAACTAAACGCCTGGTTCTTTTCCTTGGTGACAGAGCGACGAAATGAAAATATCACGAAAGTATAACTCATTCCCTCCAATGGGGACTGAACCCATAAACCCCCCTTGTGCCTCCACGCCACGACGACCTCATGACCCCTTATAATCTTACACATAGGTATTTTTGCTAAATTAACACTAAATTGAGTCATCAAAAGTGTCTAGCCACCGATTAGAAGGTAAGTCTCTATTTAAGTCAATTAACGGGATTTTCTTGTTAATTAAGTTAAATAGATTAAGGAATTGTTTAGATTTTATTAGTTTAGTCACGTTTTGGCCAATTAGCACCATGTTATTAGTTGAATGTCAATTATATATAAATGAAAATAAAAATATATTAATCGAATATTAACAGTCATTATACTTTTATTATCAATTATTATTTTTGTTTTTTCTTACAGTCAAGAGTTAAATATATTAAATATCCTATTTAAAATGACTTAATATATTTTTATAATTTCTTTTTGTGTTTTAATACGGTTATTAACAATATATTTTTTACTTAAATGCGCTATAATTGGTAATTATAAAATAGTTATATATATTTATAGCTTTATTAAGTAATATAAAATAAACAGCGGACATCGAATAATTATATCTACTTAAATATTCACCCTATTATTATAGAATACAGATTATCAATTTGACGTGTTAAGTCAATTTAATTTTTTTTTCTCTCTCCACGATCTTTTCCACGATAATATCGCGTGAGGTGTCAAATTCATAACCGTAAAGTGTAAAGACTAACTATAATCGCCGGTAAAAAAAAAAACAAAAGAACTAATTCACAACACTAAAAACGAAAGGGGCGGCAACTAATTAGATCCAACCTTTAGAACACGCTCGCCTCCTATTGGCTGAGACGTTGTATAGGCGGAGCTTAGAAGGTGGGACTAAAAATTTAGGGCAGGACTTAAGTCGAGTGGAGTTATCGATAAATGAGTTTTTACGATTATTTTTTGCATGTTTTTTCGGATGATGGATAATTTATGGGTTGGTAGTGACACGAGTTCCGCTGGCGTGTGGGAAGCGATTTGCCGGGTGATGGAGTCAGTCAGTCACTTTTACATTTGACTAGATGATCACAAGTTGGATCTAATAGTTTCGGGTTACGTTTCAACTGTGTATACAATGTAGTAGTAACATATTTTGTTACAAGAACACGCCAATGGATAGAAACATCTTGATTTTATAAAAAAAATAACTTTTTGTTAAGATATAGATTTCAAAATATTTTACAGTATAATGGGTTATTGTTTAAGACCAGTTTCTTTGGGTTTATATCTTTTGTTTATCTAGAAGCTAATATTAGGTTCAGGTTTTAATAATCAGTGTTGCGTAAAATGTATTATATATCTATATAGAAAGTTCATAGATTTTAAATTTAGCGAACAGAAGGGCGACAAACGACATGTTGATAAATTTACAACAACAAAATGTTTGTCCAAATACCTTACGTGTTATCCTTTTAAGTCCGAGTTCAATACTTTTCTCACATAATGTACTTTAAAGAACTATCCGTTATAATTAGGTTAAAATTATTGTGTAGCAATGTTTTAAAAAAAGAACGCCTCTTTGTGACTTACCATTGAGATACGACCGATTGTAATTTTATATTATTGATAGATGTGGAGTGTTTCCTTATTTTACAGTTTAAAAGGTCTTTAAAAAGACCTTTGTACTATTAAAAAAACATTTCATATCTATACATCCTTAAATATTAGGATACAATTGTCATTTATTGCATTCTAATTAAATTAAAATTTTAAGAAAGAGATAGAAAATAAAATAAAACAACACGCCCAACAGAAACGAACATTAAAAAGATAACGAGCCATTATCAAATTTTTTAAATAGATAACCAAGTGATTTATGCCAAAAATAAAAAAAAATACATCCTTTGTCGACGAAACAACCACAGGCGTAAGCTAGTTCATTACGAAACAAAAATAAAATTATAAAAGCGTTGAAAGAAACCGGTGGCCGTAATAAACGGGATCGAGTGTCGGCCAAAAAAGCTTTTTTAAAAAACAAATTAGACCGACAGTGGTGGGAGGCTGATTACATCATTTATAGTCGGTCAAATTGAACACGCAACGGAATGTGAAACTAAACTTAAAGTACTGTGTACTTTATTAACGATTTTTGTGGAAGTAAATGTGTAACTGTAACGGTTTTTTTTTGGAATGATGTTATACATATATTAATTTAAATTTAATTTATTTTTAGGAAATGTAGTATATATAATAATACTAATTATCATATTTAAATAAAGAAATCGTAATTGAAATAATTTACCGCAAATTCCTAAAACCGACTGTTTGTTTGTTTGTTTAAAAATAAATTAAATCGACAGTGACAGGAGGTTGATTACATCATTTATAGCCGGTCAAATTAAAGCCTCAACGGAATGTGGTCCTGTAAACTTGATTTTGTTGTATTGAATGTGTAACTGTAACGGCATTTTAAGGAAAGAATGTATATGTTCATTTTTATTTAATTTAAAGAAAATGTGGATTCAGTAAAAGAATATGAAAAAAAAAGTTAAGTTATAATATTATTTAAATTAAAATAGAAAATTAAATTAAAAAAATATCGTTAGTAAATATGTAAGTAAAACCCGACTCATTCTTTTGCAGAAAGAAGAAATAATTCAAAAAAATATATCAAAAAGCTGTTAAAGTATAAGAAACTTAAATTTATTATAGTATCCCACATTTAGCAAGGTAGATAGAGAGAAACATGGGAATGGGAATCGAACCCACAACCGTCGCTTTAAAACACGCTATCCTTACTTACACCACAAACCAAAAAAAATCGATAACCAAAAAATCGATACACAAAACTCGGCTGCAACAACACCAAAGCATCATAACCGCTTAGGAGGTCTATCTATCCAATTTTGTATCACGTATGAGGAACGGGCAAGCGAGCGCTAAAACGACTAGCAATACTTGGCGCGCAGTTACCAGGCGAGCATCACTCTGTGGGAGGTTACGTTACCTGGGTACTGCCAGAGGGGCGCGGGGGTGGGGGTGGGCCACGCGAGGGGGGCGGGGCGGTCGTCGCACAGCACGTTAGCCACGCCCACCGTCATGGCCGCCTGCGCCGCGTCTGCAATGACAATGTGGTTGTTTTCAACGGTTTATATTTTTAGTAATTAATGATTATATTATATTATATTGTATTGATAGGAAAACATGTTTATTTATAAATAAATAAAAATAGATATTTTACAAATCTACATGATTTGTAATGTTATTGCCAAAACTACATTTAAAATAATTTCAGATATTGAATTTAATATTTTTATTGTGTCACATAAGTACCTATCTATATAATTAATTTTTATTTAAGCATTTTAAACTATTATAATATGCCTTTATCAAACACATACGTAGCTTTTAATAATAAAGGACTATGTTCACATAGACAATTAACTTAGCTTAGAAACAATTTTCAAGTAACTTATATATAGAAAAAACTCTAAATATAAGAAAAAACACATCAGTGACTAAAAAATACATATATAAAAATGGCTTTAGGTATAACAAAAGATTTAATTATGGTCACAGTTCAAATCTATTCTCTTTTTCAGGCATAAAAACGTATTTCACCAAGAAAATTTGGCCATTCTAACATTCTACCTCTAATATTCATTTATTCATTCTAATTTCAATGAAAGCGATATATATAAAAATGAATCAGCTTCACGCTGTATCCCGCACACAGCAGGATAGGCAGAGGGAACCTAGTGTTAAGACACTCCGTTCCCCACTTTCTGCCGAATTCTGTAGGCATTGCGTGTTAAGTAGCAGAACTCAACGCCGCGCTTAACCTCGAGACCATAGCGAAGAAATGGAAATTTAAGTAAATATTTCATCTCCTCGAGTGGGGATCGAACCCACAACCAGCCGGTTGTCACACCTCGTGCCGCTGCGCCACGACTGGCCTCATGAGAAATGAGAAGTCTATTTATAAATAGGTAAATAAATATAAGGTAATATTTCCTCAAATAAGCAAACAAGTAAGCTTAGGTCTTTCCTAATGTTAATTCGAGTTAGTTTCAAGTGTTTTCCTTCCTTGAAACGTGTTACCTAGGTATGTATATAGTGTAGGTAGGTCGTGAGATGATCTTTGAGATAAATGTGGTATTTTACAGATAGCACGAATACATTGAAAATTTGTAAATGTATTGAGGATATAATGTAGAGATTGTTGATTTTAAATACTAAATTACTTATATTTTTTTAGGTTTAGATATGTATCCCGTACTTGTCAGAGTACTTTGTGTTAGAACTCTCCTTTCCCCACATTCCGCCGAATTCTGCAGACTTGTATGGCATGTTTCACCGCGCTTTTTCTCGACACCAGTGCGAGGAAACGAAAATATTAAATATTTCATTACCTCGGATGGGAATCGAATCCACAACCTGTCGCGTTTACAGTCATGCGCTTGTGCCCTAAAGTAGCGCACTAAAGTAACAATCTTGCTACCTATAGGTACAACTTTTGGCGTCGTGATACAAATTACAACAAAGATGTGTCTAAGAATAAAAGCAGTTACGCGATTGTAGGTTCGATCTCGTCTCGGGAGAATGAATGACTGAATATTAGAATGTTAAAGTATTACCAAAATTCATAAAGCAAAGATTTGGTTTATGCAACCCACGCCGTGTTTTAAATATTATAATAAAATAAACAAATGGATTGCCTGCTTTATCACGAGTGTCGATGTTCTTGACTAACTCGTTAAATAGCAAAAAAAACCAAACCTATTCATAAAAACAGTTTTACCCTATGGGGTAGGTATTTATAGAAAACAAACCGCCAAATACCCTATAAATTTTCATGAAAACAACAGCAGGCTAGGCAGAGGGAATCTAGTATTAAGATACTCCGTTTCCCATTTTCTGTCTAATTATAAAAGTAGATATTGTGTGTTGAGTGGCGGAACTCAACCAGTCGCGTTTGCAGTCACACACTTGTGCCCCTGCGTTATGACTGAACTTATTTGTTGTAACTTGGCTGTAGCACACTTTCGTGTCACTATTAATGACAACTACAATCTCAAGAAATCAAACGTGATAAAATAAAACCAAAGACAGTTTCGGATACTTACCTATCTATACTAATATAATTAAACAGGACAGTTTGTTCGTTTGTTTAAGCGCTAAGATCTCTGGATCTACAGGTTTAATTTACTTTCTGTTTTGTATAAAAGCTGCATTCTTCAGAAGTGGTATAAGCTTTATAAGATTACGGTGTAAGTCCTAAATAACGAAATAACAATAAGGAACGTCACCGAATTGCTTTAAGCGCATGCGCTGCAAAAATTAGTTAATTATATGTCAGTACGTTGTATGGCAAAAATATTTTTTATAGGATGTAGTAGTAGATATGTAGGTGTGAGAAAATGTAAATTAAAATAATTCAACACTCTGTTTACGGCCGCAAACCTAGGCTCGAATCCTGCAGGGGGCGCCCTTGCCACCGATGACGTCCTATCATACAACCACGTAGTATTCATGATTAAATGTATCAATCTGTTGTCAAATGCAGCATAATAAAAGTATTATAGGTGGTATTTACCAAAAAAAAAGAAAAATAAAGTTAGCAAATATTCTACATTTTTAAAGTATTTTTCCACATTTAGGGAATAAAATACTTTCTTTCACAACATATAAAAAATTCAACAAAGCGGAATTTGAACCCATGCTTCATGGACACCGTCCAATAGGTGACATCTAAGACATATGTTCTCATTAAACTACGTCAAAGTTCTTATAAGTTTGTTACAACTTATTTATTATATGTTATAAGTGAATTTTATTTTTAAAACGCAAACATTCCATGAGGCCTTCGACCCCCGGGTCTGACTGTAAAGACAGTTTAGAAGTTCGATTCCCACTCGACGGAGTTATTTCCATTTCTCTGCTAAGACAAAGCGCGGCGTTGTGTTCCGCAACACAAAAAATTTCAACAATTGGGCTGAGACACTAGCAAGACGCTAAACAAGTTAGTGCAACAAGTACCTACATAAAAAATATTATTAGTTTTAACTTGGCTGCACCACACTCTCGGGTCACCAGTAATTACAGTACGAGACTCGAGAGCTTGAACGTGATCAAACCAGTTTTAGTTCCGGACTAACCCAATTGTATGTTAAAAAATGTTTCCCGTTATTTTAAACGGTCGATAAATCTCTTTTAGTTGGACAATTTAAAACTAATTTCGATAATAATGGAAATTATGCTTTAGTAATCTTTATTCTTAATTTTATGGTTTTGTAATCAAAATTTTGATAATTATGTTTGTTCTATGGGCTTTAAATTAAAGTGGTTTTTAATTTTTAGTTAGAAAATATCGTTCTTTCTAAAATAGGTGACTACTTATTAAAAGTAAGAAGATATAAAAGAAGAAAGTTAAAAGATATAATAAGATATTAAATTTAAAAAAAACACAAATTCACGCTGTATTCCGCACATAACAGAGAAGACAGAGGAAACCTAGTGTTAAGACACTCCGTTCCACGTGGGTACGGAGTGGTTATTACACAATACTAATAATTTTAATATAAATACTTTATTTTTATTACCTCGTTCTGATAACGAGGCAAAGCGCGTAGTTGAGTTCTACCAATCAACACACATTGCGTCCAGAATTCGGCGAAAAATGGATAACGGAAGTGTCTTAATGGGGACGGAATGTCTTAACACTAGAAAAAAACGCATGAAAATAATAACATATTGGTTTTTACTTCATAATTCAAATTCATAAGGTACCGTTTTCTGTTCGTTCTTGGTTCGTGGTTGAACGCTCTAATCTTAGGCACAACTGGTTCGAATACAAAAAAAGAATGTATTGGATAGTACATTTATTGAGGAAGGCTATAGGCTATACCTTTTATATTGTTTAGAGAAACGCGATGTAATAAAGATATTTTGAAAAGTTTAGGCTTACTAAAAATATTTTGAAAGTATTGGATATTACTAAAATTACCTCGATGGAATTGAACCTATGCTCACCGTAAATATACCCACATACTTAAATAACTACTCACAGAAGTCAATTCGATTAATTAATCAGTCGAGCACTAGATAACAGTATCATAACTATTATTTTATAGATAAGTGGCCAATAAATTTGATAAATCGATTTACTTTTCTTGTAAAGTTAAAGTAAATATTTGTAGATATCGATAAAAAACATCGAAAAGATCGATACGATCATGTGTCCGATTAATTTGTTGAATCAACATTCCTATAATATTAACAATTTTCTAAATATAATTTCTTTTTTATTGGGATGCTTAAAATAATTTAGACAAAAAAGCAAAAAAAAAAGAAAAAGGTTACTCTAAAAAAGGCCTAAATCCCCTGTATTTAGAAAGAGCTCTCAACTCTGAGATCGCTCTCAAGATCTATCTCAAATTTGTGAGCGGTTTATAAATACGAGCCTTACTTATAATATAATATTTTCATTTGACAAAGCAGGTGAAGCTGCAAGTAAAAGCTAGTTTCTAACGAAGTCTAAATATGGACACTAATACCTAATATTTTTTCAGCTTCACTCTGTATTATGCGGGAGTATAAGGCAGAGGAAGTCTAGTGTTAAGACACTTCGTTCCTCACTTTCCGTTGAATTCTTGAAGCATTCCGTGATGAGTGGCGGAGCTCAACGCCGCACTTTTGCTTTGTCACCAGAGCGAAAAAATGAAAATATTAAAAATTAAAAATTAAATTAGCTTCACGCTGTATCCCGCATACAGCAGGGTAGGCAGAGGGAACCTAGTGTTAAGACACTCCGCTCCCCACTTTCTGCCGAATTCTGGAGGCATTGCGTGTTGAGTGGCAGAACTCAACGCCGCGCTTAACCTCGACACCAGAGCGATGAAATGGAAATATAAATTTAAGTGAATATTTCATCTCCTCGAGTGGGGATTGAACCCACAACCAGTCGGTTTTGCAGTCACACCTCGTGCCGCTGCGCCACGACCGGCCTCAATATTATGAAATATTATGAAAATATTAGTAAATAATAATGCTTTCTTCCGAGTGTGTATCGAACTCACAACCGTCGCGTTTCCAGTCACATGCTTGTGCCACTGCGCTACGACGGCCTCAATAATAAAATAATAGGTAAAATACTCAACTCAATGACTCACTATTAGATAATCTACTTACTGTAGCTAAATGTGTTTTAAAAACATTTCTTTTATCGACTCTTGTAATATTTCTGTGAACTGATACAATGTTGTTATGTAAACAGCGTGTTGTTTTTAACGTCGCAAATTGTTGGAGATACCTACCATTGGAAATCGAGTTTTTTTTTTAATGTTCGTATTGAATTTTATCAATGAAACTAATTATTAATGAGGCCAGTCGTGGCGCAGGGGCACAGAGTGTAACTGTAAAATCGACGTTGTGGGTTCGATCCCCACTCGAGGAGATAAAATATTTACTTACATTTATATTTTCATTTATTTGCTCTGGTGGTGGAACTCGGAAGAAAGTGAGGAACGATGTGTCTTAACACTAGGTTCACCCTGCTGTGTGCGGGATACAGCGTGAAGCTGATTTGATTTGATTTAATTTTTTTTACTTATTAATGCAGAGAAAACCCGGTGTCAAGACATTCCGTTTTTCTGTTGTATTTGTCTTCTATTCGAATATTTTATTGGTAATAAACTCGCACGTCGGTTTTCACAGAAACACAGACATTTCCGCTACCCACGGCCCCGAGTGGCGGAACAAAACGCTGCGCTTTACCTCGGGATGGGGCAGGAAAATGAAAATATTAGATACATATTTCAATCCCCCGAGTGGAAATCGAACCCGAGACCGTCGCGTTCACAGATGGCCTCTGACTTAATTAATTTTAAAAAAGTATTAGATATTACCAGCACTATAAGAAGACATTATGTTTATAACTTACTTACTTTTATAAATTCTAACACAAGTATTAAATACAGATATTAATCTATTGTCAACGCGACTCCAAAAGTGAGGGTTGTGGGTACGATTCCCAACCAGGAATGCAAATTAGTCAGATTTGCTCGCTAGACTCATACTAGCTCTAAGTGAGTGATCCAATCCTTCTTATACTTGATATGAACCGCAATACCTAAAAAATAGCCCAGAAATTATGCACAAACATAAACAAAACTAAATTATAGAATATATAGTATTAATTATTATATATATGGGGATCGGGGCGTCGTAACACTAAGTTCCCTGCCAACACTGATATGTGCGGGATACAGCGTGAAGCTAAAAAAAATCTCTATTTCATTTCAGCTTGAACTTCTCTCTCTGTATCCCGCTTAGGGATACAGAGAGAGAAGGCACAGCAGGTTAGACAGAGACAATCTAGTGACAAGGCACTCCGTTCTCCTCTTATTACAAGAATTCAAGTATTGTCCTGTGTGTTGTTTGGCGGATCTTAACGCCGCACACAAAGCATTAATTAATCAAATACATAATTTCTATATATATATAAAAAAAAAAACTAAATAAAAAAAAAATTAAAGTAACTCCACAAACAAAATTCCCACAATGAGATGTATCGGAGCGGCAGCCGCGCGAGGAGCGAACGCTACGCAATAAGAGCACGTGCTCTATTGCCATCTCGCTCGCACGTATAGCGCTGTCTCTGTCGTTAGTTGTAATTACACAGAGTAAATGTTGCACAGAAAGTGTTGTAGTATTTTGTATTTTTAAAGTTCTAGAAATTTTTAAGTACGATTATTTGCTATTATATATAATAAATAATTTGTATTTAGACAGCGTATTAATTTACTATTAAAATATCGCAATTCCATCAATATATTCGTTAAACTTTTTAATATTTTTAGAATTACTTATGTATTACGCGCTATATATATTAAGAAACATAATACCAAGATAAATAAAAGTAAGACATTTTACTTAGAACTATAAAACTAGATGAAACAATAATGATTCTCTATCACAACGTACTCTGTGCAACCTATCAGTTGACCTTCACATTACCATCTCGCTCTAACACCAGCATTCCACCCATAAGCCTGTCTCGCACGCACACCTCGCTGCAACACACCTCCTCACAACCGATGATAGCCTAGTATCACGCGCGCTGAAGAAAAGGGTTTATCCGACGCCGAATAACTATCGCTCCCCTAGGATTTTCCGACGTATCGAATAAAATAAATTTTCCGCGATCATCGCTTTCGATTATCAATAAAAGATCGATATCACGAATGCAATCAATAGTGACGTAACCAAATTTAAATGAAATTTTCAAAGTATTATTACAATAGTTTTTTTTTAATTAATAATTGTTTTTTTTTTAGGTTTAGATCTAGGTTAAATTAATGAACGTCTATTCTAGAAATAGAACGTCGTTGCGCGGTCAGCGTGGCGAGGCGTAGCGTAAATAGAATGACGGTATCGGCCGACTGCAGCCCGGTATTTAGCGGTATTGTAACGATGCCGTATCGATTCTACGTACCGCACCAGCTGATTATCATCAGAATTTACTGTACTGCACCGATTTCGATTATAAATAATAAGTAAAGTAACTTAATTATTGCATAAAATTTAGGGATCTACTATTTTATAAAATGTAATTAATTAAGTTAAAAAAAATATATTAAATGTCAAAAGATCTCTTTTATAAAATAATATATAAATTTATGGTTAATTTAATTATATTAATAAGCAATTAAAAAAATAAGTATTGACGAGACAGATTTTATTCAACCGTCTCTCCTAAATATAGAGCGACATACAAAATCAACAACCACCATATCTATTAATTGTCCAAATATATCACATAATATTAAAAGGAAATGATTTACAAAATTTTTCGAAATTATTTAAATCCGTATATTACGTAGCGCGATTTGGTAATCTAAATGAAGCGGTATAGTCTAGTTTAATCATCCACAGTAAAATTATAATCAAAATAATCACAATCACGCTAAATAAACTATACCTGCTTTATTTATTAAAGCAAAGTTAATTTAATTTAATAAATTAAACTAATATTTATCGAAATAAATTTATTTGTATGAATGATTTCATCATAGAAATTGAACGCGACGATCAAACTCGACAAAACGCGCAATAACATAATAACATAATAAACAACACTATTCTAACAAGAATAAGTTCCAAATTCAAATTTCAAATGGTTTTCATTTAATTATTAAGAAAGAAAGTTTATAAAAAGCGAGAGGGGTTACACAAAAAAGTACCAGGGCGACATGGAGAGGTGGCGGTGGCGTGACGCGGGCTTAGATAAAACAATGTGACATTCACGCGGTAGCTGCGCACTAGACGGCTGCCAGGCAACGGATAGTAACGTGTTTATTATATCTTTCTTTTTTGAGCTTCACGTTTGATCCTGCATGACGCAGGGTAAGCAGAGGGAGCCAGTAGTGTTCAGACACTCCACGCCCTACTTTCCGCCGAATTTTGGAGGCATTGCGTGTTGAGTGGCGGAACTCAATGTTTTAACTCTAGGTTCCAAGGTTCCCTCTGCCTACCCTGTTATATGCGTGATAAAGCTAAACAAATCTCTAGTCTAATTATACACTTAGATAATATAGGCATCAACACGCAGATTAATAACAAAAAGATCAATTTCCCATAGAGTAGGTATATATATAATATATATTAATTGAATTGTATGTAATGTATGAATTTGAAATTTTTTACTATTTTTTTTTAACATTGGCTCAATAAAAAAGCATTTGCACTTAAAAATATTTAAAATAGTACCTAAATACTAGAAACTGAGTAGGTATCATTTCTACATTAAAAAAATATCTCAAATTATCGCCAACTTCTAAGCTACGAACTAACAGCATAGATGACATTCTTTATGTAAACATCCGTGGGGCAGATAGCGCTACTTTCCACCCTTAGAAAGTGTGTGAAAATTGAAAAATCAACCTTATTCCCAGGCTATAAGATTGAGATTAAAGTTTTATATTAAATTTTCTAAATTTTACAAACGCATTAACTAAATTGAATGTTGTATGGGGCAAAATATTCTTCGTTAGTGACTTTTTTTAATAGTAGATATATTCACCTATCTACTATTTAAAAAATAAAACAAAAATGGGTGATTTAACTCAGGTATAAAATGTATTCAATCCAGGCCAGTCGTGGCGCACACGCACAAAGTGTGACTGTAAAACCGACTGGTTGTGGGTCTGATCCCCATTCGAGGAAATGAAATATTTATTTCAAATTATTAATTTCATTATACAGCGTGTAGCTGATTCATATACAATGTGTGAAAAATTAGAAGTATAGTATCTTCTTTAAGTTAAAATATATTTTTTTTATTTACCTCGCTGCACGCTGTATCTCGCTTATAGCGAAGTAGGCAGAGGAAATTTGTGAAAATATTACTATTAAAATTGGCATTATACATGCATTTATTTAAAAAATTGTTATGACCTTTCATAACTTTGGAAAATACCTATAAAAAATAAATAAAATATTTCATTGTCGAAGGTGAGAATCGAATCCATAACCTCCGGATTAGCAGTGAAACCCAAGTGAAATGACACTTTTTTTTTCTTTTTATAGCAAAAGTTTAGATACATATAAGTTAACGTAACTTAACGCCACAGGTATATTTCTTAGCAGTAGAATATAATTTTAAAAAAAGTGCACGTACGTTATCGAACAATCTCTACAACGAGAGACAAATGAGTTTGATACACCCAATATTACACCGACTCAACTGCACCGAAACTTATAATAGTGTCGAAAAAAAAAACTTTTCATATATATTCTACTATTTTCCAATTAATTTTCATATTGTGAACATATAAAAAACCTAATATAATTTTTAAAGTAAATTTTTAGTTGAATATTTAAAGTTGTATAACCTTAAAATAGGTCGCTCGGGTAGTAATTCATACAGTTTATATGCGATAGCATGCATTTTAAACAGCTTTAATTAATGCAGGATAAATTGATTAACTGATTAAATTGGGATTACGTAGAAATTGTATAAATATATATTTTTTTTTATTTCAAAACTGATGTCAAGA
This sequence comes from Heliconius hermathena, assembly GCA_013403705.1. NCBI lineage: Eukaryota > Metazoa > Arthropoda > Insecta > Lepidoptera > Nymphalidae > Heliconius > Heliconius hermathena. The sequence goes on along the minus strand of JAAIXJ010001731.1, from coordinate 313,612 downwards.
CACAAATGGGGAAACACTTTCCGTCAGAATTAGAGACATTCAATGTTGAGTGGCGGTAATTAACGCCGTGTTCTGTTATGCACTCAACACGCAATGCCTCTAGTATTCCGAGGAAAGTGAAAAACGGAAGTGTCACAATGGGAACTGAGTGTCATAACTAGGGGTCGCAATATCGGAACATTCAAGCAAAACCGGGATTTTCGATATCAACTTCACAAAAATCCCGGGATCCCGGTTTTATCGATATTTTCGGGATTTGACAAAATTAGTATTTTTTTTTAATGAGAAGAATGCAAAAGAGATCTGAAAGGTTGTTGTGGGAGGCCCAAGTAGGCTATAGACCTGGAAGAGGGTGTATGGATCAGATCTATTCCCTCTGCATGATCACGGAAAAATTTTTGACCGTTACCCAAAAAGTTTTCTGAGCTTTTGTGGACTTGGAAAAGACGTTTGACAGAGTTGTAAGAGCGAAATTATGGGAGATACTACCCCGGTACAATGTGAGCGGACCCTTGCTGCACGCTGTAAAGTCTCTTTACAGATCACTCAGCCTCCGTGTGAGTAGGAGCTGGCATGTCGCACTGGTTTGACATCCGATCGGATGTTAAACAAGGTTGCGCCTTGTCAGCTTGGTTGTTCAATTTGTATTTGGATAACTGTCTCTAAGTAGTGCTCTCAATGCGAACAAGACAAAGGTTCTGATTTTTGAAAGAGATGAAGAAAGGACGGAATGCAAGATCAGTGTAAATGGTAAGATATTAGAAGAAGTGAATGAAGTGGTATACTTGGGAAGTATGTTCCATAGAGATGGAAGATACGAGATAGATGTGGAAAAGCGTATTACTGTCGGTAACAAGGTTAACGGAGCCTTAGCTGCATTGATGAGATGGTGAAACGTCAGCACAGCTGCGCGTTTGGCCGTACACAATGCAATTTTGGTACCGACGTTGTTATACGGCAGCGAACCGGGGGTATTTGCAGAAGAAGAATGATAAAAAGATGAATGCTATGGAGATGCAATCTCTTCGCAGGATATGCGGAGTCAGCTTAGCTGATCAAATTCGCAATGAAGAGGTACACAGAATGGTAGGTACTAGCCTAGAGGATGTCACGGTGACAATGTAGAACATGCTCTGCTGGTTTGGGTACGTCGAACGAATGAGTGATAAAAGAATGGTAATAAAGGTTTATGATGGAAAAGTGAGTGGTAAGAGAGGTAGGGAGACCTCGGTTGACCTTCGAAAACACAATATCAAAGATACTGGAGGACCCCCCGGAGGGCATGTATAAAGAGGTTGATGACAGTGGACGAGGCGAAAGAGGTATGTAGAGACCGTAGCGTTTGGCGCTCTGTTCTCTCTGACTACCCCGCTAGGGATAAAGCGTGAAGCTAGTTTAGTTTAGTTTTTTTAGTAATTTTTCAAGCTTCTTCTTATTTTTAGAGTTAAGTTAGGAGGGTATTTTAGGGAAGTATTTTTAATTATAATAAACAGTTTAATAATAAATCACTTTAATAATAATATTTATCAAATATACTATAAAAAAAGTATATAATAATTTGCTACAAAAATATCTTATAGGTATATTATTTAACATATTGAAAATAAAAAAAAATATTACATATATTATTATATATTAATCAACATTAACGAAAGACAATAATGATACCTGGAACATCGACGGGCAAGAACAGCGTGTAACAACGACGTGCAACAACGACGCGTACTGAGAATAAAAAATACGATATTCGTGGGTTCGTTGGTCGGGCCGGTCAAACTCGGTTAATGTCGTAAAATTTTGACGAAAACTCATCGCTTACTTTTGCCGATGTACGAGTATGTTATGTACAATTGTATATCTTAAAAAAGCCTAGATTTAATAGCAGGCACGATTTAATTCGAATAACTAACTTTTAATTTTGCAAAAACCGAAAATATCGAAAATCCCGGGTTATTGTAAATTTAAAACCGGGATTTTTAAGACCTATATTTGGTCCGATATCCCGGGATTTTTGAATCCCGGATTGCGACCCCTAGTCATAACACTAGGTTCTTGATTACCTTTCCCCACCCTGCTATCTTCAGAATACAGCGTGAAGCAAAAAAAAAGTAAATTGCAAATAACAAATATGGCAAGTGCTTTAACACTAGTTTCCCTCTGACTACCCTGCTATATGCGGAGCACAACCTTGAAGCTGAAAACATATATATAAACATATATATAACTTGAAGTTAAATATTGTTTACGTTAAAAACATTCTGTAATTTGACATTTTTTTTTAAAAAATATAATTTTAAATCATACAACGACTATCAATTCTGTCGCCTATCGCTCGTCCGCACTGTGTTTTCTGTCATCATCGCTCAACATCAAAGTTAAAATGACAGGAAAACGAAGATATTTGTATTTAAACATCTGTCAACACAAATACCAAATTTACTACCTATAGGTATTATTTTTGTATGTACGTCCTTTCGGGAAAAATGCCGATAACTCAAAAATTACTTAATCAACTTCAAGGAAACTTGGGCTATTCCTTAAGTTGGAATATAATCACTTTTACTTTTCTGGATGAACATAGGTACGTAGATTATAAATGATAGTATTAATAAATATAGCATTATATTAATAAATAAAAATAAATAAATCAGCTTCACGCTGTGTTCCGTATCCCCACAGCAGGGTAGGCAGAGGGAACCTAGTGTTTTAGGCATTCCGTGGGAACGGACCACTTTCCCACTTTCTGCCGAATTCTGGAGGCACTGCGTGTTGAGTGGCAGAACTCAACGCCGCGCTTAGCCTCGACACCAGAGCGAAGAAGTGGAAATATAAATTTAAGTAAATATTTAATCTCCTCGACTGAGGATCAAACCCACAAACAGTCACATTTCGTGCCGCTGCGCTACGACTGGCCTCACCAATGGCCGGGCCTATTATATTAACATCTTTCTTTTATTTTCCTCTTTCACTTTTTTTTTAGCTGCACGCTATAGCTATAGCAGGATAAGCAAAGGGAAACGAGGAAGACAGACAGAGTATTATTCGTATTTTCCGAATTCTCGAGTCAATGCGTATTGAGCGGCGTAACTCTACGCCGCGTTTTGGCGTACGCGTTTTACTATCACTTTTACTTTATATTTAAAATAATTATACATTAAATAAATACTAATATAATATATTTAATTTTGTCAGTAGCTGTAATATCCAGAATGTTAGAAGATAGACAGACAAGCAGATACAGTGGGGGAGTGTACGCCCCCTAGTATCGAGGGTCGCTACCGAGTGAGAATTTTGTCTTGTTGCACGTTTGTTTTTATATAGGGGTGGTAGAATGTTATATTTAGATTTAATTTTATTTATTTGAAAATTATTATCTGTTTGTACTCACTTTTTGCCAACTTCGTTTAGCCATTATCGCAGGTCTACGAGAAGTACGCGGCGTTTGATTACGCGGCGTATTTTAATTAAAATCTGACAAAAACGAAGCATAATTCGTCTTATCTTTGGATATGCGTTGGCTTAGGAGCTTCATTTTTTCTGTACTCCAATGGACCGTACACAGAAATGAATATTAGATATTAATTTAAGCTTGATCTTGAGATGAATGGTTTGACAGACGTCTGTCTCACATCAGACGGTCAACCAAGTTATCTTAAAAGCATTCCATTTTACAAGAAAGGGAAATCTAAAAAACGTAACTATACTATAAGCTATCACAATTTTTCTAAATTAACCTAATATCATCTAAATAATAAACAAAATCAAATTATTTATTTAGTAAACGTAGCTTGATAAGAACGTATCGTACGTGGTCGGAGCGCCTGGTCAGTTTCCAGGAGGCGCGGGTTCGAGTCCCGCTACGTTCAAATTTTTATATGTTTATCAAATTATTTTATCCAAGCATCGGCAACCCTACGGCGGGAAGTTCGCCAAATGTTTCTGACGGGCGGCCGGGCTCGGGCCGAATTGCCGCGACGTGATTAGAAATACTCCACGCTACAACGGCCCTCGACGTCTGCGTTGGCGTATTACGCACTCATTATATGAATGCTATAATATATAAAATATATAGCATCGCTTCGGTGGTGAACAGAGCCAACTCGTATATTGTCAATTACTCGATAATGAACAGCAAAGTGAAGTGGTTAAAGAAATAGAAATATTGAAAGCTTTATTTCTAGAGGGATAGCGAGAGACGTTTCCTGTCATCAACCTCTTCATACATAAACTTCTTAAGTCTTCGTGCTTTTTACTAAACATCTAAAGTATCATCAATACTATGTTCTCGAAGGTCAACCGAGATCTCTCCCAGCGTCTCTTACAATCACTCTTGCTTTATAATTCTTTTTTTTACTCTTTAAAAAATATAATTCTACAAATTGATATCCGCCACTCAACACGCAATGCCTTTAGAGTTGGGCAGAAAGTAGAGAACGAAAGTGTCTTAATCCGAACACAGTGTCTTAACACTAGGTTCCCAGGTCCCCTCTACCTATTCTGCTATGGCAGTATACAGCGTCAAGTTAAAATAAGTAGATTTATTTACGATAATTATAACACTTACGAGAATTATGTTACTCCTGGAAACCGACCTGGTCGTTTCCAGGAGGCAAGGGTTCGAGTCTCGCTACGTTCAAGTTTTTATACGTTTTCTAAATAAGTATTTTTCTCTCCTAAGTGTGGAATAACATTTTAAAAAATCTTAAAAAGAGAATGATGTTATTTAGGCCGGTCGTGGCGCAACGGCACGAAGTGTGACTGTAAAACCGACTGGTTGTGGGTTCGATCCCCACTCGAGGAGATGAAATATTTACTTAAATTTATATTTCCATTTCTTCGCTCTGGTGTCGAGGTTAAGCGCGGCGTTGAGTTCTGCCACTCAACACGCAATGCCTCCAGAATTCGGCAGAAAGTGGGGAACGGAGTGTCTTAACACTAGGTTCCCTCTGCCTACCCTGCTGTGTGCGGGATACAGCGTGAAGCTGATTTGATTTTGATTTGATGTTATTTAGATAAATGCCACTTTATAATAATATTATATTTAGTCATACACATTGTTATCCAAGTATGTACTTAAAAGGGTAAAAAATACAAATAGCTCACTGCCATTCGCAATTATTATAACAACATTATTATTGTATATAAATCAAAAATAATATATTTTTCTGTCATTATACCCTATTTGAGTAGACGGACCCCCAAGCGATATGAACCTACATACATACATAAATAACAATGATTTTTCTATACTTGGTCATGCCATGGTTTAATTAAGAAGCCCCGAATGCTCCTCTAATTTCACGTTTTAAGAAATCTCGAAAATCAACTTTATTTCTATATGAAATAGAGTTTAATTCAGTATGTAAGTGTAAATAATAACGTGTTTATCGCCGTATGAAGAAGGGTCGCTTGGGGTAGGACGATAGATTATCGATTTTTCTATTCGGTGGAACGAGCACCTATTCAATATTAATATATCTAAATTGCTGTTTGAATTGATATTTATTTTTTTTATTTTTTTAGTTTCATCGCGCGCACAGCAGGGTAAGCAGGGGGAACCTAGTGTTAAGATACTTCTTTTCTCACTTTCCACTGAGTTCTGGAGGCATTGCGTATTGAGTGGCGGAATTCAACGCCGCGTTTTGCCTCGACACCAGAGCGAAGAAATGAAAAAATAAATGTAAATAAATATTTCATTTCCTCGAGTGGGGATCGAACCCACAACCAGTCAATTTTACAGTCACACAAGGGGCACAAAGCTCCTGCGCCAGGACTGGCCTCTATATTTATTTATGTGGTGGATATATGGATTCAATACAAATATAGTCTTTATTCTATATCCATTAAATAATTGTTGAGTCTATGATAACAAGGCAAAGTGCGACGTTGAGTTCCGCTACCTAACACATAATTTCTCGAAAATTGGGCGGTGACTGGGGAATAAAATGTTTTGACACTAGGTTCCCTCTGTTTACTCTGTTATGCAGTATAAAGAGTGAAGCCGTTTTTTTAAGTAATTAAAGATAATGTCTAAAGTAATGTAAACTTATATATTAGCTAATAAAAGGTACAGACTAATTTATAAAGTATAAATTAAAAATAAAAAAAAAAAAGAAATTCCACTACTTAAAATATTTTTCATCGAAAATTGGGCATCGCGTGTCGAACGGACTGTCTTAACACTAGGTTCCCTCTACCCTTTTATATGCGGTAACTTACTTATAGCTTTACGCTGTATCAGGGGATACAGCGTAAAGCTATAAGTAAATATACATCTAAGATAGTAAAAATCACTCTACCAAAACCACAGCAGTTTCTTCTTATTGCTAATTTAACACAATATTTCCTCAAATATATACAGCGATCGCCTCATAAATTCAGATTTAATTACACATTATCACAACAGGTGGTGCCTCAAAATTATAACATTTCCTAAGAGTTCTTATCTATTCTATAGTACTTGTATGAAAGAAATTAAGTAATTTTGAAGCAATAAAAATCTATGTTTATTTCCATACAACAAAAAACATATAATTGGATGGGAGGTATATGTAAAATGCAAATGTTGATTTCTAACTCATTGTTGATACCAATTAAGAGGCCGTCGTGGCATAGCATAGCATTTGGTGAAACGAGTTATTTTCTTTTTTTTTTCTCTCTGGTAATAAGACAGAACTTAGTGTTTAGTTTCTCCACTCAACATACAATATTTTAACCCTCTGCTTACCCTGCTATATGCGGAATAAAACGTGAAGTTAAAAAAACTTGTTTTATTATTATTTTTTAACGTAGCGGGATTTGAACCATCACCTCTTTAGGGACGGTTTCCAAAGAGGCGATGGTTCAAATCTCGCTACGTTAAAAAACGTTATACGTTTTCTTAATAAGTATTTTTCTTTCCTAAGTGTAGAATACTTTAAAAATGTTAAAAAAAGGTATATAGAAAATTTTATAAGTTTTCTATAAATCTAAAATATTCTAGCAATTTATTGTTTTTTAGCATTCACGTTGTATATTGTAAATAACAGGATAGACAAAAGGAACCTAGTGTAAAGACACTCCTTACACCGACCACCGCCCAAATTTCGAGACGTTGCGTTGCTTTGAATAGCGGATCTCAACGCTGTGCATTATTTTTTTACCGACACAATAATTCATTCTCCCAAAATGGGAATTGAACCCACAACCATCCTCTTTACAGTCAAACGTTGTGCCGGTGCACCACAGTGAGCATTCATAAAGCTATAAAACTGGTACCATTTATAGTGGGTAGTTAACTGTAAAATTCTGATTAGCATATAATTGGTATGGTGCGTTTTTCCTGTGCGAATTAATTCTAGATAATATCATAGTTTTTTGTTTGTTTTCACGTTACATTTTACCTGTGTAACTAACTATAAAGAAATGCCTTTTCTAATGTTTGTTTAGCATATGTATGTAGGTATATAGTATATTGAGCCTTCTTGACAACGTCGGGCTGTAAACGCGGGGATTGGAGTGAATTGAATCCATTTTCCCGCTCTAGTAAGATAAAGCACGGCGTTGTGTTACGCTATTCTTTCGCAATCTTCACTAGGTCGTCTTTGCTTACTCCGCTATGTACGGGATACAGTATGAATATGAAAAAAAATCTATATATTATAATACAAATATGGTCATGTACCTTAAGGTTTTTACTATTATTTTAATTAGAATTAACTATACATCGATTAACTATATCGATAGATATGTAACGTCTTTTGTTAAAAAAAAGCCAAACTTAAATCTTGTTTGAAACATTTTACTATATCATAGTAAAATCTAATTAATTCTAATTGGATACTTTCATATAAAAAAACATTTATACAAGGCGAATTAAAAATAAATTTTATTGACTAAAATTATGTTTACGTCCGTTGTACGTAATATAATTTAAATATACATTTATGTATATATAAACGTTGATTGGCTTGTCTTAATTTAAGACATCGTGTGTTAAGCGACGGAACTCAACGCCGTACTTCACGTACCCGAGAAATGGAAACAATTTAAATATAACCTTTTACCAATTAGAATCTTATTATATATATATATATATATATATATATATATATANTATATATATTAATAGCTTCATTCGGACAGAGGCCAGTCGTGGTGCAGGGGCACAAAGTGTGACTGTAAAACTGATTGTGGGTTCGATCCCCACTCGAGGAGATGAAATATTTACTTACATTTATATTTCCATTTCTTCGCTCTGGTGTCGAGGCAAAGCGCGGCGTTGAGTTCTGCAACACGCAATGCCTCCAGAATTCGGCAGAAAGTGGGGAACAAAGTGTCTCTCTATTACGTTCCCTCTGCCTACCCTGCTGTGTGCGGGATACAGCGTGTAGCTGATTTATTTCATTGGAATCGTTGTCCAGACTGTGTGACGTCAATTAATTAGGTAAATTCTTATTTATTGTATATATCTTTTTCTAATAGCTTCATAGTTCACAATACGTATGTACTCATAATATTCAACAGCGCTATCAAGATGGACGCCAAATTTCCATGAATGTATGAAAAAATGTATACACCACGCACTGTACCACCACCATCACCACCACCACCTGAACCACTATATTGGTTACGATAAATGGCAATAAAACCACGATAATTGCAAATGTTATACGTATTATTATATACAGGCTATAATGATGAAGAAACATCTGCTTTCTGATTGACAGGTGATTTTTTTATTTTTATCATATTATGTATTCTACATGTACCTAGTGGTTATCAATTTATCGCCGTTTAGTGTATGTTATTATAAGCTAGTTAAAGTGTTATAGTGAGGCCAGTCGTAGCGCAGGGGCACAAGGTGTAAAATCGACTGGTTGTGGGTTCAATCCCCACTCGAGGAAATGAAATATTTATTTAAATTTATATTTTCATTTCTTCGCTCTGGACTGAGGCAGGGCGCGGCGTTGATTTTCGCCAGTTAACACGCAATGTCTCCAGAATTCGGCGGAAAGTGAGGAACGAAGTGTCATAACACTAGGTTTCCTCTGTCTACCACCCTGCTGTGTGCGTGAAGCTGATTTGATTTGATTTTAGTTATAGTTATAAGAGAAGAAAATACTTAGAGACCTGAGGGCGTCGTGGTAAGTGATTGTAAGGCAACGTTGTTATTATATTATATACTAGTTAGAGTTCGGTTTATGAATATGAGTAGAAGTTACTTAGTATTTCATGGATTCACCGTGGGGCATTCACCCATCGCGTTGCAGGGTGAGGAACTTGGAGCAGTGCCCGGGAGTTGCGATCCTAGTGTAGGTAGATCCCCCTTTGTGCACACTTTTTCCTATTAGACTTTCTCTCTCTAACAAAATTTAAAAAGATTCCAATATTTCAGCCTTTGGATTTAGTCTTGTAGCGTTTTAGAAATAAATCGATATTTGATGGAAATGGAAGAAAATGAATTCAGGCAAATGGGTGTAATTATAGAGACCGTTGGGGCCCAGTGCTGACGGAGAAGAATGTTAACACAACACTTCCAAACATTCCGTGGCGACTGGCGAAACTCAAACTTGCTAGAGCAGGAAAATGAACAAAATTAATTCCTCGCAGTGGAATCGAACCCACAAACATCGCGCTTACAGTCACACCGAGCTACAATTGCCTCGATTAATATAAAGGTAATTGTTTCAAACGAGTTACACCCATAAATCTCATGAGCATCGCAAATAATCGCTAACGATCTTTTTACATGCAAAATTAAATATAAGCTTCAGTGGGCAACGTGGAGGAAAACCACAATTATAGCTAATTTATCATTTATGTATGTATGTATGTCTTTACGGATGTAGTGCGAAACAGCCGTTGTTCTATTTACGACGTAAAGGTTATTATAGTATTTTAAATAAAACATTTGTTATGCTTTGTTTAATATATTTTTATGTTACATCATCAGCTTCACGCTGTATCCCGCACACAGCAGGGTAGGCAGAGGGAACCTAGTGTTAAGACACTCCGTTTCACCCATCCACTTTCTGCCGAATTCTGAAGACATTGTGTGTTGAGTGGCAGAACTCAACGCCGCGCTTTGTCTCGACACCAGAGCAGGGAAATGGAAATATAACTTTAAGTAAATATTTCATCTCCTCGACTGGGGATCGAACCCACAACCAGACGGTTTTACAGTCATTTTTTTGTTACTTTGTGTAAATAATAATTATATTACTTTTTTATTATAGCGTGCTCTTTATCCTAGTGGATAAGGCGTGTCACATTGTGACGGCGTGGCGTGTCCCTATGATTTTTTTTTATTAAAAAAACTATAACTTTTTTATTACATCTGTCGACTAATAAATCTATATTTTGTAGGTAGGTGCATGAAATTAAATAGTGCTTGATGGGAACCTAGTGTCAAGACACTCCCAATCTTCAATCAATTTTGGAGCGTGAGTCCGCACCGGGTAGTGTTTCGCACTACATGACGGAACTTAACACGGCATTTTATCTTATTATGTTATCAACATATCTTCATAGTTTGCCTCTGCCTATCCCGTTATATGCGGGTTATAGCGTGAAACCTAAAAAAACGTTAGCTTAAGCTGCCCACAATGTGAAGTTACTTTACAACGAGACACGAAAGTGATTAAGGCAATAAAATACCCACACGATAACAATCGTTTTACTATAATTATTTCACGTACGTTTCTAGCTTTTTCCAATTAGAGTAACTAAAACAGAAAATAAATAAAAATAAATAAATCAGCTTCACGCTGTTTCCCGCACACAGCAGGGTAGGCAGAGGGAACTTAATGTAAGACACTCCGTTCCCCACTTTCTGCCGAATTCTGGAGGCATTGCGTGTTAAGTGGCAGAACTCAACGCCGCGCTTTGCCTCGACACCAGAGCGAAGAAATGGAAATATAAATTTAAGTAAATATTTCATGTCTTCCAGTGGGGATCGAACCCACAACCAGTCGGTTTTACAGTCACACTTTGTGCCTCTGCGACGACTGGCCTCAAAACAGAAAATAAAATCTATAATATATTTACTTCAAAAGAGTCGAATGTCTCTAATTTCTTCTCAAAATTAATAAAGTTTATTTATATACAGATTGATATTTTTTAAGAGATTAATTTTTACCAGCGATGTCACTCCCGTGGGGAAATAGAAACAAATAAATTATGATTACCGTAATTTAAAAAAAGCCTCCATACTAAATTTTCTTGATAAATGCATTACTTTTCTCAATTCTAAGCAACAGTTCCTGAGATTAGCGCGTTAAACCAAAAAATCTTCAGCTTTATAATGTAGGAGTATAACCGGGACATTTTTTTTGTTGTGTTCATTGTTGTTCGAACAAAAATTTGTGTTAACAGTTTTGACAAGAACATTTGTCTCGAAACTGCTGAACGACAGACAGACAGACGAATCGAATCCGTTTATATAAACATATAACTATCGCTTATAAATATGTTGTTAAAAGATTTATGATGGAAAAATGAGTGGTAAGAGAGATAGGGGGAGACCTCGGTTGACCTTCGAAAACACAGTATCAAAGATACTGGAACAAGGTCACGTAAAAAGCATGAGGACCCCCCGAAGGGCATGTATGAAGAGGTTGATACAGTGGACGAGGCGGAAGAGGTATGAAGAGATCGTAGCGTTTGGTGCTCCGTTTTCTCTGACTACCCCGCTAGGGATATAGCGTGAAATTAAGTTTTATAAATATGTAAAATGTATATTTGCCTGTTTTTCAAGAAATACAAATTATACAAATGTACACGAATAGAACAAAGAAGTTCATGTAGATATATTAAGGTCCTAATAATGTGTTTTTAGCCTTACTCATAAATAACATTCATATTTTTTTTTATCAGCTTCACGTTGTATCCCACACACAGCAGGTTAGGCAGAGGGAACCTAGTGTTAAGACACTCCGTTCCCTTTTTCTTCACTTTTCGTCGAATTCTGGAGGGATCGTGTGTTGAGTGGCGGAACTCAACGCCGCGCTTTGCCTCGACACCAGAGCGAAGAAATGAAAATATAAATGTACATAAATATTTCATATCTTCAAGTGGGGATCGTACCCACTACCAGTCGATTTTTACAGTCACACCTAGTGCCCCTGACTCACGACTGGTCCCCCACCTTCATAATAAAATATTTTATAATGAATACGAATAAATAATAAACATGCAAATGAATGAACGAACAATGAACAAAAAAAAATATCTTAAAAAATAAACTAATTAACAAATCGAAAAGCTATTACAAAAATATTCCTTATTGCCATCAATTTAGAGACTACCTTACCTAATCTAACAAAAAAAGGTTTATTTTTTTCCTCAATCACACCGTTGTAAAATACATAGTGGTACCAGGCGTACAGATGTAGTGGGGAGCTCTGTTCACTGTGACGTCACAGCGGCCACTGAACTACCGAAAGGTCTTGCGGACCGGTACAAGCGTTACAAATTGGACTATTCATTTATATAGTACGGTCGACGAGTCGTGACCGCCACGAATTTAGCTGTAGATGGTTGCGCTGATTTGATTTTAGGATTTTTTTCTTATTTTTTAATAATTTCTTCTCGAGTGAACAATGTTCAAAAGTTCAGAAATTTAACTTTAGGGCCTTGATTAGTAAACTGTAGCGTATGGTGTATTTAGTTTATACCAGTAAAGTTGCTTTGATTCTACTTAAATCCTGAAATATTTCAAAAAGTGCAAATGCCATTGTTGCACCAAATGAGAGATGTGATTTAGAAACAAAAATATCTTATATTATTAACGTTATTATTAACTAACTTATTTCACATATTTGTGAACGTAGAAAAAGGAGAAAATCAAAAAGGCAAAACCTTACAATCAGCAATTTTCTACCATATTCTTTATTCTCTCGAAATTATCAATTTAGCTTAATAAATAATAATTAATAATAATAATAATTTAATAGTACTTAATGCTAGTACTTACCAATATCATGTAATCTCTGATTGTCCTTCTGTGATAGCGCTGCGTAGATCCCAGCGTCGCCCACCCTCTGTCTTGCAACGGCTATCCCGACAGGAATTGAACCTAGGACGGAGGATAATTGATTTATTATAAATTTATATTTAAAAAAAAAAGTATTTTCACAGTTTTTCCCGCATAACGTTCCTCGCGTATATCGTCTAATTTTTGAAACGTTATTACGTATTGCCTAAAACTCTGTAAGTAAAAAACATTCTTTGAAGAAACTATATAAATAAAAAAATTATATAATAAAAAAAACCTTTTCAGTTTAAATTTTGAAATAAAATATTACTATATTTCATATTTTTTTAAACAATCCTCTTTTTACACTATTCCTTATATATTTTCTATGTAAAAAAAATACAAGGCCGCCTTCATCCTCTGTCTCATATTGCATCATCATGCCTATAAGTACTAGGAACACATGAAGTGGTAGCAAGTTCTTTGTTGTTTGTAAGTATATAAAAGATATTGAACATCTTGGCTCAAATGTGTTTTAACCGATCTTGATAATTATGGGTTCAAATTCCACATGTGTTGTTGTTATCTATATTTTAAAAATATGTTTCTTTTCTCTTATCTACTTAGATATAATTTACTGTTATGCATATTTGAGATCAAGACCTCTAGGTACTACTACGTCATAAATCTAGATTACTCTAGTATTTATATAATAAATAAATCAGCTTCACGGTCTAACCCGCACACAGCAGGGTAGCCAGAGGAAACCTAGTGTTAAGACACTTCGTTCCCCACTTCCCGCCAAGTTCTGGAGGCATTGCGTGTTGGGTGGCGGACCTCAACGCCGCGCTTTTGCCTCCACACCAGAGCGAAGAAATGGAAATATAAATGTAAATAAATATTTCATTTCCTCGAGTGGGGATCGAACTCACAACCAGTCGATTTTACAGTCACACCTTGTACCCCTGCGACACGAGTGGCCTCAAGTTTGTATAACAAATAAATATAATAATATATTTTTTATGTTTGTGAAAATTAAATGAAAAAAAAAATGTATAAGGATTTTCTTAATTATTAAATTTAACTTCATAAATAGTATTGAAATCATTAATTAATTAATTAACAATACTGTTTTTCCTCTATTTCAAGGGCAGTCAGTGTCTATAATGAAATTCAAATGATTACAAATTTCCATACAATCCAGTCATTGTTAGGAAAAGTTTCGCAAACAGCTGTGTTTTTCAAATTACTAGGCTAGCATAAGTGTGCGGGAGTTTGTTTGGACCAACTACCTTATTACGCAAATGTTTGGGCCAATTCCTAATGAAGTCATCATATTTTATCATTAATAGATTTTTTTTGTTTTTATATAACAACTAGTTTTTTTATTGTGACTTCGCCTTCTTCGATAACAACACAAAATGTTTTTTCCAATTTGAACCAGTAGTTTCTGAGATAAGAGAGATCAACCAAACAAACTCTTCTTAATATTAACATAGGTACATAACATCTTTACACCAATTTATAAGTAGTAGCGCCCAATAAAAAAATATGAGTTAAAGTCCTATTTGGGTAAGTAACTTATAATTAGACATTGGCCGTTCCATGAAGTCTAGCCGAATAATGTCTCTAGAGAGTGGAGAACGGAATAATTGATCACTCAGTTATCTCTGTTTACCTCTCAACTAAAGTAATATTATTACAAGTAATTGTACTAAGGTACAAGCTTATAAAATATATAAACATTAAACATTAATAACAACAATATAACACTACACTAAACTAATATAGGCCGTCGTGACGTAGTATGTTTATTATAAAGGCGACGATTGTGGATTCGAAACCACTAGGTTAATGAATTATTTAATTTAATATTTTCATTTCCGTGTTCTCTGGTAACAAGACAAAAAGCGGCGGCGTTTAGCTCCGCCACTCAACAAACAAAGTTTATGGAAATTGGGGAATGGAGTGTCTTAACACTAACTAGATTTACTACGCCCAGCTAGCTATAAATAATATGAAGCTAAAAAAGTCAAGTCAGTCTTTGAAACTTTTACACCGAAGTAACATTGCTTCTAAAGTACTAGGCTAGCATAAACCAATGAGAGGTTCTCTAGTTGAAAGCTAGTTGTAGTTCTTTAACTAACTAGGCTTATCCGAGTATCGCCCAAGCCACGCCTAATAGCCGGTAATGACCGTGGTGTGCCAACGGCAATTTCACGTCTCATAAACATCGCTGTTAATTTATATTTATATATACGTATATATTTTTTATAAAAATAAATAAAATAAATAAGCTTCACGCATACATGCAGCAGGGTAGGCAGAGGGAACCTAGGCAGAGGAAAGTCGGGAACGGAGTGTCTTACACTTAAGACACTCCGTTGCCCACTTTCCGCCGAATTATGGAGGCATTGCGCGCTGAGTGGCGGAACTCAACGATGCGATTTGCCTCGAAACTAGAACGAAGAAATGAAAATATAAATGTAAATAAATATTTCACTTCCTCAAGATTCGATCGGACCCACAACCAGTCGCGTTTACAGTCACACTTTGTGCCTCTGCGCCACGACTGGCCTCAATATATTTTTTTAATTTATATATTATTTGTTTTTTTTTTAAAGTTCACGTTGTATCCCGCATATAGCAGGATAGGCAGAGGGTGTGTGTGAACCTAGTGTTAAGATATTCCGTTTTCCGCTAGATATAGGAGACGTTGCGTGTTTTTATTTTATGTTTAGGTATATATGTTGGGTTTTTCTATTTCTTATTTATTTATAGTTTTACGAATTAAATTAGTATTTTATTCATATTTTATCTCGTATTACTCCAACTAAGTATTTTCTTTAAATAAGTACGTAAACGTACACAAAATAACATACAAATAAGTAACTAAACTTTAAAATATATTTCAAAATACTTGTAATCTGTAAAAAATACAAAATATTTTCAACACAATTATCAACATAGAAGTCCTAAGTCCCATCTTTAATATGCCTCATTCATAAGGCCTAAAAGCCATTTTTTTATTCACACCGGGGTACACAGAGGGAACCCAATGTTAAGACACTCAGTTTCTCATTTTCCGCACAAATTTCGAAATATTGCGTGTTGAGTAGCGCAACTAAACTCCGTTTACACTCATCTAACAATAAAACTTACCATTATTCAAAGACGCTGGTATGGGCGGTTGCTCAGGTTTGTTTCCAGGGCTCGCTTGCTCCAGCTTGACCGCAACCAGTTCAGATACGTGGACGTGCTGTGGTTCTCTTTTAACTTGCACTTGTAGGTTTTGACCCGCCACGCCGAGCCAGGTGACCGGGTTGGTGCGACTGCACCCACCATCTGTGTGGATGACCTGAGGGCGAAATGTATTTGTTGTAGAGAAAAATATAGATATATGAATAAGATTTTGTGTAGTTTTATGTGAAATGAGGCCAGTCGTGTCGCAGCGGCACGAGGTGTGACTGTAAAACCGACTGGTTGTGGGTTCGATCCCCACTCGAGGAGATGAAATATTTACTTAAATTTATATTTCCATTTCTTCGCTCTGGTGTCGAGGTTAAGCGCGGCGTTGAGTTCTGCCACTCAACACGCAATGCCTCCAGAATTCGGCAGAAAGTGGGGAACAGAGTGTCTTAACACTAGGTTCCCTCTGCCTACCCTGCTGTGTGCGGGATACAGCGTGAAGCTGATTTTATTTTTAATTTATTATATTTGAAATTATACTTTTAAAAAGTAAATTATGGACACAATTTTTAAAATAATGTAGGTTATATTATTAAGCTTTGGTATTATTAGATGCCTAAAACGTTATATTGCATTAGAAATGTTAGATATCTTAACCTACAGACTGATTCAGTTAAAAATACTTTTATATCTTAAAGAAACTATCACGACTAATGAAAAATATGTTTTTCTCTTAATAGTTAATAATTTTACTTTTAAGAAATTATATACTCGACAATAGTTTTCATGTAAGATTTTAATTAATAATCAACACATATTAAACACGTTTATGTAAATAAAGGCTATGAGGTTTTATCAAAATTTGTTAAGTGTTAATTCAAAAGTTTACAATGAACAGGAATCGAACCTTACACGTTGGAATTTATTCCAATAACATTAGCCTTTAAACCACTAGTCTACTAGTCATGTTAATTAATTCAATCACAACATTACACAATATCACATTACCTAATTTAAACAACAATGGGCTCGCGAACGATACGAGTTTATTTCGTCTACAAAATTTTACTATAAATGGGAAAATTTTCACCCCAAAACAGGAATCATAAAACAAATAAATCAGCTTCACGCTGTATCCCGCACACAGGCACAGGCAGAGGTAACCTAGTGTTAAGACACTCCGTTCCCTACTTTCCGCCGAGTTCTGAAGGCATTGCGTGTTGAGTGGCAGAACTCAATGCCGCCCTTTGCGTCGACAACAGAACGAAGAAATTAAAATATAAATGTAAATGAATATTTCATCTTCTTGAGCGGGGATCGAACTCACAACCAGTCGATTTTACAGTTATACTTCATGGCCCTGCGCCAAGACTTGCCTCAAACATCAATCGGACTTTATACAAGCTATTGTAACACTAAGCTCTAACTCTCTCTCTCTCTCTTATTCTCTCTCTCTCAAAGCACTAGTCTACTAGTGATTAAAATTAAAAAAGATTCACAGCAACCATTACACAATGTTACATCGCCTAATTTAGGCAACAATGAGCTAGCGAGCGACGCGGTTTAATTTCGTCTACGAAATAAAACATTTAAATTATTATACATGGTGCTCACATTATTATAAAATTCGTGCTTTAAAGAACAGTTGTGTGATTATATATAATAGTTGTGGATTTGTATTTCTTTTGGAAGTGCAATTAAACTTAAATTATGTTTTTTTACTGGATAGCAGTAGAAATGTGCATCTACCTAGTTATTTGAAACATTTTTTTTACTTCCCGCACATAGTAGAGTCGGCAAATGGAAACTGGGAACCCAGTGTTAGAACTCCGTTCTCAGTGAGACATTTCACCGCTTCTTGCAGTCGGAATCGTGCGGCTATAAACGTCACAAGTTGTAGGTTCGATTTCCACTCGAGGAATTGAAATGGTAACGAATCAAAGCGCGGCGTTGACATCCGCCACTTAAGACGCATTTCCTCTAGAATTCCGCACAAACAATAAGAAGCGGATCGTTCTAACACTAGGCTAACTTTACCCACCCTACACGCGAGATACAGCGTGAAGCTGAAGTCAACGACGAAGTGAAAAAGTCAACGACTTTCACTCCTAAAATGATGTGCGGTGGTAGAATATTAAATATTTTATGCCGGTTGTAGCGCAGAGGCACTAGCGTGAGACTGTAAACGTCACAGGTTGTGGGTTTAATTCTATATATGAAAAAAAAAAACCAACAAACCTTCTTAGGCGAATTCGTGAGGCAAGTGTTACAAGTCCGTTTCGCCTGTTCCGTCTTGATCGTCAACGGCTGCATCACGTTCACGTCGAGCATACGCTGGTCAGGGCAGCACATCGACTCGGAAAGGCATTTACCTAGCTTACTCTCTTCCATTTTGTTACTCTCCCTGCACAATTATAATAAGAGAATTTAACATTTTTGTCAAAAAAAAATATTTTTAAAATTATATTTTATTATCGATAACACGTTAAATTAAAAGGCACTATTATAAAAGCCGAAACATATCATAATCCATAGATTAAAATATAATAAAATCTTACCAACTCCTAAAACAAAAGGAATGGAATAAATCTATATTTAACCTTCCTTGAAAGACCTGCCAAAATTGCCCCAAATTAGTCTGGACAAAGAGACAAAAGAAAACACAGTGTTATTACAGTTTCATATATACAACGCATAAATAAATAGATTATACATTTAGATACACACAAATATAAATAGATATAGCTAGTGCCTTCTTTTGGGGCGGAGAGTAGAGAACGGAGTGTTTGACCACGAAATTCTTATTGCTTATCAAATTAAATGATATTCAAAAATAAAATAAAAAATTATGATATTCAAACTACTTGCCTAAGAACACTCTCGATTTAGTCACTTTTCAAACAATAAAAACTAGATAAAAATCGATTCATTCGTTTGTGAGCTACGATGCTAAATCCAGACATATCTACATATGTATATACACACACATACATACACAGTCACGTGAAACTTAAAAAAGTCATCTTTTGGCTTATGGGTTAAAAAAGTGTAAAAATTTAAAGAAGTGTGAGAATTTTATAGTTAATTTTACTATATGTTTACATATATATATATATATATATATAATAAAATTGGAAACGACCGCTTTCTGTAAATGGAAGAGATATGAGAAAATATATTATTGGGGGCGTTTATAATAATTGAACCTAAAACAATTGATTTATGAAATTTGTGTCTGTTTGTGCACGATCATCTCCAAAACGGATTTACCGATTTAAAGGCAGTTTTTGCTATAATATAATATTTTGAATATTCCTTAACAATTAATGATTGTTTAATTTCAATCGGTTCATAAATAAAACGTTATATCAATATAAAATATTTAGTTCTACAAAATTCCTAAAAATTACCTAGTTTATTGATTTGCTTGAAATTTAAGTTTTTAATTTATAAATATTGTCCTTAAAATAATAATGTTATTAGGACACGAAAGTAATTCAGATTAGTACCTAAATAAGTAATTGTATAGTCAAGCGGGCGAAGCCGCGAACGGGTCGCTAGTTCAGAATACCTATATATATACGAAATCTTACTTATCTGTGACGAGCACTCTTTGGGCGCAGTTGAGCAGTTCTAACTGCAGTGGTGAGTAAGGAGAATTGGGCGGCGGTGTGGGCACGCCGAACGTTGAGAGCGACGTAGAGAACAGACTTTCTGTCACTGTAGGAAAAAAATATTAATTAATACCGTTTAAAAAATGTACCTATTGGGAAACATGTATTTTTATATTAAAGTATATTTTTATTTCCTAAATACTAAGTATGAAATAACACGTTAAAAATGTTAAAAAAATATCAATGATATATAAAAAATCTGACATTCAAAACGTTCCTCATAAAATATATTGCTCATTAGGTACAACAAAGACGTATTTGCAGGTTTTTTTTTAATTTGCAATAAACGCAACCAAACAGTCTATTGGGATATACTGACATATTTAACTTGTTATGTGAATACAAAATTTATAGTATAGTATAGTATAAAATGTATGATTTTATTAATATACATATGTACATATAATATATAGGCAGTGTTTCTATCAGAGAGAATCTATTCCGGACGCCAGCCAACAGTTTCACGCTGATCTCCCTGATAAGAAAATAATATAAATATTTAATTCCCCTGATGGGAACCCACGACCTCTATTTAAAACGGAATAACGTAAATATCAAATTATAAACAACTTATTTTAAAATATTTTAATAAATAATTCCTCATTTCCATTTTATTCAACGACTAAAGCAGACGAAGCGATTAATAGTCGCCAGACCTTCACTAACCAAGTGCCACTCACTAATTGATCCACATTAATAACCAACAACTGAAATAACTTTTCCCTCGTCAGAAATCAAACTGCAACCCACAAAGCTACAAAATGACAATAATATCTAAAAAACCGGTATTTCACATAGGTATAGCAGGATAGGTAGAAGGGAACCTGATGGTATTTTTCTTTTTTTTACCCCCTCAATTTGTGTCTTTTTACCAGAGTGACAAAATGATGATAATTTATTACCCCTAGTGGGAATCAAATCCACAATCGTCGCGTAGATTTTTTTAACTTTTGAATGGTGTTCATTGTAATTTTGACATTATGAAAAGCTTCAATTATTTTAATATTAGGTACCTACGTACGTACAACGTGCATAGAAATGAAAACAATTTATTACCCTTAATGGAAATCGAACACACAACCGTCGCGTATACACACACGCTGCGCCACGACGGCCTCATTTTCACTACGGTAAACTTTTGAATGGAGTTCATTACAATTTTGACATTATCAAAAAAAGTATCCAAAATAATGATTCCCATGTATTCGAAGCTTCAATTTTTTTTATAATACCTACGTACATACAACGTGCATACAAATACTGTGTTTCGATCAAAGGGATCGTATCATTATGGATGCAGTGGAAGGCATTTTACATTCAGCATTTCGTAATTGCACCACTATACATATACAGTATATCGTGGCGCAGTTGAAACTTACAACGGACGAAGGTTGTGGGTTCGTATTTCAGTTGTAGATTTTATTTTAGGCGTGCCCGTCTCTAAATTCGGCGAAAATTGGTCAACGGAGTGTCTTAATTTAAAATTTAAATTGGATTTATACTGTTGCTGTTTATATATGCCTCTAAAAGACATCAGAATTGTCTTACAAAAAATATTACTTAAATAGTAGATAATTGTTGATAACGAAAAAGTACCTGGAGAAGAGCAAGGTAAAGAATTTAATTAATTTAAAAATATTTTTTCACATTAACTAATTACTTAGTTAAAATTAGAATCACAGCTTATGAAACTCAAAAAAAACCAGCATAAGCAGCTTCTTTCTTTACGCTTTTGCCCGTTTGGCAGAATAAGCAGACGAAACTTCAAAGATACTCCGTTCTCCATTTTCCGCTCAATTTATGAGACATTGCGAGAGGCGGAACTCAATGTCACGCTATATCTTGTCACCAGAGCGACGAACAGAAAATAATTCATTCTGCCAATTGGGAATCGAATTCACAACAGAGTTTACAGTCAAACCATGTACTGCTGCGCTACAGCAACTTAAAATATACATATAGATATGTTCAAATGTTTTTTTTTATATTACCTAACACGTAAAAATTGAACCTACTACAACCGCACGCAGTAATTGCTCTAAAAGCCACAGGTAATACATAACAAAAAAAATGAGGCCAGTCGTGGCGCAGTGCCACAAAGTGTGACTGTAAAACCGACTGGTTGTGGGTTCGATCCCCACTCGAGGAGATGAAATATTTACTTAAATTTATATTTCCATTTCTTCGCTCCGGTGTCGAGGGAAAAGCTCGGCGTTGAGTTCTGCCACTCAACACGCAATGCCTCCCGAATTCGGCAGAAAGTGGGGAACGAAGTGTCTCATGACACTAGGTTCCCCCTGCCTACCCTGCTGTGTGCGGGATACAGCGTAAAGCTGATTTTTAACATATAACGAGTGATATAAAACGTCAAAACACCACAGTTCTTGATGAAACTTTATTCACGTGATATCAATATATTCATCGTTAATTAATGCATTGACAGGATCGTACTATAACTATCTATAGGTATCCATGCCTTATCGATTGTGTACTATCCTATCGAATGTTAACGCGTATGTACCCAAATATAAAGGAATTTATTTCGTTTATACTATTTTAGGTGTTATAGCAATTGTTTGCAGTTCAATTTACGCATAGGGAGACCAAATATTTTCATTTTCTCACTCTTAGTAAAAAGACAAAGCGCGGCGCTGGGTTCCAACACTTATACAAACAATGTCTTCCAACAGTCTCGATATCTTCAATTTTTATTACTATATAAAGTAGCAATACTATGTGTCACTTATTTCTCCACTTGCTGCCAATTTTACTCTAAATCGAAGAATCGATTTCAATCTACAGTTACTCTACTATCTTGCTTGATTTTAACCGCGGTTTCGCCCCAGTTGCCAAATATAAATAATTAAAAGTTGTGCACAAGGTAGTTTTGTCCGCAGATAAAGTGAGAATTTTCCTCGATAAATGGACCCAGCGAAAGCCCAAAGTTCGAGTCCCACTAACGAAGTCCTCTCAAGCCATGTAGTGCTTGCAATTTCTCAAGGACTCTTCCATGCCCAACTAGTGTCACTATAAAGGCCAGTAGGTTTAACAACATTAACTTCAATTTAAAAAAAAAGAAATACTCATGTTGGACTTTGTAATTCGAATTAGTAGTTCCTAAGATTAATGCGTTCAACCAAACGAACTATAGTTAGATAAATACTTATCGTGTTTCAAATTTAGAATACCCCGTTTTAATGACCCCCCCAAATGGTTGCGCAGACATATTATTATTGCGTCAATCAATCATACGAGACAATGTAATCGTAATAACAAAATGAACGCACTCAGACAATTGAAATTTCCAGAAAAGATGATTCGAATTTTTAATACTTGCTTTATAAAATAAATCAACTTCACGCTGTATCCCGCACACTGCTGGGTAGGCAGAGGGTACCTAGTATTAAGACGTTCCCCACTTTCTGCCGAATCTGGAGGCATTGCGTGTTGAGTGGCAGAACTCAACGCCGCGCTTGTCATCGACACCAGAGCGAAGAAAATGGAAATATAAATTTAAGTAAATATTTCATCTCCTCGAGTGGGGATCAAACCCACAACCAGTCGGTTTTACAGTCACACTTCGTGCCCCTGCGCCACGACTGGCCCCAACTACTTGCTTTATAGTATATACAAAAGTATGATTCTAGATAAAAGTAAGACAAATTCGTATTTATATATTAATATCCATCTACCTTTACCTAATATTTTTATTATACTGCATTTGCCAGCAAAGTGATACATTCAATGATGAGCAACTTGTTTTCATAATTCTGAGAAAGTACGAGTACTATTTGGATGGACTTCAGAGGATGTCATCGGCGGCAAGGGGACACCCTGCGGGACTCGAGCCTAGACTTGCGGCCGTAAACAGAGCGTTGAATTATTTTAATTTTATATTTTCTACAAACTATAAATATAATATATGTCCAAATTACATACTATTATTATAATATTTATAAGAAATATACGCCCTACAATGTGTTGACATATATTTTACTATTTTTACAGCGCACTATTGCAATTTATTATTTCGTTATTTAAGGCTAACTAAGACTTATATCGTAATGTTGTATGTATGCCTTGTGAATAATGTAGCTTTCATACAAAAGAAAAAAAAGAAAATCAAACCAGTAGATTCAGAGAACCTAGCGTTTAAACAAACAAACTTTTTCGCTTTATTATATTAGTATAAATCTATCTATACTTACTTAAATTAAAAAGCTGAAGAGTTTGTTGTAGAAATTGTTTTTGTGTTATATATACCTAGAGGGGAAGACATGTAAAGTTTCGATACTGTAAAAACCTTCTGATATTTATATACATATATATTCAAAATTTTTAGCCGACGATATGTAACGTAATAAAAACAACTAAGCCATTTTAAAACTATTATTTGTATTAAATTAAAATGTTCCACAAATTAAAAAAAATACAAAAGACCTTTTAAAATATATACAAGAAAAAAACAACGATGGGAACCTACATCTCACACTCATACGCAGTACGTACGCACAGTACAGTATGAGGCGAGCACATGTTGCATGCGCGGGAGTCGAGTGACACAGTAATTAAGAGAGGGCCCCTCCGCAAATAGATTATACCAGTTTCACCACTTTAATGACTTACATTTGTTACGCCCCGGCCACGGTTTTAGGGCCTCTCGCAGACTGTCAAGAATGTCAAATGTTCATATAGAATATAGATATTATAAGAATATATTTTTTTTAAAGGGAAAGAAAAGGGAAATTATAAAAAAAACACTCTGTATCCCGCACACAGCTGGGCAGACAGAGGGAATCTGGGAAGCTAGTGTTACAATACTGCGTTCCCATTAAAACACTTTCGTCTGTTACGGAAATGATAATATTAAATATATCATTTCCTCGAGTGGGAATCGAATCCACAACTAATCGAGTTATCGCCATGACCTGCCTTATCTTATGTTATTAAATGGTTTGGCCAAATATTTCTCTGAGATTGTGAGAAATAGAGTAAGGAATGATATATCTACTAAATTACTTGGAAGAGCTTCGTCAGTTACAATTAAGCCACAAAATAACCACAAATCCATAATATGATGTAAATTGATTTAGTGTAGTAGTAATATGTGATTATGCCATAGTTATTATTATATTTACTACGTCGCCAGAATCGGGAGAAGAAACCGAATTAGATATTAAATGTTAGAAGGCGGAATTTAACGCTGCATCTGATTTGAACAAGCTAAGAAAAAATATGTTAAGTTTAAGACTTTAAAACTCTGAACACGAATCGAATCAACACCGCCAAGGAAGATATGTATATTTTTACGCACTATACGTATGTATAATTGTGTCTTATATATCAGTGGGAACCCAATTTAAATATTTAAAACCCTATTTTAAATGTTTTTTTAAATGTTTTAAATGTTTTTTTTTAATAATACTGATAAATTTTATTTTTTAGATGTCTTATTTAGATTTTTTTTTTTTGGCTTCACGCTATATCCCGCCGCAAGACATTAGTATTCTATTTATTAATACACTTCCGTTTCCAACTTTGGACACTGGAGTTGTCGCGTATTGAGTGACGGAACTCAACGCCGCACTTTGCCTCTGGCCTCCAGATGTCGAAAGACATTAATTGAATTGCTTTACACTGTATCCCGCATAAACCAAAGAAGGCATAAGAAACAGAAGTGTTAGACGCTTGAAAAAATATATTTAGGTAATACATATACCTAATATATAATTTATTCTTAATTATTTTCTATAAACAAAAAAACCACGAAAATTCATATTTAGTTATTAAATGTATTTTAGCATACGCTGTCACGCAACGTATCCAAATGATGCGCACATTAAGCAAAGCCGTCCCGCCCGTCACGTCACGTTACACGCGTCAGTCACACCGATCTGTATAATTGTGAGATAGTATCTTTGAATTGTCTCTTTACGTATGGTTTTCTTATATATTTTTAATGTTTTATTTTGTGTTTTTTTTTGTTTGTAAAACTAGCGTTTAGTAGTGATTTTGTCTGTATAGTTATATGGGATTAACTAGGAATTTGACCAGTAAGAGCATCGCTTCGCTTAGTTTAATAAATCCTACTAAATACTTTTACAGTTAGAGGCAAATTCACCATCAGGCTGAATGGGATTTAGCTTAGGGCGGCAAAGTTTAGGGGACGACAAATTTACGATTTTTTTTATTGTCTATCTTGTAGAAAAAAAAAAGATTCCTTTAGAATAGATCAGCTTCACGCTGTATCCCGCACACTGCAGGGTAGGCAGAGGGAACCTAGTGTTAACACACTCCGTTCCGATTTTATTTTTAGAATAGAAGTTTGCGTATTGCTGATGATTTTTTTTATTTGTCATTTATAAATTTCTATATTTTTCAGAACAAAAAGTTGCCCCCATCTCCCACATTATCCTACTTCCTGTCAGTTCTGTCAATAACTGTCAGTTCTTATTTCATTTTAGGGGACCACCTAAATGATATAGAAACTGACAGTTTTAGAAGTAAAGGTGCCTACAACTTAAAAATGTATTATAATTCCGCCACTGTCTACTATTATAAAAAAAACCACTACGAATATAACGTTATACAGAAAAAACTACTTCAAGCTGTATCCCGCACACAGCAGGATAGGCAGAGGGAATCTAGTATTAAGACACTCCGTTCCGCCGAATTCTGAAAGCATTGCGTGTTGAGTGGCGGAACTCAACGCTGCGCTTTGCCTCGACACCAGAGCAATGAAATCGAAATACAAATTTTAATAAGTATTTCATTTCCTCGACTGCTGATCGAACCCACAACTAGTCGCGTTTACAGTATATTTTGTGCTGTTATTTTTATAGTTACTATAAACCAATTAATAACAAATTTGAAAAAGCATTACAAAACCATTAGCGTGCAACGTAATTCCAATCTATCAATTATAAAATACATTTATCTGTCCGTACGTACGTACGTCCTGCTTCATACATTTTTTACGTAACCCAGTGAGCCCGAGGCTTCTCGTTCTAATTATGCTTGTAACAACCAACTGCGAAATAAAAAGCAATTACTTACTAGTTATATATATATGAAACGAGCTGTAAAGTTACTATTTCATATAAAAATAAATAAATAAATCAGCTTCACGCTATATCCTGCACACAGCAGGGTAGGCAGAGGGAACCTAGTGTTAAGACACTCCGTTCCCCACTTTCTGCCGAATTCTGGAGGCATTGCGTGTTGAGTGGCAGAACTCAACGCCGCGCTTTGCCTCGACACCAGAGCGAAGAAATGGAAATATAAATTTAAGTGAATATTTCATCTCCTCGAGTGTGGATCGAACCCACAACCAGTCGGTTTTACAGTCACACATACTTGTACTATTTCATATACTTGGGATTAAAGTATTTTCTTTATTCTATTCTTTATTTTTTAGCTTCACACCGTTTTAGATATTTAGCTAGTTATATTTAGGGTAGGCTAAGGCTGAGGAAAACTAAGGTTAAGACACTCCGTTTCCCACGTAGTTACGACCACAGAAAAATAAATTCAACATAAAATTTGAACTATCAACAGTTAAAATGTTTGCGCGAAAAAATTTATTGATATTTTAAAAAAAAAATGTTCATCCCGGAAATCCCAGTTTTGTAGATATTAAATCCAAACATATTGAAACTAGTAAAAGCCGACCTATCAAATACAATATGTATTACAATACGGTGTTGTTTTTTTTTTGGAAAAGTGTACAAAGTGTATAAAAAGCGATAGGATTTTTTTAAAATACATTTAGAACAAAGAAAGAACAGAAGAAGTATTTTAGAAGTCTATTTTGATTATAATATAGTATTAATTAAAGCAAAATTTCATTGTTAAAATAGATAAAAAATAAGATAACTGGCTTAAAAAATAATAAACTTCTAAGGTTCTACAATAAATCTCACCTTTATGAATCTGTGTAGATCGCCCGCCTTGATTCGGAAACAAGGAATAAAGCGGGAACCTCGTGACACCTGTACGAAATATTATAAAATTTACTAACAATAGATACCTACTTACTACTAATCTAAATTAGAATAATAAATACTAATATAGTGAAAAATACAATATCTACCGATAAAAAAAATAAACTTATACAATACTAGTGGGCGCGCGCAGCTTCGCTCGCTTATTTACACCTTTAGGGGTGAATTCTAAAAAACCACGAAACATGTGTTCAAATTTTATAAAAATCGGTGCCGATTTAAAAAAAATCCATACAACTTTCAACCCCTATTTCATGCCTTTAGGGGTAAAATTTTTCAAAATCCTTTCTTAGTGGATGTCCAGATTATGAAAATAAATATCTTTCCAAATTTCACGTTTTTACACACAGCGATTACGGCTATGCGTGCGTCTTACCTCAGTCAGTCAGGTACATGTCCTTTTATATACATATATAGATTATACCTGAGAGAAAACCACCGTCTTTATCCGCCATATCTAAAATCTAGTGAACTCGTGTCTAGACTCACAGAACTCAACGCGGCGCTTTGTTCAACCAGAACAAGAGAAATAATAATAAAATTTACTTTACTCGAACAGAAATCGAACTCACAATCATACCTATTACAGTTGGTATTTCCACAATGGCTCTAAAAACACAATAATTCAATAATAATAAGGTAAAAACTAATAACATACCTTGTTGCAGGTCAGTGGGCGGGCGGGAGCGGGCGCCCCCCGCCGCCCCGCCCAGCATCGCCCCTCACACACCACCTCACCACCTGAGAACAATGAGAAAAATGTTATTATTTATATTATATTAGAATTAATTGTTTTTATTTATATTCTATTATATTATAATTAACTGAGTTTAAATGGAGGTATTATAAGGTATTTATATGGCAGTATATATAGATACCTATGACTCCAATTACCAACTCGTTTGCGCACAAAAGATTAGGCATAATCTAGTTCATATCTCAGATTTTGAATGGATATTTTTTTAAAAAAATCGATGAACTGCTTTGGTTCTTCCTTAATAGGAATATTTTTTAGTTTCTCATTTTAATTGAACTACGCGCGACGTTGAGTTCCGCCACTCAACGCACAACTCCTACACAATTCGGCAGAAAGTGGAGAACGGAGAGTCTTAACATTAGGTTCTCTCTGCCTATCCTGCTGTGTACAGCGTGAAGCTTATTTTATTATTAATATTTATTTTATTTGCTAATTAAAAAATCCTTTACACGAACACAAATATTTAAAGCTAAAATCTATACTCCTCCATCCATACTCCTGGAAAAAATTTCTAGATACGCCCATGGCCAGCGAGGATTAAACGATCGCAATACGAAAAGTTGCTTTTAAATATAAAAAAATACCATAACAAACACTAAGATGCCAGTCGTAGCGCAGGGGCGCGACTGGTTGTGGGTTCGATTCTCACTCGAGGAAATGAAATAATTAATACATAAATTTTTTCGCTCTGGCATCGCGTCAGTCGAGGCTAAACGCGGCGTTGAATTCCGCTACTCAAAACGCAATGCCTCCGAAATTCAGCAGAAAGTGGGGAACATAGTTCCTTTAGACTAGACTCCCTCTGTCTATCCTTCTATATGCAGGATATAGCGTGAAGCCAAAAACAACACCAAATAATTATACTAGTGTTGTACCTACAGCTTTTATGCTAAGTAATAACGTAATGTTTATCGATACATATATATACATATATAGCGCAAGTATGATGTTATCGACATTGCAATTCTATGATGACACATATTGCCAACGTCCATTTTATTATCGACAGTTATACGCCTATCCATCTAGTATCATCCATCACTTTAATATTAATATATTTGCAACAAAAGTGTAATTTAATTTCTTTTTTTTTAGCTTCACGCTGTATGCATGTAGCAGGGTAGGCAAAAGGAACCTGGGAACTTAGTATATAGACACTCCGTTCTTTTCCGATTTTCCGCGAAACTCAACGCCGTGCTTTGATTCGCTTTGTTACAGGAGCGAAGAATGATGAAATGAAAAAAGTTCATTTCGTCGAGTAAGAAACGAATCCACAACCTGTCGCGTTAACAATCGCACGCTTGTGCTCCTGCACCACGTCTGGCCTCAAAATTAATTATTATTTTTTATTTTTAGCTTCATACTGTATTCCACATATAGAAAGACATACAGAGAGAACCTAGTGTTAAGATATTAATTTCCTAACTGTTCAACCAATTCGCCTTGGCGTTTTGAATGGCGGAACTCAACGCTGCGCAATATATAAGACCATAACATACTCTTAGTTTAGTACAGTAGATAATAAAACCATTTCGCCGATACATGCAAAGGCCTTTAAGTTTCGTATAACGCCCGTTCCTACATCCCGTTATTCGGTTAGGTTTAATTTAGTTTTATGTGTTACTATTAGGCTAATCTAAGCTGACTGAAGAGCTTCTAGTGACTAAATGTCAATACGAAGTTAAGAATTAAATCTTTTTACACTAAGTAATAATAAAAACTTGAAGAATTTGTTTGGATGAACGCTGTAATCTCAGGAAATGCTGGTTTGAATCGAAATTCTTTTAGGGTTTTTTTGGAATGTGTCATGTGTCATACTGTGTATGGTTTTCTCTTGGTTATTTCAATTTGACTGGGCGAGCAAATCTGCAAGGAAAACCCTTGTTATTTATATATTAAAAAAAGTAAAAAATTAAGTCACGCTTTAGCTATATAGCGGAACCTAGTGTTAAGAAACTCTATCCCCACTTTCCGGCGAGTTCTGGAGGTATTGCGTGTTGAGTGGCGGAACTTAACACCGCGCTTTGCCTCGACAC
The DNA here is from genome assembly GCA_013403705.1 of Heliconius hermathena. Classification (NCBI taxonomy): domain Eukaryota; kingdom Metazoa; phylum Arthropoda; class Insecta; order Lepidoptera; family Nymphalidae; genus Heliconius; species Heliconius hermathena. The sequence continues at coordinate 282,998 of JAAIXJ010001731.1, read as the reverse complement.
CAGAACGAAGAAATGAAAATATAATTTGAAATAAATATTTCATGCCTTGAAGTGGGGATCGAACCCACAACCAGTCGCGTTTAGTCACACACTCGTGCCCCTGCGCCACGACTGACCTCTTTATTAGTATAGAAGTATAGATAAATATATAATATAAAGATTATACGACTGCAATCACCACGAAGTTACTGCCAGCTAATTGGTAGTTATAAACTCGATGCTAACCCTATTCCTTAGTTCTCTTCACAAAAAGAAGCTTTACATAACCAATATGGTTAGACATGACCGGATTTGAACCTTATACTATTATCTTAAACTCGATTATTGAATTTTTAACAATACGTCAGAACAGACTGTAAAAAAAAACATTGTTCGGTGTTCTATCGAAGTGTGAGATGTGGGAATAAATTAAGTTGACCCATTTCAAATTTTTTACAGGTATGGAACCTTCTTGGAATTTTGTGGATAGATTAATATCGTCAAGGCTTCGTTTTACTATGGTGCACCTACCTAATAGCTTTAGATTTTTTCTTAATAATTAAATAAACCAATTAAATTTGATGTATTGTTGAATATACTGCTTGAAAGCGATAAGAAATGGTCGTTAGATTAACGATTTGTGGAAACATCGCGATTGTTGTGGATTCGATTCCCACTCAGATGAATAAATTATCTTCATTTTCTTGCTCTGCGAATGAAACAAAGCCCGTTATTGACAATACCGATCACGCTATATGAAAAGGGAGCGCCTTAACATTAGGTTCCCTCTGACTACCCTGTTGTATAATATGATTGGTTTTGAACTGTCTCCTGACTTGTTGAGGCTGTAAACGCGACTGGTTGTGGGTTCGATCCCCACTCGAGGAGATGATTTTTGACTTAAATTTATATTTCCATTTCTTTGCTCTGGTTTCGAGGTTAAGCGCGGCGTTGAGTTCTGCCACTCAACACGCAATACCTCTAGAATTCGACAGAAAGGAGAAAGGAGTGTCTTAACACTAGGTTCCCTCTGCCTACCCTGCTGTGTGCGGGATACCGCGTGAAACTGATTTATTTGTAATACGCTTGTAAAATCGTCCTTCATATATTCCCTCGTATCTTACAGATATTCATTCATAAGTACGAACATACTATACCTAACTAAATGTGTAAAGTCAATTTATGCGATGAAACCAGTTCAATCGATAAAGCGAAATTTTAAAAATTAAATTCTTCTCAGGTCATTCACCATTTGTATCACATTTATATTTTATTAATTGAAACTGTAGTGAATATTAACTTTTAATAAAATTAATTAATAATAATATATACAAATACTACACTATATTCTATTTTCAAATTTACTTAAAACTAAAGTTAATATTTATATTTATTATAATTCATCCGCACGCAGCGCATTCGCAAGATAAACTTGTTTCGAGTTTTTTTGCTGTGCGTGACGTAGCCTGCTTGCTAGCTACGAGTAAAGAGTCGGCTACTATCGCTTGCGACGTTCACTTGTTTTAATATTGTACTCATTGCTTGTTTTCAATTTTAAGCCTTATCTTCTTACTAATACGTATCTGTTTCGCTTATCTGTTTCTTTTACTATTTCTTTAAATTTCTTTATTTCCTTCTGTGAGTGTGTAAAATTATTCTCTTGTGTATCTTCTTAAAGTGTAAATAAATTTGGACAATTATTCCACAAAATTTTGGAAATTTAATTTCACTCCATAATTGAAAATATAGAATATTATTAAATAGCGTAGTTCACAAAAACCGCTATATTGGTGACCCCGAAATTAGTGAACACTACGTTAAATATCTACGTTTTCTGCTGGCGAGAAGATTAAAAACGGCAAGAGGCCATTTTGACGACCTTTGCAAGGTGACCTCTAGTACACGATGGAGGACGCGACTACATCCAACGTTTGTAGGATTGGCGTGCGTATTCCACCATTCTGGCCGGAAGAACCAGCCCTTTGGTTTTCACAAATTGAAGGTCAGTTTGCTTTATCTAATATAACAAGTGATGCTACAAAATTTTATTACGTTGCCGCTCAGTTGGACAATCAATTTGCTGTCGAGGTGAAGGATATTATAATTTCTCCTCCCGAGACGGATAAATACATCACTCTTAAAACGCAGCTAATTAAAAGATTATCTGCGTCTCAGGAAAAGAAGGTGATGCAGTTGCTGAGGCATGAGCAGCTAGGTGATCGCAAGCCATCGCAGTTTCTGCGATACATACAAGATCTTGCGGGTTTGTCTGTCCCCAAAGATTTTTTAAAAACATTATGGTCTAGTAGATTACCGCAAAATATTCAAACTGTTATAGCTTCGCAGCCTGATCTACCTATAGAAAAATTAGCTGACCTGGCAGACAAGGTGCACGAAATAGCACCCTCATCACCACAAGTCGCAAGCACGTCTGCGATGGCCACACCCCCTGCACCCTCCATGTTGGAAGAAATGGCCAAGCAGATCCAACTCCTGACCAAGCAGGTATCTGAACTCTCGACCCAGGTACGTCACAATTCGGTACCATTCAAGTTCAGAGAGCGTTCCCGGAGCCATTCCAGGCATCGTCGGAAGTTAACTTCCCACCAAAAATGTTGGTACCATTTTAAATTTGGTTCCAGCGCAAAGAAATGTGTACAGCCATGTACTTACGGAGAATCGGAAAACTCTCTGGGCAGCCGGAAGTAGCGGCCAACGTCTGCCCTTTACCTACAGGCCGTCTTTTTATTACCGACCGTATTTCAAAAATGCTTTTCCTCATAGATACTGGTTCTGATCTCTGTGTTTTTCCACGGTTGGCTACCAAGGCGCCCTGTACCAAGACGAAGTATGAACTTATGGCAGCCAACGGTACAGTCATTCACACTTATGGTCCTACATTATTGCAGTTGGACCTAGGACTGCGACGTACTTTCACCTGGAAATTTACCATCGCTGATGTTTCAAAGCCGATTATTGGCGTAGATTTTCTGATATTTTACAATCTTCTTGTAGATTGCAGATATCAGCGCCTCGTCGATGGAACTACTACTCTATCAGTGCAAGCACTAAAAGAAAATATCTCCGATGACCTTGCGTCGGTCAAAGCCATCTCGGGAGAATCAAAATACCATCAGCTGCTTCATGAGTTCCCAGAGGTAACGAGACCATCAGGTACGTCTTCCCTACCTAAGCATAATACTGTGCATTACATCAAAACCATTCCCGGACCACCAGTTACTAGTAGACCTCGTCGCTTAGACCCAGTTAGACTGAAAGCGGCCAAAAAAGAATTTGATGATATGCTCTCACAGGGAACTGCCCGCTCGTCTAACAGTTCGTGGTCTTCTGCTCTGCACTTAGTTAAGAAGAAGGACGACGGATGGAGACCATGTGGTGATTATAGAGCACTCAATGCTCGCACAGTACCTGACAGGTATCCTATTCGCCATATTCAAGATTTTTCCTATCAACTCTCTGATTGTTCAGTATTTTCAACTATCGACTTGGTTAAGGCGTACAATCAGATACCGGTACACGTCGAAGATATCCACAAAACAGCCATTACAACTCCTTTTGGACTTTTTGAGTTCCCGTACATGACCTTCGGACTGCGCAATGCAGCACAAACATTTCAAAGGTTCATGGACGAAGTACTACGTGACTTTGATGAGTTTTGTTTTGGTTACTTAGACGACATTTTGGTATTTTCCAGTTCTGAAGAGCAACATCAGCGCCATATCAGACTACTCTTCACCAGGCTCAAGGAGTATGGTGTTTTGATAAACACATCCAAATGTGTCTTCGGGCAGCGACAGGTAAAATTTCTTGGTTACCTAGTGTCAGGTTCTGGGACTCAACCTTTAGAAACGAACGTAAAGAGCATACAGGAGTGCAGCGTGCCTAAAACTGCTAAGGAATTAAGACGTTTCCTTGGTATGTTTAACTTTTATCGTCGTTTTATTCCCGGCGCCGCAAACATTCAAGCACCATTAGACTCTGCGCTTTTAGGACCCAAGATGAAAGGAGCTAGGCCGATCACAATGACACCTGAGATGATGGAAGCTTTTGATAAATGTAAGACTTGTTTATCTCAAGCCACGTTATTAGCTCATCCGGATCCATCTGCAGAACTAGCTATTGCCACTGATGCATCTGATGTCGGTATTGGAGCAGTACTTCAGCAACGTGTCAACAACGTATGGCAACCTCTTGGTTTCTTTTCTAAGAAATTAACATCCGCACAAAAGAAGTATAGTCCTTACGACCGAGAGCTTTTAGCTATTTATGAAGCCATTAAATATTTTCGACACATGGTTGAAGCTAGAAACTTTGTGATTCACACTGATCATAAACCTCTCACCTATGCATTCAACATTAATAGGGAGAAATGCTCACCGCGCCAATATCGGTACTTTGACTATATTTCACAGTTCACAACCAGTATTCAGTACTTACCAGGACGTTTGAACGTAGTGGCTGATACATTGTCACGACTGGAAGAGGTGAGTCGTTCTATTGATTACCAGGCTCTGGCACTTGCTCAAGATACTGATCCTGAACTGCTAGGTCTGCTTCAAAAAGGCTCATCGTTAAAACTCGTTAAGGTAGACTTGCCAGACTCTAACCAGAAGATCTACTGTGACGTATCAATGTCTTCTCCACGCCCGTTCATTACTCAGAAATTTCGCCGACAAGTTTTTGAAGCGTTACACAGCTTGAGCCATCCTGGTAGGACAGCTACAGTGCGGCTGGTAACACAGAGATTCGTATGGCCAGGGATTCGCAAGGACTGTAGAGAGTGGACACGAGAGTGTATACTTTGTCAAAAGAGCAAAGTTCACCGTCATACCCTTGCTCCCTTATCCTCAATCCCAACTCCTACGTCGAGGTTTGCACACATCCACCTCGACATTATCGGACCTTTAACCATTTCGTCTGATTTCAGGTATTGCCTTACAGTCATCGATCGTTTCACACGATGGCCTGAGGCATACCCACTCAAAGACATCACAGCTGATTCCTGTGCGGCCGCCCTTCTCTCTGGTTGGATAGCAAGATTTGGTTGCCCTCTTCGAATTACAACCGATAGGGGACGTCAATTCGAGTCGCATCTCTTCAAGGCACTATCAGCCATGATTGGTGCACATCATTTTAGAACCACTTCATATCACCCAGCTTCCAATGGCTTGATCGAGAGACTTCATCGGCAGCTAAAAGCAGCTATCATGTGCCATTCCTCTTCAACCTGGACGGAAGCACTTCCGTTAGTGCTGCTGGGCATCCGTAGCGCCTGGAAGGACGACATTCAGGCTTCAGCAGCTGAGCTGGTCTACGGGGAGCCCCTTCGTCTTCCAGGACAATTTCTCGCACCCTCTGAAGATTACAAGACAGGTGATATCACAAATCTGGTTACTCGTCTTCGTGCTAGTATGGCACGACTCTCGCCGAAGCCCACGTCATGGCATAGGACAGGTCCTTTTCATATTCCGGCCGACCTTGCAGACTCGACACATGTTTTTTTACGGCAGGACCACGTCCGCAAACCACTGGAACCACCATATGCAGGCCCGTACAAGGTTCTTAAAAGGACGCCTAAATATTTTCAGATAGACATATCTGGTAAGCCTAACAACGTAAGTGTGGACAGGCTCAAGCCCGCATATGTTACGCGAGAGGCCGTTCCTGTATCAAACAGACCAGTTACTGCACCAAAGGCAATCTCTCAGTCTGATGTGGAGCAGAAACTTGAGAAGCGGACACGAAGCGGCAGAACAGTTAGATTTCCAGATTACTATCGCCCTTAACCAGGTCTCTGGGGGGGAGTACTGTAGTGAATATTAACTTTTAATAAAATTAATTAATAATAATATATACAAATACTACACTATATTCTATTTTCAAATTTACTTAAAACTAAAGTTAATATTTATATTTATTATAATTCATCCGCACGCAGCGCATTCGCAAGATAAACTTGTTTCGAGTTTTTTTGCTGTGCGTGACGTAGCCTGCTTGCTAGCTACGAGTAAAGAGTCGGCTACTATCGCTTGCGACGTTCACTTGTTTTAATATTGTACTCATTGCTTGTTTTCAATTTTAAGCCTTATCTTCTTGCTAATACGTATCTGTTTCGCTTATCTGTTTCTTTTACTATTTCTTTAAATTTCTTTATTTCCTTCTGTGAGTGTGTAAAATTATTCTCTTGTGTATCTTCTTAAAGTGTAAATAAATTTGGACAATTATTCCACAAAATTTTGGAAATTTAATTTCACTCCATAATTGAAAATATAAAATATTATTAAATAGCGTAGTTCACAAAAACCGCTATAAAACAATAATAATAAATTACTGTTATATATGTCATTTTTTATTTTTACGTTGGGGTAGGGCAGAGGGAATCTAGAACCTAGGGCCTATAACCTATGTTCGGTTGCCATTAAGACCCTTCCATTCTTCACTTTTTGCCGAATTCTAGAAACATTGAGTGTTGAGTGGTGGAACACAACGCTGCTGTTTACATCGTTATCAGAGCGCATAACTGTAATGTTTAAATATTTAATTTTCTCGAGTGGAAATCGAACCCACCACCTGTCGCGTCTATCGTCCAACGCAACGACCGCAACTGCCTCAAAATGTAACTTTATTATAAAAGATCACGTTTAGAATATAAATATTTTAATTAGGTACAGTGATCAGTTACAATAGTTACTGGAAACGAAACAAGAATTGATAAAACTTTAACAATAAGGATAATTTGCGGTTATTTAGTACTAAGGCGGTCGTGGCGCAGGCGTAACGACGAGCGACGGTTTTGGGTTTGATCCCAACTCGAGGGAATGAATTATTCTTTGTTAATATTTCCACTTCTTTGCTCTGGCACCAAGGCACAATGCCAGCGTTGAACTTCGCCACTCCAAACGCAATGCCTCAAAAATTACGACGGAAAGTCGGGACAAGGGTGTGTTAACACTAGGTTCTTTCTGTCTACGCTGCCGTTTGCGGGATACAGCGTGATGCTGATTTATTTTACTAGGTATTATAATATAATTTTATATGAACAAAATAATTAACGAAGATACTGTAGCTCCGACTACCCCGCTAGAGATAGAGTGCGAAGTTAAATTAAGTTATTAATGAAGATGCTATGTCGCACTCAAAGACATCAATTTGTATTAAACGGATATTAGATGTCAGGATGCTAAGCTAAAGCTCCGATGTACCAATGCGTCTATCGGTTAGAAACTACATAAGAGAGGTAGAAAACAAGATATAACTAGTGGTTGCCTGCGACTTCGCCTTAACTCCGCCAAACACGCAATGGAGAATTCAACGGAAAATGGGGAACGGAAATCTGTCAATGGGAACGGAGTGTCTTAACACTAGATTCCCACTGCTTATCCTTCTATACATGGTATACAGCGTAATACCACTAAAAAGAACTACATAAGTATTACTAATAATAAAAACAAAAGAAGGCACAGACAAAGACAAGGCAAAACTCCATAGTCAAGTGACTATTAAATAATAAGAAAAAAAAAGTAAACTAACATTAAGCCTTTCGTTTTCAGCTTGACTGCAATTTAGGCATAAGCGCGTAGTGCGTCGTAAAGCCTTATGGTCTATTCATTGTGTTCATTTGACGTTACGTGGGTAGTTGAGTTACAGTTTATTGGTCGGTACCTGAATTTAGTTTGAAATATTACATTTTTTCATACTTTTTTTACTAGGTATATGAAGTAAAAACTATGGGAAATAAAATCTTTGATTGTCGCTATTATTATACATTTTAAATGAAATTATTTGACCGGTTTCTCTATCGGTGTCCACGTAGGTACTACTGCAAAGTGTTCGAAATTGCGGGATCCAAAAATGTATAATACTATTTTTGACATTTGACAAAGTGTTAGAAAATATTTATTTAGAAAACGTATAAAAATTTGAACGTAGCGAGATTTGAACCCGCACTTCTTGGAAACCGTCTAACCACTAAGCCATTCGAATATCAAGCTATAACGAAATTCTTATCTTATATTTTTACTACTATTTTTATTTTACTACTACTGTATTCTTACTATTATTAATTCAATTATTTTATTATTGTGGTGGTTCTTTGATTATGGCGTTCCGAAAGATGAGAAAGATGTGGAGAGAACACGAAGGAGGTTGTACGGTAAAAAAGAGAACAAGAAGAGATGTTATACAATAGCAGAAAAAAGTAGATAAAAAAGAAAATTAATTATTTATTTATATTAGAATATTTTTTTATTCCGTTCGTCTTTAACTTAAACCAGTTTCTAATGAAAATTCTAATCCAAACACGTTGCTAGGCGGGTCCCTCATCGCTAGGATCAAGAAACCCTAGTAAAGGAGGGACTGTGCTATAGGTATCATATACAAATAGGTATAAGTATATTATTTCTTTTGTAGACTTCGCCATCTTCTGTTATTCGAATAATGGTAAAATCTCTCTTTTGACGATTTTTTTTTGGTAAAATACGGTTGTAAATAACTTTTATTTTGTATCGTGTAAACTTTTCGCTACTTATATGTAATAATACTAATACTTTAAAAATTCAAATGGGATAAAAGAGGAAATCAAAATATTCAATATTAGTATGAATTTTAAATGAAGTACTACTACAGTGCATGCTTGCAATTTGATAGATTAGTTTTATTAATATAGAGATTTAGATATATGTGGTTACTCTGGGTAACGACGCGAAGCGGCGTTGAGTTCCGCTAATAAACACGCAACGACTCGAAAGTTCCGCGGAAACTGGCGAACGGAGCCTCCCTTCCCAGAACAAGGAAGTGAAAATATTAAATTGTCTCGAATGGGAATCGACTCCACAACCTGTCGCGTCTACAGTCGCACGCTTGTGCCCCTGAGCTACGACTGGCTCAACTTACTTCCATTTGAACCACTCAAAAAAAAGAAATCACGACACACAAACAATATACACCCAATTAGGCTATAGTTATAACTATACTATGTTGAATTTATTATATATACCTATCTACCTTATATCTCGACTCATCAACACACTACAATTCACTTATATCCAAAAGTTTCTTTAATATATATGAAACCAGTCATCGCCTGCAACTTTGTTTATGTGGATTTCTAGGTGTAAGTAAAAAACCCCAAAAAAGTTTTTCCCGTTCTCTTAGGAATTTCTAGAAATATAAATGTATTGGAGGACGAAGAGAGTAATAAGGCACTACACTCTCTTATTTTTCAAATTCAATAGTAAAAGTCAATCACGGAAGAGATTTATATAATACCAACGACCCGCTTGCGACTTCGCCCGCTGAAAACTACACAATTATATATTTAATAAGTTGGATTACATTTTAAAGACAGTATACTTATAAATAAAACTAACACAAACGAACAGACAAAATCGACAAACAGACAAACATTTTAAAAAATAATTGTTTTGGATTCTATTACATTGATACATGACCTAATAACATTTTTTCTTATATACGAGTATCTCCCATGACCGACATCGAATAGATATAGGTAGATTTTTACATTTAGATATATAGGTACAAATTATTATTTACGAACAGTTACTAGTAAGGTGGAGAACGGAGTGTCTTAACACTAGGTTCCCTCTGCTTACCCTGCAGTAAATTTTATTGTGGTTATTGAAATTTAATATTTATTTGTGATGATTAGAATTATTTTTCTCCGTATGGAAAGTCTATTCATTGACAAATAATAGTTTTAAGAAAGGGAAATGAGTTCCAAATTAAAAAGATATTTTTTAGGATTTCGTATGTCACAAATTTGAAGGGTTACAGCGTGAAGCTGATTTAATTTTAATTTTATTTTACTAGTATGTACATAAAAGGATCGTCTAAGCTACAATTATATAAAAGTCATACAAAAATCTAAATTTATTAGGACATCCTTATATCCATATCATATATAGTCGGCTTCGAAGCCGCAATTAAGTAATTGTATTTAATGAACAACTGAGCCAAAGCGTTAATTAAAATGTTAAAATTAAACGCGCCACTGACAGGAATAGTATAATAACGTTTCATTTTCACTATGGCGGTGGAGTTGAGACATTTCTAACTAAAGTTGTATATATGGGCGAATAGAGGCCAGTCGTGGCGCAGCGGCACTAAGTGTGACTGTAAAACCGACTGGTTGTGGGTTCGATCCCCACTCGAGGAGATGAAATGTTTACTTAAATTTATATTTCCATTTCTTCGCTCTGGTGTCGAGGCTAAACGCGACGTTGAGTTCTGCCACTCAACATGTAATGCCTCCAGAATTCAACAGAAAGCGGGGAACGGAGTGTCTTAACACTAGGTTCCCTCTGCCTACCCTGGTGTGTGCGAGATACAGCGTGAAGCTGTTTTGGGGTAGTTGTGTAATTTTCTATAGCATGCTGTATCACGCATATAACAGGGTATGCAAATGGAACCTAGTATTAAGACACTCCGTTCCCCACGCACCGCCGCGCCGTATTTTCGAGACATCGCGCGCTGAATGTAGGAAAGAGAAGAGCTGAGCCCATGAGTTACGCCAAACTCACTGACCATTGAGTTCAAATCTTATTATTGCCGGTGCGTGATACAAAGGAGGGTAATGTGTTTATCACTATATCTATGTATGTTTGTTTCTGTTTGGCGTAGTAAAGATCAAACGGGTAAACCAATTTTGATGATTCTATTTCAATCAATTCGTCTTAATTTTAAGACTAAAATCCAGGAAATATGTCAAATGGTCCTTGCATAGATATTTAAATATGTCGTTACATCTTTTCATATGTTTTTTTTAATTTTAAATAGGAATATCCTACTTATATTATAATTTTAGGCAGAGGGAGACTCCGGTTCTCCACTTTCCGCTCAATTTTCGGAACATTTCTTATTAATTCGCGGAGCTCAACGCCGCGTGCCTATACACCAAAGCCGGTAAATAAGAATAATTGATTCCTATTACGTACATATATAAATATGTATTATATTATATAAGTATTCAATATAATACATGTTCTATTGGGCACGCGTCGGCATTTCGTGCGTTTATCTTCCCGGAACTGAACGATAGCGGCTATCAGAAGCAGGGTCGAGAGCTGTTACGTACTTATATAATTTTTATAAAATACTTCAAATTTTATTGTGGTTATTAAAAAAATTAATAAATAAATCAGCTTCACGCTGTATCCCGCACAAAGCAGGGTAGGCAGAGGGAACCTAGTGTTAAGACACTCCATTCCCCACTTTTTGCAGATTTCTGCAAGGTGTGCGTGTTGAGAGGCAGAACTCAACGCCGCGCTTAGCCTCGAGACCAGAGCGAAGAAATGGAAATATAAATTTAAGTAAATATTTCATCTCCTCGAGTGGGGATCGAACCCACAACCAGTCGGTTTTACAGTCACACTTCGTGTATGGAAAGTCTATTCATTGACAAATAATAGTTTTAAGAAAAGGAAATGAGTTCCAAATTAAAAAGATATTTTTTAGGGTTTCATATCCAAATGGGAAAAAATTTTATAATTTCGTAATGTCAATCTGTCTGTATGTCACAATCATTTTACACGGAGATTACGGGTACTATATGGTTAGACCGTGGAGGTTAGATGTACTTTATAAAGAGCTACAAAATAATGTAGTATGATTTTGATGGAGAGAAGAATGAAAAACGAATCGAGAGAGCATGGGTGAGTATCATTAGATAGGTCTTTTTAAATGGTATAGAAGTTTTGAAGCTTGAACTACACAATTATTTATTTACTTATCTCAATTACTTTTCTCTTCTAAAAAGAATACTGTTTTAAAGACTATAAATAGATTGAAAACTAAAGATTCAGCCAATTCAATAAGTTTAACTTGTTTTGTAGCAATATGCATGCAATATATGCTAAATATTGATATAACTGTAAATAAATCGATGAAAGTAAGAATAAAACTAAAATTTAAGGGAAATTTGACAAAATACAATAATAAAAACTGTGTCTGTGTCTAAGATTAGCATGCCCAAGTGCACCGACAAACAGACAAAAGATTTAAAAATAATTGTTTTGGGTTCTATTACATTGATAAATGCTACCAATAATAGACTTTCTCATATATCTTCCATGTACACAGAACCATCAGTACCATTTTATTAATCACGCTGTATCCCGCACATATCCTGCTGATAGGCAGAGAGAACCTAAGTTAAGTTAAGACACTCCGTTCCCCACTTTCCGCCGAGTTCTGAAGGCATTGCGCGTTGAATGGCGGAACTCAACGCTGCGCTTTGCCTCGACACCAGAGCGAAGAAATGAAAGTATAAATGTAAATAAATATTTAATTTTTTCGACTGAGGATCAAACCAACAACCAGTCGCTTTTACAGTCACACTTTGTGCCCCTGCGCCACGACTGGCCTCTTTCGCCATTTTATTATATGTATAGATTTAATATATCTACATTTCTAAACTTACGCATAATATCCATCTGCTTCCCATGCTTGATATGTACCTACGCACTTCCTTTATGGTTTAAAAAGTTCCTCGAGGCGAGTTGCACTATTACAGATGTTAATTTAAATAATGATCGATAAATTAAAAATACTAAACAGTACTTAGTAGCTTACGTATTTTTTAAAGGAATTTCGAACTTATTAACTCTATCATAAAAGACATAATGCATAAACATTATACATTAGCGGTCACTCGTGGCGCAGGCGCACAAGCGTGTGAGTGTAGACGCGACAGGTTGTGGGTTCGATTCCCATTCAAGACAATGAAATATTTAATATTTCAATTTCTTTGCTCAGTGAACAAAGCAAGCGCGTTGTAATTTTCCGCCACTTAAAAAGCAATGCCTCCAGAATTCGGCGGTAAGTGGGAAACGGAAGTGTCCAAATGGGAACGTAGAGTTTTAACACCAGGTAAGGAAAATAACAAACAAACATACTACAGCTCTTCGCTTTTCACGCATAGCAGAGTAGGCAGAAGAAAAGTAGTGTTAAAACACTTCTTCCCACCTTCTGTCCAATTTTAGTCATTTTACACCAAAAATATTTAATATTCCAGCAAAATAGCAAGAAAAAAACAAAAAAGAACCTATAAATATACACATTTAATTTAATAACATTAAACTTAATCTCCTTCCATTTCAACATTAATTAAACTCCTTAATTTATTTGCACGGCGCGTGAACTATTACATGAGGATCTCGTATATTTACTTTGATGTTGTTTTATTAAAACAAGTGAAGGTAGTCTCTGATGTAGGTATACCTATAGCTATAGAATAGGTAGGTAATAGGTATATAGTAGTAGTAGGCATAGCTAAGGGCGTTTGAACAAGACCACGCTAGCGTAACTCGTACTACGCACTTCACGTAAACAGGTAGGTACAGATAGAAGAGGATTTTTTTTCAAAAAAATATTAAATATATTATATTATGTTTTAAGATATATAAATATATTATGTTCTAAGATAACTGTTGTATTATTATCTTTTTTATATCAAGTAATTATTGATATTTATAAAACATGCCGTAGATAATATTGAATTTTTTAAATCATCATCATCATCATCTTTACAACGCAGAGGGATAGAAAAGAATACATTACAATTTATTTCTTAAATTTTCGCGCCCGTTTTTTAGAGCCTGACGGTTTTTATTAAATACATTCTATTCTTTTAAAAATTAAACTTAACACTCTTGAGGTCGGTCGTGGTGCAGCGGCTCAAAGTGTGACTGTAAAATCGATTGCTTGTGGATTCGATCCCCACTCGAGGAAATGAAATATTTAATTACATTTATATTTTCATTTCTTCGCTCTGGTGTCTGGCAAAACTCAATGTCTCCAGAACTTGGCGGAAAGTGGGGAAACGGAGTGTCTTAACACAAGATTTCCTCTGCCTGCCCTGATGTGAGCTTCATACTGCGTGAAGCTGAAAAAAAACTTAACATTCACTTTCAAGACTAAGTAAAGTAATGCATCGTAACATAAGACAACTCAAACGATGAACTTAAAATATTAACACGACAGCCGACAGTAAGGAATAAGAGAGATAATGTTAAAATAAAATCATCTGTTAATATATTCAATTAGCTGAAAGTGGGTGCGACAGATCCACAAATCACAACAATGTTACCGTTTTCCGGACAGCTTTATGACAAGTGATGTGAATACGCGAATATAATTTTAAAACCGAACGTAGGCCATGATGGCCTCGTAATTCAAAACGGCAAAATAAAGCTGGGATGAGCTATAAAATTTGAAAATGCCTGTATTTTCGTTTTTTTTTTACGATGGAGTAAAAAAATCTAACTTAATTAGGTCTATTAAAGAATTTTAGGGATAAAGAGTCTCTAAGAGAAATAACTAAGGTATTTCAAATAACATCGTAAACGCGACGGTTGTGAGTTTGATTCTCACTTGGGGGATAGAATATTTAACAATTGCATTTCCTCGCTCGCTCATAAGGAAACAAAACACAGCGTTGCGTTTCGTCACTCAAAACGCAATGCCTCAAGAATTCGGTGGAAAATAGGGAATGGAATGTCCTAATAGTAGGTTCCTAGGCGTACCCTAATAGGCGTAAAAAAAATACTGCAAATTTAAAATAAAAACTAACCACTCTCAAATTTAAACAAAAAAAAACAACAAAATCTTTTACTTTCCATACTAAATTGCTGACGCTACATAATTTCACTTCACTTTTTTACTACAGCCGTACAAGTGGTGACATTCGGATAACATGGAAAGAGCAGTTCGCCTAATGCGTCCTTATATAAATTTTACTATCTTGAAAATAGAGTCCCACATTGTACCTACGACGTTGTACGAGAGGATGTATGTAAATGTTTTAATTTTAATACCAACATTACTAGAGATACTTGCGCTACATTTAAATATATTATACATTTTTAATGTAAAATAGAGGCATAAATGTTATAATTATTTTTAATATTTTTAAAGTGTTATTCCACACTTAGGAAAGAAAAATGGTCGGTTTCCGGGAGGCGCGGGTTCGAGTCCCGCTACGTCCAAATTTAATGTTATAATTACTTTGGTAAACTGTAATGTTGTTTAAATATCTGATGTGGTGCAGTGTAACCGTTGGGTTGTAAATGTGTGGTTGTGGGTTCGATTCTCATTCGAGAGAATGACAATGAAACTTTGAAATTTATTTATTCTGGTATATAATATGATACGATAAATAGGTTGACAGATCAATATAGAAGAGGTCGAAGCTATAAAAAGTTTTATAAATACCTAAACCTATATCTATAAGTTTACCTTCTTCTATGTGACTGGAAGAGATCTCCATTAGAGATAAATTTACGTCTTGCCAAGTATATATTTTTTGTATTTATTACTTCTACAAGTTGCTATATATCTATCTATTCCATATAAACAAAACAACTAAATAGTATAATTTCCCCATCCAACTATACAAAAACTAAAACATAAATTAGCTGATCTGAACCCACTATCACCATCATCACCAACAAATCCTATAAATTGTAAATATAAAGTAAAAACAAAACTACATCCACACACACTGTACTGGGGACCCGTCACCCAGGCGGTGTTTATTTAGGTTCCCCCCTGCCGTACACAGATGTAATTATCTGCCTAGATTTATACCAGAGGAAAAGTGAACGTTGAGTGGATGGTAAGCGAATTAAAACGTATACTTTGTTAAAATGGGTAGCGTTTCTACATGTTGTTTTGACGTCGTTGGTTATATAATTATAATAATAAGTATAGCTGTTGAAGTTGTCGTAGCGGCGGTTGTGGGTTCGATTCTCACTTATTATTAGCGGTTGGCAGTAGTTTTATATAAAAATTGTGTCAAATGAGAGATGAATGCCACCTCAGTCTAGCCGTGACCACGGATGACTATAAAGCGTTCCAAACGTCGGTTTCCAAAAATGTATAATACTAAATATATAGGGAGAGACCTCGGTTGACTTTCAAAAACACAGTATCAAAGATACTGGAGGAAAGTCACGTAAGAAGCATGAGGGCCCCCCATCATGAATTGGCATGTATGAAGAGGTTGATGACAGGAGAAGAGGCGGAAGAGGTATGTAGAGAAGGTAGTGTTTGGCGCTCCGTTCTCTCTGACTACTCCACTAGGAATAATGCATGAAGCTAAGTTAAGTTAAGTATAATACTAAATATATGACATTAAGAGTCGGGTTTAAGAGTTTCATTTAAAATTAATGTAAATATTTAAGTTGTTGATAATAACTTGGAACTATCAGAGAATAGATACTCTAGCGGCCGGTCTTAATAAGTTACCTATGAGTCTTTAACAATCTTTTAAAAATCAAAATTAAATCAGCTTTACGCCGCACACAGCAGGGTAGGCAGAGGGAACCCAGTGTTAAGACACTCCGTCCCCCACTTTCCGACGAGTTCTGGAGGTATTGCGTGTTGAGTGGCGAAACTCAACGCCGCACTTTTACCTCGACACCAGAGCGAAGAAATTAAAATATATATGTAAATAAATATTTCATTTCCTCAAGTGGGGATCGAACCCACAACCACGATTTTACAGTCAAACTTTGTACCCCTGCGCCACGACAATCTGTTAAATGATACATATACGGACATACAATATATTTCTATGTGTTACACGATTATATACCTAATGTTAAATTTAACGTTAGGTATATAAACACATACCCTGCTATATCCCGAATACAACGCGAAGCTAAAAAAAACAAAGCCTTTTTAATTTAATTTGTTTTAAATTAAATTAAAAAATCACGCTGTATCCGGCACACAGCAGGGTAGGCAGAGGGAACCCAGTGTTAAGACACTCCTTTCCCCACTTTCTGCCGAATTCTGGAGGCATTGCGTGTTGAGTGGCAGAACTCAACGCCGCGCTTAACCTCGACACCAGAGCGAGGGAATGGAAATATAAATTTAAGTAAATATTTCATCTCCTCGAGTGGGGATCGAACCCACAACCAGTCGGTTTTACAGTCACACTTCACGCGTCAGTCAGCGACACGCGCTGCGCCACGACTGGCCCAAACAAATCCAAGAGTTTAAAAAGAAAGACAGGTAAATTTAAACAATAAATAAATGTTTTAAATATACCTACCATTCACTTACAGGTTCATCTTTTAGCTCCCTTTTAATATAGCCTCTTACTCGATATTTTTTCGCCTTTCCGACTTAAAAAACAATATACATTTGCTCTACCTCTAGGCTATAAATTTTATTAATTAAATGTAACTGAATATTACATACAAAGTGTATTTTATAAAAAATAGAATATAAATATATATTTTTTTAATTTAATTACTAGCGCACTCGGACGTAGTTCTGTTTGGAAAAATGAATAGAAACATAATATATATGACTAGCCTGATGCTTTACCTGAGGCTTTGCCCACGCGATAGAATGGAAGTAGAGATTGAAACTGATATTGACCAGCTTCACGCTGTATCCCACACACAGGAGAGTAGGCAGAAGGAACCTAGTGTTAAGACACTACGTTCCCCACTTTTATTGACACACTGATATTGATATATAAAAATAATTCTGATCGCAGGTACAGTGAATTACAGTCAAACGATTAGCATTATGTAAAATAGCCTATAGTTTTTCTTTATAAATGGACAATACATATAAACCAGTAGTTCTTGAGATTGACGCAAACAACCAAACAAACTTATTTAACTTTTTAATATAAGTATAGAAGTACAGACTAATTAATTTACATTCTTTATGTAAATTAATTAGTCTTGCTTTATAAAAAGTATTTTTCGTCAGTTAAAACGGAGTATTTTAACACTAGGTTTCCTCTGCCTACCCTACTATATGCGGGATTCAGCGTGAAAGTATAAAAAAATAGTTTAGTTTGATATAATAATTATCATAAAATATACGCGATTAGATATTTGTTTATTAATTAAATTTGCTAGTCCAAATTTAAATAGTATTTCTTTTAATATATAACGATTTCTATAAATATTTTAGTAAGTTAAAAATGCTTAACAAACTCACCCACAATGATAAAGATGAAAAAAATCTAATACAATATTTCATGGGACGAACTTAATGTAGAAAATAAAGGAAGTGTTAGCTATAGGGACGGAAATTCTTTAAAATTATAGATATCGATAGTGTTAATTATATAGAATTTATAATGTATATTATTTGTTATGTTATGATTAAATTCCAATACATATGGTGTTGAGTTTTGCCACTCAGCACGCAATGCCTCCAGAATCCCGCAGAAAGAGGGGAACGGAGTGTCTTAACTCTAGGTTCCCTCTCCCTACCCTGCTGAGTGCGGGATACAGCGTGAAGCTGATTTGTTTTAAATTCCAATATGTACATTTAATACGATTGCAGGTACAGTTTGTAATATCAACGTGACGTCGTGTAATATAGCAAAATACAAAAATAAAACTTATAAATATAGTGTATCCACGCATATTGGTACTTTTAAAATGTCTATGTATAGCTTTTAAAAAATCTATTCAATGTAATATAAATTATGGTATAATTGATGGTCCTAAATATATTTTCGCTTTTAGTATATACCTATTTTTTGTTGCATTGTATGAAACAATATTCAACGTTAACTTTAAAAAGTATGCCTTTTTTTGTTTTATTCTTTTTACCACCACTTTTCTATTGCAACCTTTAAATATCGATACATTAATTGTTTTTAATTTATAAGTAAAATTTACTTGAAATATAACAATGTATGAGCCTTTGGTAAGCTTAATTATATATTTTTTCAATTCGAGTCAATAGTTCTTGAGATTATTGCTCAAACCAATATATCTGTATAATATTAGTAAATAAGTAACGAAACTCATACACGGTTATCTGACGTTCATCTTAGTAAATAAATTCTGTATCTTTTTTGTATCGTAAGCAATATTATAATTTATAGTAAATTTTCGTTAAATAAAACTTAAATTTTCATTTTATGTCTAGGAATGTGCTTCTTAGTAATCGCTTCTGGAACATTCCTCCGCTATCGTGGCGTCTGAAACACGAGTGTGATGCATAGGAATCCAAAAAAAAACATATCTGTCGCTTTATCTAACAATGAGTAATTAATCAAAGCAACTTTTTTATTTCTTATTTCACTATATCTTATCTTAACAAATTTTATTCTGACAGATTTAATAATGTTTTGAGATTATTGATGTATAAAATTTATGTAAAATTATATTAGACCAATTGCGAGTCAGAGTTTTACTAATAATTAAGATAACTAAGTGGCATTTTCTGTTGCTCTGATGCTGTAGAAATTTATCTGGTAAATGTTGGAAATTTTATTTCTTAGCAAATTTTTTTTTTGTTTAAATATGTTATAATCTATTATAATATAAGTGAATTGTATTCTTATATAAGGAATACATAATGTTATACCTTAAATAAAAATAATAATTACTAAAAAAAAACTAATTATCACCTAAAGTGATTATAATATTAAAACATTATAAATTCAGGCAAGTCGTGGCCCAGGGGAACAAAGTGTGACTGTAATATCGACTGGTTGTGGGTTCGATCCCCACTCGATGAAATAAAATATTTATTTACATTTCTTCGCTCTGGTGCCGAGGCAAAAGCGCGGCGTTGAGTTCCACCACGCAACATGAAATTTTCGGCTTAACACTAGGTTTCCTCTGTTCACCCTGGTATTTGCGGGATACAGCGTGAAGCTGATTTAATTTTTTTTAACATTATAAATAAAAACATCGACACACCGCCATCACTAGCGAGCGCTACCTGGGCGTTAGGTAGACGGTTCCGAGAACGAGCGCCACTCGATAACGATTGCAACTGAACACTTCTCATTTTACTACATTCTTCTATCTGGAGACTTCGGTATGTCAACAATGGTTACGAGGTTCCGTGTTTGTATGGATAGTTTTGAATTAATTCAATTTATCTTAAAATTATAAAGCTGAGTTTGTATGGTTGGACGCGGCAATCTCAGGAACTGTTTTTTTTGTGTAATAGTTTTATTGACGAGTAAAGCTTTAGGCTATGTTACATCATGTTAATTGTTTTGATGTTATGTTTATATTATAATGTGTCGAAAAGTATAGTGTTTATAAAAAAAAATAACTTCACGCTGTATCCCGCACACAGCAGGATAGGCAGAGGCAAACTAGTGAAAGATACTCCATTCCCCACTTTCTGCCGAATTCTGAAGGGATTGCGGGTTAAGCGACAGAAATCAACGCCGCGCTTTGCCTCGTACACATAAATATTTCATTTCCTCGAGTGGGGATCGAACTCACAACCAGTCGGTTTTACAGTCACACTTTGTGCCGCTGCGCCACGACTGGCCTCAAATAATGTAGTGTTTATACGAGTAGTTATTTCCATTTGACCACGCGAGCGAAACGGCAGTACATAAAAAAATTAAACTGCAAAGACATAAGATCACAAAAGCGAAAACATTTAAATATAGACATTGTCCAAATTAAACTTGATTTTGCAACCTGCCATTTTCATGTTCACAGTGGTCTAGAACTATAATAGTATAACTATTATAATAAACTAAATTTAATTTCATTTAAATTTATACATTTATTAATAAAGTGTGATAATTTTTTGAGGCAAAATTTAAGACACTCTATTTTGCCTCAATTAAAATTGACTTCTTGAGCATTTGTTTGTAGACTGTAGAATAAACATTTGAACAAGCAATCTTGGCCTGCTTTGAGCGGTCATAATTACGTCTATATGATAAAAGTGGACAAAATACTTATATATATANTATATATATATATTTATTATCAGGGTATAGGTATAAAATTTAAATAATATACAGTAGTCTATGGCGCACCAGCACAACATCTGATTATAAACACAACGGCTGAGGTGTGGGTTCGATTCCCACTCGGTCGTATGAATTATTTTCAGGTTCTCACATTGGTACCCAGACAAGGATAGATAGATATATCTATCTAAGATATAAACACATGAATAAGCTTCTACTACAAACATATAACTAACAAAGCTTGCTTTAGCAAAGCGTCTAAGTCCGATCAAAGTTATTCATAGAAAAAAAAAGTATATAAACAAAACCTGCGCGTTTGAAGAATAACAATCGTACTGTAGCAAAGTTCCTCGCTTCAAAACTACCGCTGTATAATAAACTTCTTTTTTTTTGCTGTCTTTCATAGAAAATGTGAATTTAAATTGTGATATTTGAAGCCAGTCGTGGCGCAGGGACACAAAGTGTGACTGCAAAACCGACTGGTTGTGGGTTCGATCCCCACTCGAGGAGATGAAATATTACTTAAATTTATATTTCCATTACTTCGCTCTGGTGCCGAGGCTTAGCGCGGCGTTGAGTTCTGCCACTCAACACGCAATGCCTCCAGAATTCAGCAGAAAGTGGGGAACGGAGTGTCTTAACACTAAGTTCCCTCTGTCTACCCTGCTGCGTGCGGGATACAGCGTGAAGCTGATTTATTTAGGTATACTTATGTCAATAACTTATACATCGTATAGTTGAGAATAGCGTCAGATGATTATAAGTTCGATGCTCGGTCAGGTGGATGTTAAAGAAAATATTTTAAGAGTTATATTGCATTGCTTTGCATGGCATTTAGCCATTTTATTACAGAAAACAAAGAACGGAATGGCTTTATCTTAAGTTTATCTGTATGTCCCGCCTAATGTGGACGATATGTAGATATAAATGTTATTTATTCTACTAATGTTATATAAGTATGTGAAAGTTTGTTAGGATGCATGTACTTTTAGGCCATTTTTACAGAGAAAATATTTAATGTATACATCTAAATAAGCTTTAATTCCAATCCAATTCAACTTTACAGTAATTTAAATTATTAATCAGAATACCTCATAGGATAAAATTAATATAGATTTAGTATAATTTGGCTATAATATAACAAAAATTTTAAGCGTGCAAAGCCGCGTGTTGGTCGCTAGTTTCTTTATAAAAACTCCTACAAATCTACTAGCTACAAAGTTTCGTAAGCGAGTACAGCTAGAAGAAAAACTAAACGCTGTCAAATGTATCACAAGAACTGAATTACATACGATCACGGAACACAACGCCGGGGGACACGAATTTGACAGTGTAAGTAGGTAGTAGGTAGATCACTGTACGTTTGTGAACGATTTGCGTTTTGTGATTTGAAAGCCATTTATTTGTATATAATTTTGTTTTTATATAAGAGTACCTAAATAGCGTTAAGGGAAGCCGTCGTGGCGCAGGACACAAGCGTGCGACTGTAAGCGCGGCGGTTATAGATTCGATTCCCATCCAACTCGGAGGATTATTTATCTGCTTTCATAACGTTCTGGCAACGAGGCAAAACTCAGCGTTGAGTTCCGTATCATGAAATTGGCGGAAAATGGGGAACAGAGGTACGTAATTTAATGTGGAACTGAGTGTTTTTACACTAAATGTTTGTTTCAAAAGTGCTTATAAAAAATTATATTTAAATGAAGAATATTTTGAATTTAAATTCACACGTAAAGAAAATAGTGTCCTAATTTTTTAATGTTTAACTTATAATAAATCGTTTATTAAATAAAATAAATATACTGAAATAACTATATAACATAATCATTTATATATGACTAGATAGCGGATAAGGCTTTACAATATAGAAACAATGTAACATATTGTATAACTTGTAACTCTTAAGGAAATACCTAAATGTCGTGGGAAATTGTTGAACTATACCAGTTATTTTTATAATAACGTTTATTAACATATTTTGTAGCTTAATAGAGTTTTATTATTTTATAAAATTAAATTAAATTAGCTTCACGCTGTATCCCGCACTCAGCAGGGTAGGCAGAGGGAACCTAGTGTTAAGACACTCCGTTCCCCACTTTCCGCCGTATTCTGGAGGTATTGCGTGCTGAGTGGCGGAACTTAATGCCGCGCTTTGCCTCGACACCAGAGCGAAGAAATGGAAATATAAATTTAAGTAAATATTACACCTCCTCGAGTGGGAATCGAACCCACAACCAGTCGATTTTACAGTCACACTTTGTGACCCTGCGCGCGCCTGTAATGCGCCTGTGTATTTATTATTTTATACTTTAATGTAAAATAGTTTTTTCTGCGGTCAAATAAACTAAACTACGAATTCTGTATGATATAGAAACACATTCTAAATATAAGAGGCACCTCTTACCTCAGGCCCAATGGGTTACATCAAAAAGTTGAATGTGGTAATTATAATATAACCCATGGCTTTCCTCGGTCCGTGTCTACAGAACACAAAAATACTTTTTAAATATCAACCAGTAGTTGCTGAGATCAGCACGTTCAACCAAACAAATTCTTCATTTGCTTATCATTTGATTTTTTCATACATTTTTTTGATTTAAAACTAAATTTAAACAAGTTTATTAATGTTCCACTAAATTTTAAATTAGAAAATCTCCAAAAATTTTAAATTTAAAGCAAAATCCATATATTTTTTTTAAACAAGCAAAGATCTGATCTGAGAAAAATACATATAAAATGTGAGAACTCTGTCTTGTTGTAGACTTTAGAGAATATTTCATTTCCTTATGAGAAGTCTAAATAAGTTCAACGCAAAAGGTAAGTTCTTCATATAAGTATTGTAGGTATGTATTCGATCAAGATTCCGAAGCGACATTAAAAGACATTTTTCGCATTTTATTATTTAATTAAAAGTAATTTTCTTTAGATTCTTGCATTTTTTTAGTTTTTGATTTAATAATTTAAGTAGCAGTAATGGTAGTCTAACGAAAGTGAGTAAACATATATCACTAATTTTGCTAAGTTAAGTGAAACGGAACCAACTTATTTCCTTAATATTTAATTAAAAAAATAAAAAAAAGCATCATATTCATATTTGAGGCCAGTCGTGGCGCAGCGGCACGAAGTGTGACTGTAAAACCGACTGGTTGTGGGTTCGATCCCCACTCGAGGAGATGAAATATTTACTTAAATTTATATTTCCATTTCTTCGCTCTGGTGTCGAGGTTAAGCGCGGCGTTGAGTTCTGCCACTCAACACGCAATGCCTCCAGAATTCGGCAGAAAGTGGGGAACGGAGTGTCTTGACACTAGGTTCCCTCTGCCTACCCTGCTGTGTGCGGGATACAGCGTGAAGCTGATTTAATTTATTTTTTTTATATTCATATTTTTACAAGAATAGCATAGTCGATAGTCTATGCTAATCTATAGTTTAATTATAAAGCTGATAAGATTATAAAATTAAGTGCGCAGGAACTACTGGTTAGAATTAAAAATTCTCAAAAATTTTAGTGTATTTGATTACTTTTTTTTGAAGTCTCCGCCAGGACAAGATACTATCAGCTCATTCTGCAGGAATCCAGGGCAGTACGCGAGGCAATTAAGAAATCGTTGGCGGTAGTTTGATATAATAATTATGTCAACTGACAGACGAGTGCCACCTCAGTCTCCTCGTGACCACGGACTACTGCAAAGTGTTCGAAACATCGGGTTTCCAAAATGTATAATTTAAAATATACGCGATTAAATAGTTTCATTTAAAATACTTTTTTTTGTCTTTCAGTCGATCAAATCTAAAAAACATGACCTTGTCTTGTACCAGTGGTCAGAGTTACCTGGGTTTCTTTGAATGTGTTAATTTTCATAAATATTATTTCCATTTGATCGAAAGCGAAGGCAAAGCCGCAGATTTAAATTAGTTTCATATATAAAGTACCTATTCGTGCCTATATTATAGAACAAAGTAAACAAAGATATACGTTCTAATCGTTACAACCTTTGCACTGGCCCTTATCGAAGTTAATACTAAACTATTATAATACCAAGAAAATCGTTAATAAAACGCATCATAAATTTTGTAATTGCGTGGAAAATACATTTAATATGCCTTATTTGGTATAAAGGCCGATAGGTATACTGACGTTTCTTATTCTGATATATCGGTGTTTACTAACCATATGTACAGCGAGACAGTATCTGGCTTTAAATGCGATGGCAGCGCTTTCGATCCTCATTTGTGATAGTATTTTTGTCCCCGCTCTGATAGACAAGGCGTGGCGTCGAGTTCTGGTACTAAATAAGTAATGACTCAAAAATTGAGCGAAAAATGGAGAACAAAACCTCTTAACACTAGGTTCCCGATATTCGAAATGTTAAGAAAAAAATTGTAAAGATTTCTGTTACGCCTACCTATACATCTATTGTATACAAATTAAATCTAAATTTTATTACTTCCTATTCCTAGCCAGCCCATTAGTAAGTTAATACTAGATACGATAGTCGTGGCTTCGATTCCCACGCGGACGATTGAATTATCCATATATACGCAATAGCAAGACAAAACGCTGCATTAAATTTCACTACTCCACACGCAATATAATCCGATAGAAAATGGGAAGTCACAACAAGGTTCCCTCCGCCCACCCAAAAATATCATATAAACAAATAAATATTAAGGCAATAAAACAGTAATATAATATCAACATTTCTAGAGCACATTACACGCGCCGCGTGCAAGCGCCCTAAACGCAATAATAAGGACACAAAGCTATAAATTGCAATAGCGTTTGCCACTCCCGAGCTTATCCTCGAGGGATTGTTTCGTGTTTATCATGAGTTGCCAAGGTCTCACTTTAAATCTCAGCATTAATAGTTCTGTAGGAATTCATGTGTTTTGATTTTTTTTTAATAATAGGGGAATATCATTTTAACACCATTTTTCACATTTACAGACAAAGGGAATCTAGTGATATGACATTTTCTAGTTTCCGCCAAACTATCAAAATATCGCGTGTTGAGTAGCGGAACTCAAAATCGCATTTTAACTGAACTAGGAACTAAAACTAATTTAAATATTAGGTATTTATATATACTTTTTGTCCCATTATCATTCCCCCGACCAGAGATTGAACCCACAATTAATGATGTCTTAACATCAATTTTAACATTATATTATAATATATCAAAAAAAGTAAAAAATAAATAAAACCAAACCACAAAAAGTCCACCAAACCGAATCACAACAAGCCTAATTTTAATTAAAGCAAACAAATTAAAAATGTTTATAGGAACAAAGTCGTTGAATAATAAACGTACAAACTTTTAATCAAGTCACGTTTCTTAAAGAGAAGAGAGATACTGCAAAAAATTGGTATCGAACTCCCAAGTTATTCATAAATAATTTATATATTATCGATGTTGAGTACCTCTATAGCTTTGGTACCGTTGGGTGAGCTCGTGGGATAAGTGAGTAACGGTCTCGTTTGTAAAATACCTAAGTGTGTGGTTAAAGATGGTTTTTTTTGACTTCACGCTGTATCCCGCATATAGCAGGGTAGGCAGAGGAAGCCTAGTGTTAAGACACTCTGTTTCTAGCTTCCCGCCAAATTTTCAAGATAATACTTTATCTTGTTGTCAGAGCAAGGAAATAAAATACTTTAATAATTAATTTCCAAAAGAGGGAATCAAATCCACAACCGTCGCGTGTACTAATGTAGAAAAAACGTGAAACTGAGAAGGAGCACCTAAGATAAGCTAGGATATGCTAGTATTTATACACATTGAAAGAACACATTTCAGAGAAATACTAAAACCTAAAATTCAATAATACATAATTAAATAATAGATAATTTAAGTAAAACCAAAATGAAAAAGGAAGTCAAATTAGTTCGTAAAATACCTCAGATATTTTAAGATAAAAAGTGAGTCACAAGCAGAAAAGCGCATACGAATCAGCTATCCACCTGTCGCAGTCGATCACATCGTTACTTAAGAAAAAAAAATCAGCTTCACGCTGTATCCCGCACACTGCAGGGTAGGCAGAGGGAACCTAGTGTTAAGACATTCCGTTCTCCACTTTCTGCCGAGGCATTGCGATTCTGGAGGCATTGCGTGTTGAGCGGCAGAACTCAACGCCGCGCTTGTCCTCGACACCAGAGCGAAGAAATGGAAATATAAATTTAAGTAAATATTTCATTTCGAGTGGGGATCGAACCCACAACCATCGGTTTTACAGTCACACTTTGTGCCTCTGCGCCACGACTAGCCTCACTTACGTACTTTAGAAACTTATATAAAATGTAATAACTGCTTCTTGCCCGTCGTTCTTAGAAAACCAATGATTCTAGTTTT
This sequence comes from Heliconius hermathena, assembly GCA_013403705.1. Lineage (NCBI taxonomy): Eukaryota > Metazoa > Arthropoda > Insecta > Lepidoptera > Nymphalidae > Heliconius > Heliconius hermathena. Next base: position 255,920 of record JAAIXJ010001731.1, on the reverse strand, counting down.
GAAGACTCCAGATGAAACTTATGATGTATTTTACACTTTATCCATATATCTGATATTAACTTACTTTTAGCTTTTTTCCGAAGAAAACGTCGTGACAAATTGGAAAATAGTGAGTGACTGTGAACGCGACGGTTGTGGGTTCTATTTCCACTCGGAGGAATGTATTATTTAATAAGTATTTTCATTTCCTAGCACTAGTAAAAAGACAAGGCTCAGCATACTGTTTCGCCATTCAACACGAAATATCTTCAGAATATGGCGGAAAGCGGATAACAGTGTCTTATCACTACCCTACCACCGTCTATATGAGGGATAAAGCGTAATAAAAAAAACTTAAAGAATCTTTTACTCATTCATAAACATAATAATAAAATTCAACCACAAGGCAATATCTTTAGAATTTCCAAATTTATATCCGATTTTTCCTTTTATTTAAGGCAAAAAAGCAGTAAACTAAATTTTGTAACTCCTACTACATATCATCCTAACTATCCACAGTTGTCAAACGGTTGCATTCTTATTGCATTTTAAATAAAACCAATACATTATTCTTTATACGTTTAAATCACGCAACATAGTACAAAATTGCCTAAAGTAGGCGAACGACTTGAGTCATTCTTATTTATTGAGGAAACGTGTCGTTTTTAATTGCATTGACTCAACATCTAGGTATTTATTAATCTATACTTCTATACTAATAGTAATATTATATGGTGTGTTTGCTTTGTTAAACGCGCTGATCTCAGGAACTACCGGTTCGAATTTGGTGGTATTTGTCGAGGATTGATTGTGGGCGTATCCGAGATATTTTCCCACTTTAGAATAGCGAACTCAACGACGCGCTTTGCTTTGTTACCAGTGCGAAGAAATAAAAACAAAAACGATATTTCCTGTTTATATTCGCGTTTTCGCGATTTTGACATATTTTAGATGAAAATAAGTATTTTAAATAGTTTGAATTTAAGGCCATCGTGGCGCAGTGACACAAGGGTATGACTGTGACAGTTCTGGGTTCGTATTAAATAATATTAACAAAAAAAAAACACTGGTTAGCAGCAATTTTTCCACAGAAACTCTCATATAATTCACTATAATTATTTTTACTTTGGACCTATGACTCAAAACCGACGTAGGTACGGGTAATGTAACTAACTGACTCAGTGAATGCGTAAAATGCAAATAAAAATGGTTATTTCCTCATTATTTTTCCACAGAAGCAATTTTCTAACCGTCCATAATTGTTTTCTGCGAAATGATAACACTGTAGCGAGATGTTTATTCTAATACTTGTTGTTTTTGTGGTTTTACGCATTTCAAGCATATGTCTAGTTAGCAAAAATAATGTAATGTAAGGAAAGAGAAAAATTATTTCGTTTTCTATCCAATTTCGAAATATTGCTTCTGCGGAGTTGTGCTCCGAGGATGCACTCGCTATAGGAATCTCGGCTTGCTGTAGCGGAATTTGAACCTGCGCGTCTCGTTAAGCTTCTAAGGACTCTTCTCTACTTCTTTATCAAATTTTTATTGTTTTTTTGTTGAAATAAACTGCGCATATCATATAATAGGTAAAGCCACATATAGCAGGTACCTATTCTATATAAACAAATATAGACAATTTTTAACATTTTTAAAATGTTATTCCACACTTAGTAAAAAAAATACTTATTTAGAAAACGTATAAAAATTAGAACGTAGCAGGACTCGAACCCGCACCTCCTGGAAACCGACCAGGCGCTCTGACCAGTAAGCCATACGTTCTCAATTACAGACAAGCTAAGAAATGTAAATTTAACTTAAAACCAGCCACTAAATAAATCGAGAAAAGATAAATTATTGTAACAATTAGACTAAAGAAACTTCGTTTAACATAACACTTAACTAAATGAGTTTTCAACTTTGTATCTAAAGATTCTGTACTACTGATGTATATTTTGAAACTAAGCCGTTGCGGCTTCGCCCGCTGGAATTAATAATCATTTATTTTCTCATCTGAATTAATACGGTCATTTAAAAATATTGTCAATTTAAATACAATATCCATTTATTCAATAAAATAGTTATTTTGTACCAATTTAGTAAAACATAAGGAAGTCTTACCAATAAATTTTGTTACACAGATATTCTCCACGATATTTACCTGAAAAAAGAAAAAAGACATTAAATGTTTTTACAAATTTTTAAGGTTTTATTTTACACTTAAGAAAAAAATATATATTTAGAAAACGCATAAAAATTTGAACGTAGCGGGATTTGAACGGATGACACTTGGAAAATTTGCAAGTGGTGCGGGTTCATATCCTTCTACGTCCAAACGGTTTCTCAAAAAAAAAACATTGTAACTTTAGTTCTCAATAAACCATTAAAGCGAACGTGTTTGCGGTTTCGCGCCACATTTATTATCCTTCTAATGGAAACAAAATCAATTGTAGGTATCTGTAGGCGAGTATTTTATACAGGGTGGAAGTGTAAGGACCACTTTAAATGAAACCACAGTTTTAACTACTCTATAAAAGCCTAATATAATTCAGAAAAAAATAAATTCCCAAAAATGAAAAAGTTTTTTTTTCAAACAAAATAAATAATAAAATTGTCATTTTAAAACAAAACGCCATTTGTAAGGATGACGCACGCACACATAAACCTATCAAAGGAACACCGCCGCACACGCCTCATTTCGAAATCGAGTCGTATGTATTGGCGATAAAGTTCAAAGTTGTTTAACCTTTAGTAGTATTTTTGTAGTAGTAAGTGTTTATGTTATTGGGATCTATACGTAATCGCGTCACACGAAATACAGGTATGGATAAAAATCGTGAAATGAAAAAAAAATCCTACGTCCAAACTGTTGAGGCATCTTGATTAATTTCTTTAGGTATAGATTTGAAATATTTTACCCTATATGCTGTTTCACCCTGTATATCAAATAGGGTTAAAATTAAGCATTTTTAATTTGACTTAACCCTTAAGTTCTACATCTATTAAAAATACTTACTGTAAATATTTTTGATAATTAATAGAAAATAGAAAAAAATTAATCAAATCTATTCATATTTATATTATTCCGTTGTGGCACAGTAGACCAGAGACAGCCAATATCGTAATGGTTGTGGGTTTGAATGACTAGGTAATATTTGTTTTATGCTCTATTAAACAAAACGTGGCGTATAGCACTGACATTCAAGGGAAACAAACGGGTAAATAGGTTCCCTTTGCCCACCCTCCTGTTCAGGAAAAAGCGAAATATTCCAACATTTATATAAAACAGATAAAACAGTTAATTGAAAATTCAATTCACATTTATTACCTATAGAATACGTACTTATAATAGTATGGCGTAGAAATAAACAATACAATGACAAATCATTATGATCTCAATTTTGGGTTCATATATCTCCTTTTTTCATAAAAGCTAAAATAAAGTCAACAACATTTTCAATGAATTATAGTTATTTTAAATATTAAAAAAAAAATTCCAAATTGTATAATAAAACGAAAATTTCAGACAATACGCGGCGTTGTGTTCCGCCACTCAATACAAAAAGTAACGGTGGAAAGTGAAGAACGATCTTGACTAATAAAAAAACCAGAATCAATGCAATCATGGGCGCTTCAATAAAATGGTTACACTTAGTCTTCTTTCATTAAATCCAGAACGAAGTAATTAAAGTAAATGTCATACAAAAAATCAATAAAGTTTTCTCAATTTTTTACTTTTACTTTTTCTATTGCAGAAGTCTAGTATTAAGAGAGTAACTTTACGCTCGTGTAAGCAAGCTGTATCTCGCAGTCACAGGGTAGCTAGAGGAACCTAATAGTAAGATACTCTGTTCACCTCTGACACGCGGTTTTAAGTGGTCGAACAAGTGGTAGTATGCAACGCCGCAATTTGTCTTGTTACCAGAGCAAAGAAATAAAAATATTATATTATAATAAATAATTCAATCCCCCGATCGGGGCTCGAACCCACAACCGTCGCGTTTACACAATGTACCACTGCACCACGACACCCCTTAAGAGACTAAATCTACAAAATCACGTTTGCCCTAAGACAATAGAGGAATATTGGAGTTCGATCGTTAAAAGGATAAAAAAGTGAAATCTCAGGATAAAACGACGTATAGTATTGGTAGGTATAGATACTGTACAGCTAGCTACGGCTACGGCTCCCCCTCCACTGGGAGCATTTGACCGATGAGTAATGTTACGACGTCCCGCCGACGGGCGTGTGGTACAATTCATAAGTTAAATAATAGAAAAAGGTAAAAATATTGCGTATTAAATATTTTTTTACATTTTTAAAGTGTTATTCCACACTTAGCAAAGAAAAATACTTGTGTAGAAAACGTATAAAAAATTTGAACGTGGCAGGACTAGAACCCGCGCCTCTAGGAAACCGACCAAGCGCTCTGCCACTAAGCCATACGTTCTCAAAGAAAACAGTTTCGGAAAAAAAAGTTTCGAGAACGTATGGCTTAGTGGTCAGAATCATATAATACATAATGATTTTGCCCCTACTTTATTTACGGCATTCTAATATTGTTCAATGTAACTATATTATAGAAGATTAAAAAAGTATAAACATATACTAATAGCATTTTTTTAGTAGCAAGAACAACTTTAAAAATGGGATTATTTTTTAAGAAAAATTAAAACAATTTTTACTATAAATACGTGACGCCATCGTGTCGCAATGGTACAAGCATATGGCTGTAGACGAGACGATTGTGGCTTTAATTTCCACTTGTGAATTGAAATATATTTAATATTTTAATTTCTTCGCTCTGATAACAAGGCAAAGCGCTGCGTTGAGTACCACCATTTAACACGCAATGCCTTGAACAGTGGAATGAGGGAAACATTAAGTTTCCTCTGCTTATCCTTCTATTTACGAAATACAAATAAAATAATTAAAAACCCCATCATTCCTATCACTTACACCACACAGTCAGTAGTGAGAAAACTGTAGAAACGATTGCGGCGCTTAAGACGGTGCGTGAAATAAAGTGGGCCATGCGTCATGTCCAAGTTACTTACTACTTAACTTTTAGGTAGTCTACAGATAACAACTTAGTGATAATTTTAAACGAATACTTATTTAGAAAACGTATAAAAATGTTGAACGTAGCGGGACTCGAACCCGCGTCTCCTGGAAACCGACCAGGTCGATGTTTTTTCTTTCTTAAGTGTGGAATAACACTATAAAAATGTTAAAAACTTTAAACGAGTTTTAAAAAATGTTTCAGAAGCAGATAATATTTTGTTTTAACACTGAAAAATAAATGGACATGAAATATTCACATTCGTAACATATTTCGAATATACCTATATGATTTAACATTAATTGTAAAATAATATTTTATCGGAGGCCAGTCGTGGCGCAGAGGCACAAAGTGTGATTTCAAAGTCGACTGGTTGTGGGTCCGATCCCCACTCGAGGAGATAAAATATTTATTTAATTTTGTTTTTCCATTTCTTTGCACAGGTCTCGGGGCAAAGCGGGGCTTTCGAGTTCCGCCACTCAACACGCAATGCCTCCAGAATTCGGCGGAAAGTGGGAGACGGAGTGTCTTAACACTAGTTCCCCTCTGCCTAAGCTGTTATGTGCGGGATACAACGTGAAGCTGATATTTTATCGGTAATGAATGATATAAAATATAAGAAACTGAAGAAATCACAAAGCTTGCCATACTTGAATACGTAGTTTAAGTGATAATACAATAAAATGGTATTTAAAACGAGCTGGTCTAATGATGGAGGTAGGACCTGAAAAGACGGCCTTTTCAGAGGTTAGGTTACTAGTAAACCACTCCAGTTTAAAAACCACTTTAGGCTTATGTCATTTATATTATTGTTTAACAGTCTATTTAGACCACTGGTTCCCAACCAGTGGTCCGCGGACCACCAGTAGTCCGCAGAAACCTAAATATGGTCCGCGAACGGTTAAAATTTTATGACTGGGAATGGTGAGGCGAAGTTTCTGTTTGATTATCACAGTTAATTTTTATTATACCTACATGAATAGTGGTACCAAGAGTGATATAAAAGTAGTCCTTGATCAAGAAAAAGTTGGGAACCCTTGATTTAGACAAAGCATCGCACAGGTTCCTCTCCCGCACAAAGTTTTTATATGAACAAAGTTAAAATCATATTATATTATCTATATGTATGTAGGTACGTATATACAAAATGTGTAGTAAGATACTCGCGCGAAACGCAAGTGGATATGTGAAGAAGACATCAAAAAATGTGGTAAATATCTAGTAACGATTGAATTCATGTAATTTTCCAATTAATTGATGGAAAAGAATTCTAAGAAAAAAAAGGGTATCCGACATATCTATTTGCTCAATTATGATAAATAATTAAGTAAATAAAAAAACAACTTTACAGGATAGGCAGTGGCAACCTAGTGTTAACAGTTGTGGAATACGACGTGGTGGCGCTTCGTCTACCAGAGCAGAAAAATGAAAAAAAAATTAAATCATTCCCCGAGTGGGGATAGAACCCACAACTGTCGTGTTTACAGACCACAGCTCCACTACGCTACAACGACGGATCCAAGAACAATAAAGTATGTACCCACAGTAAAAACGGTATGAATAAAAAATGTTACACCGTAATTTGAATAATTATTTTGGACATATAATTTAAATGTCTGCAAGATAACACGCCAAAGATCTAACTGTGCTTTGACACCTTGCCAAGGCTAAAAATACCTATAGTTACAACTTTCATTGTTCCAGGTTTCTCTACAGAATTTTTGTTAAAGAGGCCGTAGTGTCACACGGGTTTTAGGTTCGATTCCCATTCAAGAGGATGATTTATTTTCATTTTCCTCGTTCTGTTAACAAAAACAAAGCACGGCGTTGGATTCTGCCTCTCAACACGCAATATTTCGAAATCTGGGCAGAAAGTGGGTAAAGGAGTATATCAACACTAGATTTTCTTTGCCTACCCAGCTATATGTGAGATGCAACAAGAAACAACACTATTCTTATTTTTAACATTAATAAAGTGTTATTCCATTTCCACACTTAGGAAAGAAAAATACTTATTAAGAAAAAATCAACCCGGTTGGTTTCCACGAGGTGCGGGTTCGAGACCCGCTACGTTCAAAATTTTTATACGTTTTCTAAATAAGTATAACAATATTCTTATTTATATGTTCTGCCACTCAACACGCAATGCCTCCAGAATTCGGCCGAAAGTGGGGAATGGAGTGTCTTAACACTAGGTTCCCTCTGTCTACCCTGCTGTGTGCGGGATACAGCGTGAAAATGATTTGATTTGATTTGGATTTACTATTCTTATTCGAACCCAGACCCTACCAAGCATATAAACTAAGCATCAGACCTACATATCTATGATATACAAGCATCAACAATTACGTACGCGGCATGGTGTCATTTGTTTCTACATGAAGCGCCTCTGGCGTATAGAAAGGAGTACCTACTGTTGAGAAATGGAACGAAACAACTGATGCTTACCTCTTTTAAACGTATCGCCTCGTTGAGAATTAACCGATTTGTGGAGTAAGAGAGTTCGATTATGGTTGGTTTTTTTTTAAATATATTTTCTATTAAGAATGTAGAATTAATCCTTAATTGTCAAAAAAGTAAAAAATATACAACAATTTATTATTAGATTAACTAAAGATTTCTCAAATTCGGTTAATATTTTAAATATAATATAATGATTAGTCGTCGCCACCTACAAATATGCAAAATTTCAATTTCATTAGGAAATAAATAATAACAACAGTCTGTCAGTTGTCTTTTAATCACTTAGAAATTATTTTTTATATACATAAATAAGTAGTTTGTAATATATAAGTTATTTTATATTTTCTAATAAAGAATAAGTTGAAGAAAACTATGGACCACGTATCCGTAGTGTTTAGTTAAAATAATAATTAAAAAATCTGCTAATTTAGGTACTTAAAATAAATCAGCTTCACGCTGTATCCCGCACACAGCAGGGTAGGCAGAGGGAACCTAGTGTTAAGACACTCCGTTGCCCACTTTCTGCCGAATTCTGGAGGCAATGCGTGTTGAGTGGCAGAACTCAACGCCGCGCTTAACCTCGACACCAGAGCAAAGAAATGGAAATATGGAAGGTACTTACATAAATCTAATCATAAGTAAGTACTAAGATATAAAGAATACATAACGTCGTTGACTTATTTTAAAAGCATGATATAAAAGACTATACAACTTCTGGAGTCGTTAACTATTTTACTTAAAAATACAACATTTTTATAACTTGAATTATGGCCGACGTTAAGTTGGCTCGAAAACTTTAGTCATGATACCTAAAAAGGTATAAAATATTTTAAATGTGGTTATAATAAGAAATACTTACCTAAAAAGGAAAATGAAGAGCACTTCCACAATGTAAGTAAATAAATTATACGCTTAGTTAAAAAGAAACAAAAAAAAGACAAAATTGGCTTTTATTGTAACATTCTATAACGTCGTCGGAGCTATGAACCTAAACTCAAGTAGTTTAATAGTATCCTCTTAAGATTTCCACTATTCAGATACTCCATCATCAGATCAGCTCCTAGAATACCATATTATTGTATAATATAACCTACGTCAAATTTTCGCAATCAAATTCCGCTTCTTAGATTTTATATGAAAACGCGATCGATAGTTGTGAGTTCGACTTCCATATTAAATATTTTTATTTATGAACCTAGGAACCTAGTGTTAAGACATCCTTTACCATTATAAAGGATGTCTTAACACTAGGTTCCTAGGTTCCTCTGGTTACCCAGCTAGGTATTATAAAGCTGCAATTATATATGTATATAAATAGCTTGACTGAAGTATTTAAGTTATTTCGACATATAAAATAACATAACATAAACAAAGAATGACATTGCATTATACGCAAGTTAACTTGAACTTTTGTCCGATGGCATATCTAAATGCCACGAGTTTGAGGGTCACAACTCACAAGCACTACTATGTACCTATTAATAATTTTGATATTAGAGTGTCAGGGACTAGTGAAAGGCAGATTAATGAAGCAATTGGCGTTAACTAATTAATATTGCATCTGTCACAATTAAATATTATTTAATATGTTGGATATACGCTAATCTCAGAAGTACTGGTTCGAATTGAAAAAATAATTTTGTTCTGGATAGTTTATTTGTTGAGGAAGGCTTTTATTATAACAGGGCGACCAGCCAGTTGGTGCGAGGCTAGGTTCGAGTCCTGCAAGGGACGTCCTTGCCGCCGTCAACATCCTTTCAAGCTCACAAATATTAATTTTGTTAGTCTATTAATAACTATTTTTTTCCTTGAAGCTATACACCGCACACAGCAGGGTGCCTACCTAGAAAGGGAACCTAGAGTCTGAGACATTCCGTTCCCCATATTCCGCCAAATCCTGGAGGCACTGCATGTTGACTGGCGGAATAAATGTTATTTCGTTTCCTAAAGTGATAATTGTACTGCGCCACGACTCGCCTCGATAGCTCAATGAATAACTTAAATATGTACCTAAATCTTAAGTTTATTGAATTTAATATTTTACTTAGAACATAATTCTAGGATTTTAATTTTCATAAATCAATAACACAACACATTAATTTTACTTTATAATTGATTAACCCTTCGAGTTACGACGTTTATGGCCATATATAAACGATAATCCTATAAATTACTTTATAAGCATAAATTTATAGTTAAACCGAAAAAAATAAACATGTATTTCATATAAAAATTTAAAAATTCACCTTTCATTTTTACCACTTTTTTACGAAGAACGCGATTAAAAAGCTATTATGATATGATAATTATCATGACGAAGTGACAGAAAAGGGAGAAAAAATTGGACATCTGCTACAATAAATGTTTATTAACGTTTAAATTCAAGGCATAGTGTAGGTGTGTGATATACTAGTGACCCGCTCGCGGCTTCGCCCGCTTTTACTACAGAATTATTTGTTTTCTTATCTCAATTACTTTCGTGATTCCAATATCATAATAATTTTAAAGGCAATATCCATACATTGATAGCTAAAGTTTTAGCCGATTCAATAAAATACTTATTTTGTAGCAATATTGTCGCATGCAACTTGTTACAAATAAAAATGATATGTACATAACGTTTTTATTTGTAACAAGATTCAAATAAAACATACACTAAATGTTAAGGGAAATTTGCCAAAATACCATAGTGCAAACTCCATTTAAATCAGTTAAGCCGTTTTTGAGATTAGCGTGAACAAACGTACAGACAAACAAACAGACAAAAAAAATTAAAATCATTGTATTGGGTTCTATTACATTAATAAAGGCCCCCAATAACATTTTTTCTTAAATATCTTCCATGTACAGACATCGATCCTTTACGATTTTATAATAAGATAAGTGGCGTATCACACTGTGGAAGCAGCTGTAGTACGAATGAATGCAGGTGACCAAAATGGCTGTTTATTCTATACATACAACGGAATAACTCGAACTCATATGATTATCATTAAACTTTATAAGTGGCCATAAATTTTGTAAGTATACCTGCTTAATAATATTTACTTTCTTTTTACAGAACGGTTAGTCTTATATTAAGAATAATTATGTAATAAAAAAATTGGTCAAGTGCGAGTCCGTCTCGCGCAAGACTACTTTAGATACGTCAATGTCAATTTTAAAAATCCACCGAATTAATAGCACAAATAGGTTTGATCGTTTCTTTATATAATAAATTTAATTCCATGGATGGAAAGTCTAAAATTATGAACTTTTTTATTTTTCCTAATAATTTTCCAGCTTAATACTTTTAGAATAAAGGGGCTGTGACATACAGACAGTCCGTTTTTCGCCACTCAGCTACGGAACAATGAAAATCAGAAGAGAAAACTAAAGACAATAAACCCGTTACTATTAATTTCATCCAATTCACCTGTAGAGAATAGAAACCGGTGGTTCTATGGAAATCTTTATCATTCCACACATAATAGAACCTTTCATGGCTCCAAAGTGAGAATGCTGGCGGTACCTTTTCGGATTTAGCGTTCGTTACTGCCTAGACTACGTTAGCGCCTTTATACTCCTATAGACTATAGTTAGCACTTGGATAAGAGTGGTGGATCTAGATAATCTGGTTCTAGGTATAATAAATGAAAACATTAGGCGGCCGTCGTGGCGCAGTGGCACAAAGTGTACTGTAAAACCGCCTGGTTGGGTGGGTTCGATCCCCACTCGAGGAGATGAAATATTTAATTAAATTTATATTTCTATTTCTTCGCTCTGGTGTCGAGGGAAAAGCGCGGCGTTGAGTTCTGCCACTTAACACGCTATGCCTCCAGAATTCGGCAGAAAGTGAGGAACAGAGTGTCTTATGACACTAGGTTCCCTCTGCCTACCCTGCTGTGTGCGGGATACTGCGTGAAGATGATTTATTTATTTTATTTATTTGCTAGCTATGGTAACGGAACACGCAACGTCTCGATAATTCAGTGGAAAGTTGGGAATACAGCGTCTTAATTACAGGTTCCCTAACCTGCTATATGCGGGATACAAAATGGATATAAAACGTGAGTTGATAAAAGTGTTTCTAGGTAATCTGGCTCCGTAGTAAGCGAGGGAAAACTTTAAGAATAATATTATTGTTTCAATCTAAGCTGGTCGAGCGCGCTGTTGAATTCGCATATGTGTTGTGTTTATTCAAGTAAGACTGTTTCTGTTGGAGCTCCAAAGTTACTTCTATAAATATATAGTGAATGAAACGTTAGTAAAATTACCTACAGACAAAAATAAACTTTTAGTGTATGTTTAATGTAAATTTTCCTATTTAAAGAAAATGTATTTTTGTATGAGGCCACCATAGCGCTGTGGAACTGCGTCTGGTTGAAAGTATGTATGTATGAATGCGGGTTCGATGCCCAGTCGGGACAGTTAAATATTATTTCCAACTTTGGTAACACACAATGCGGCATAGTGCATACTCAACAAACAATGTCTTGAAATCCGCCCACAAGTGAAAAACAAAGTGTCTTGACACTACTACAAGTGTTTTGCCTGCGTACCGTGTTAAGCGGGATTAAGCGTGAAGATATAATCTATATATATAAAAGGACTTGTGCTGACTGACTGAGGTAAGACGCACGCAGAGCCGTAACCGCTGATGGTAGAAACGTGAAATTTGGGCAGATGTTTATTTTCATATTCTGGACATCCACTAAGAAGGGAATTTGAAAAATTTTAACCCTAAAGGGATGAAATAGGAGTTGAAAGTTTGTATGGAAAAATTTTTTAATCTGTACCGATTTTTATAAAATTTGAAATTCAGACTCTTAAAAATATTTCATTGAACACGTGTTTCATGGTTTTTAAGAATTCACCCACTAAGGGTTCAAATAAGGGGTTGAAAGTTTATATGGAAAAATCTTTAAATTGCCACCGATTTTTATAAAAAATTTAATTCAGACTGTTAAAAATATTTTATTGAACACGTGTTTCGTGGTTTTTTTAGAATTCGCTCCTAATAAGCGGGCGAAGCCGCGCGCGCCCTCTAGTATTGAATAAAATGGATAATTTACTACCAAACGGCACTATTTCGAGATTTTTTTTTACGATATACTATTACGATATTATTTCGTTAGTCGCTCTTATATTCGGTAATTATTTTAGACACTTCTATGTAGTTTAACTAAAGCTGAAATTGAACTTGTAACTATTGTTATTGACATGATATTCCTCATCTACAGAATGAAGCTGTCATTATTTAATAATACAAATTAAAAGTAATTGATCGATCTGTTAGTGTCTAAAGACAATAATTGGTAAGAACCGAAATTTCTTTCTAAAGAAACATATTGCAATTAAAACCAATTAAAACAGTAAATCTATATCTATAGGTATACAGCTGAAGCGTTTGTGTAGTTAAACGCGCTAATCTGAACTAACTACTAGTTCGAAGTGAAAAAATCTTTTTGGGTTAGACAGTCCATTTATCGAGGAAAGCTAGCTATATTCCATCACATTAATATTTTCGATATAGTCGAATGCACTTAATATATGACATGTATCATACACAACTTAAAGTTATTTCTAATTGACCACGTTCGGAAAATCGCGATAAGTGAAAACTAATTCTAAATATATGAAAATAGTAAAATCTTTCGCAATAAGTAAACAAAGTGGTCAAAATTAAAAAAAATGTATGTCTGAGAAGTAAAGCCAGAGACAAAAGAGTCGATTTCAAACATTTATCAAACGAAAAATAAATTCGAAGGAAGATTTACATGTATTAATGAAATATTAAAGGTTAAGCCAAGACACGATTTCACGACCCCCCGCCGAGACACCTGCGTCATGTACCACCTGTATCGATTAGACTAAATAATAGTTTATAATATAAATACTTACCTATTAGTTTTATATTTAATATATATTCTTGATATCAGTAGTACCGCACAAGCTGGCGACTACAAACACGAAAAGTTTTGGCTTCCATTCCCATTCGAGGAATTAAAATATTTAATATTTCAATTTTTCTCGCTCTGGTAACGAGGCGCGGGGTTGAGTTCCGCCACTATAAACGCACTAAATTCCACTGCTTGCCCTGGTATCGCAACAAAAAACATGAAGCTGTTTTATTGTATTTTTTAAATTTGATGGACTCCAGAATTGTTTTAACGTCGTGACAAATAGTTGTAAAATAAAAAAAGGTCTCCGAACAAACCATAAATAAATTAATTAACCTACTCAGCCAGTGTAATTCCCATTATTTATTCAAAACAGAAAGATAAAGGACGCTGATTTTAACAAGTAAAAGTGTAAAAGACAAAACAAAGAACTAATCTATCTTTTTTTAATCTATCGATTTTTAATATCATTTTTTGTATTTTCTATATTTTTTGTTTCAGTTTCAAGCTTTTCACGTAGATAAGGCAGAGGGTTCGAATTTACGTTCATAGTATATTCATAGTATACGTACATTTGAATATAGTTTATATTGTAAAATATATTAAAATTATAAAAATCATAGGCAAAAAAAAAATTAAGAATCACTAACCTAACTAACCTAACCTAACCTAAGCAACTTAGGTAATCTTTCGTTCGTAAAATACACGTTCCAACACGGAACTTAACGCCGCATTTGGTCTCTAAAAACATACCAAACGAACCTATATATTAAGTAATATACAACTATAATAATTCACCTAAATAAATAGTCTACATAACACGACCAGGTTTCCAATATCTAGTCATAAACTTTAATTAAACAGAACTTAGGGCGGCGGAATCAAAGGCCCTCGCTTGATAAAACACCGTAATTCAATATTGCCCACGTACGTCGCCTGACGTTGTGCTGACCGGGTGTAGGTATCGACGGTAACTAAGTTCTGATGTTATTCTTAAAGAAAATATTATGTTATGTGGTTATAGTTTTAGAATTTTTGATTTGGAATTTTTAGCAACTTCACGCTGTATCCCGCACACAGCAGAGTAGGCAGAGGGAACCTAGTGTGAGTGGCAGAACTCAACGCCGCGCTTAGCCTCGACACCAGAGCGAAGAAATGGAAATATAAATTTAAGTAAATATATCATCTCCTCGAGTGAGGATCGAACCAATAACCAGTCGGTTTTACAGTCACACTTTGTGCCGCTGCTCTACAGTCGTAGCGCAGCGGCCTCAAATTGATTTGCAATTCTTATAGTAAAACGTAGTTTTTGTCTGTGGCCTTACCCCACTTAGCCTAAAGGAAATAACTAGGAATTGTACGTTCTAGGTGTCCAAGATAACTTCAACAGGGATCACCTTGCGGTCAAAGTACAGTGTTTACATCGAAAGGTTTCAAGTTTTAAGGTCATGGTTTCCCTGTAGTTTTTCGCGGTAAATGAACCATCCAACAAATAATTTTTTTTCCTAATATTGGCGAGTTTAAAGATATTTGTCAAAATAAAGATTTTTTTTTTAAATAAAAATTCAACAAACTTAAAAATTTTAAATTATATATAGAAAATGCGTTACTATGCGTACCTATTAGAACACAACCATAAAAAAACTAATGAAACCAATACTAAAAAAAAAAAACTAAAAATTAAAATATTTAACTATTAAAAAGGCTTGTCCTAATTGAGATCGTCGATTGTATCCAGTTACATTCCATCCCCATCAGATACCCTTCCCTGACAGCATCCCGGGCGGCACTGACGCACGAAGGTCGCAGGTGTTGGGCGCGGAGTTCAAGCCGCATGCGCACTCTTACCCGCAGAACATCGATACCAATGCGTACCGCCCACCCTTTGTCAACGAAATGTAGCCTCTAAGACATTATTGATAAGAATTAAATGGAAAATCTGGATGTTTCTTGGGAAATTAGATAAGTTTGTACCGTTTTCGTTGATGCGGTATGCAAAATTCAGATATCGGACCCGTACAGTTCAATTTGGTTCATTCCTAACACTAGCTAAAATGATTGGAATAACCAATTACGAATATAATTTTTACACAAATACAAACATACGTACGTTCCATATATACGCATATATAATTAAAAGTTACAAAATGACTAATCAATACTTAGTTATGATACGTGAAGTAATATCATCGTATAAATTAGAACATGTAAGGCTAAATTAAAATGCTGGTATGCTTTGCTGGTGCGGAGAAACTCAACAGTTTCCTCACTCAGTACTCACCTAGGAAATTTGGCGGAAAGCGGGGAACGCAGTTTCTTAACACTAGGTTCCTTTTGCCTACCCTGCTATATGCGGGATACAGCGTGAAGATGATAAAAAAAATAAAAATAAAGCTGATACCTAAGTATTTGAAATTTGTAAATAGAGAAAAATAACACAAATTGTTCATTTGAAATGGCACTTAGATAATATTATTATGTTGAATGGTTGAAGCTAAAACTCTATATCCTATAGTAACTTGAGGTATAGAGGATGCTTTCAAGTTTAAATAATATAATAAACGATTTTTGAGGGTATTGTAGCGCAGTGGCACAAACATGTGACTGTAAACGCGACGATTGTGAGTTCGATTCCACTCGAAGAAAAGAATTTCGAGAATTCGACTTTCATCTGCCTACTCTGCTTTGTGCGAAATATAGCAAGAAGAGCTAATATCAATATCAGGACCATTGTTTAATCAAATAATGGCTGAATTATTTCTAAATTCGATGACCCTCTCGAAAGAATGGCTGGAAGGCTGTGCTAAGGCAAAGTGCGGCGTTGAGTTTTGCCATCCAATAACAGAAAGTGTCCAATAGGAAACGTAGAATGGCGTGTCTAAATTACTATCTTTCGGCTTATCCCGCTATATGCGGGATAAAGCGTGAATCCAATAAAAAGAAATATAACAATGAGGCCAGTCGTGGCGCAGCGGCACGAGGTGTGACTTTAAAACCGACTGGTTGTGGATTCGATCCCCACTCGAGGAGATGAAATATTTACTTAAATTTAAATTTTTACATTTCTTCGCTCTGGCGTCGAGGTTAAGCGCGGCGTTGAGCTCCACTCAACACACAGTTGGCCACTCAACACGCAATGCCTCCAGAACTCGGCAGAAAGTGGAGAACGGACTGTCTTAACACTAGGTTCCCTCTGCCTACCCTGCTGTGTGCGGGATACAGCGTGAAGCTGATTTGGTTTGTTAGAAATATAACAATATTGTACGTACCTACCTAGATTGTGCATTAACAACAAACTATAATACATATTGAATATGTTTCACAACAAGCAAATAGCAAAAATATCACATTTCATTTTCTTGTCATGACAATATTTGTGTAAATAAAACGAATGGTTTCTATATATATCTATTATTTATATATATAAAATCAAACATCCTGTTATTGCTGGAAATAACATGCAAGTTTGAAATATATATATTATTTACCTATTTTTAAAGCAAAATAAAAAATTGATTCTGTTTAAGTTAGACTTAAAAAACTCTATAAGTTTAAAATCAGGGTTTTCACGATTGTTTACACAATTTTTAAGAGATTTAATTTTTTTTAAAGTTTTAATTAAGTTTTTTGAGTGTCTTAAGTGGCGCAGTGGCACAAGTGAGTGGATGTAACGCGATGGTTGTAGGCTTGATTCTAATTCAGGAGAATGAGATATTTAATATTTTAATTTCCTCGCACTGGTGACAAGGTAAAGTGCAGCGTTGAGAGAGACATGCAATACCACGAAAAATCGGGAGAGGGTGGAGAACGGAAGTGGCTTAATGGGAACGAAGCGTCAAACATTAGATTCCCAGGTCCATCATTTATAAAAACGCATATTGAATGGCGGATTTAAACGCCGCGTTTTGTATACCAGAGGTGGAAAATCATTGCCATGAGTAGACGTGGAATCCACCACATGCCTTCACATTCAAACGCCACCTTAACAAATAACAACAACGAAAAAAGCCTTTTTAAAAAAAATATTTTCAACAAAAAGACAACAAAAAAAAATCGACTGCAATATAAACATAGCTAGAGTAAATTACAAGCACAGCGTGTTTTCTTATACAACAGCGACATACAGAATTACGTTCAAAGAGTGAATAAAACAGAAACGCTAAAAGTCTTAAAACATTTAAATACTTTACATTTAAGGTCGGAATGTGAAAACTGCTGCGGCGGGATTTAGCATTCTTTGTATGAAACAAAATTCTTGAATTGCAACCAGATCCCAAACTCCTTTAGAGTACAGTGCTTGCAAAAATGTAATTTTTATGGTAATGGATACGAATCTAGAAGTCGAATTATTTGACAATGTTCATAGGGAAATTAATTACTTTGAAAAACAAATTAAAAATTAAATCTGCCTACCTTGCTGTGTGCGGGATACAGCGTGAAGCTGTATCCCGCACACTGCAGGGTAGGCAGAGGGAACTTAATGTTCCGACACTCCCCACTTTCTGCCGAGTTTTGGAGGCATTGCGTGTTGAGTGGCAGAACTCAACGCCGCGCAATATAAATTTGAGTAAATATTTCACCTCCTCGAGTGGGGATCGAACCCACAACCAGTCGGTTTTACAGTCACACTTCGTGGCGTTACGCCACGACTGGCCTCAATTACTTTGAAGCGAGGCATATATCTTTTAAATTTGATTTGGTTAGTAAGAATAGTTGTATCGTCATGTTTTAAAAAATTGTTTGAATAAATTTGATAAACTGTGAAACTAACGAAAACAACAATTGAGCGATTTTATTAAACTGTTTGTTCCTTCTTTCAATAACTACCAAATAATATGTTTAAATCTAGAATATGTTAATACCTAATTATGTCATGTTGTAGAAAAAATATTTCAATAAAAGTAAGAAAAGAAAGAAGAAAATACTGTTTTAAACAGATAACTGGAGTAAAATACATGACAATCCAACAACCTTTGAGATCTGTCGAGGCCGTCGTGGCAGGGGGACAAGTGTGTTACTGTAAAAGCTACAGGTTGTGGATTCGGTTCCGACTCTAGGTAAGGAAATATTTAATATTTTCATTTTTTCGCTCTGGCGCAGTGTTGAGTTCCTTCATTCGACAAGCAATGTCTCCAAAATTCAGCGCAAAGTGGGTTAATGGGAAAGGAGTGTCTTAACACTAGGTTTCCATTTTCCCTCTGGTTACCGGGATACAGCTTGAAGCTAAAAAAAACCTTTAATTAAGATATTATATTTACAATTTTATACATAAAATTAAATAAATTAAAATTAAATTATTTCGGGCTGTATCCCTCATACAGCAGGGTAGGTAGAGGGAACCTAGTTTTAAGACAATCCGTTCCCCACTTTCTGCCGAATTCTGGAGGCATTGCGTATTGAGTGGCAGAACTCAACGCCGCGCTTTGCCTCGACACCAGAGCGAAGAAATGGAAATATAAATTTAACTAAATATTTCATCTCTTCGAGGGGGGATTGAACCCACAACCAATCGGTTTACCAGTCACACTTTGTGCCACTGCGCCACGACAGGCCTCGTATATAAAATAGTCCGGAATAATCGAAATTCGATAATCTTACAAGATACAACAAGATAATATATAGAAAATATAACTTTTAAAAGACAAACGATTTAACATAATAACAAATAAGTTTAAGCATTGAGAAATTCGTGTGAAACTTCATCGGTTGAACCTGCAAGGAAACTTGGGGGTTGCAACTTTGTTCAGCACAACTTCCAGAAGCACCACTTTGTATCGTTGGCTAACCGCCGAATGTAGATAGTAAGTTTTATGCTTGGAAACTAGTTTGTGTACTGCTAACTGATTCTTGTAATTTAGATCATACAATGTTATTAGTATTAGTGGTTGTTGCTCAGTGGCATAGTAAGCGAGATGGTTGTAGATTTGATTCCAATTCGGGGGAGTATTTAAGATTTTATTTTTTCGCTCTGGTGATTAAGACAATGCGCGGCATTGAATTCTGCCAATCAACACGTAATATCTTGATAATAAGGCTAGGAAGCCGAATGTCTTATCATTAGGTTCCCTCTACCCTGCTGTATGCGGAATACAGCGTAAAGGCAATTTTTCAAACCACAATAATCTATTTGCGGCTTCGGCCCATGGACAAATGGAAATAAGTTAAAGATGTTTACGACACATTTTAGTGCCCAAAGATACAGTGGGTTATATAGAAATTACTAACGTGATGGTATATAGTCATTTGCCTTATTTCTTTAGAATTTGTAAAAAAATCTCGAACAGTCCAACTAAAACAAATTCAATTCTAGACTGTTCTTTGAAGGCGGCACTAGAAGGATCACATTTTGGTGTTGATAAAGAGAAGAGCTCGCAGTAAAGGTCAATGCGGTAGTTAAAAGGGTCTCTTAAACCTATATTTGGGTCACAAGCCATGGGAACTTTGGTACTGGTCCAAGGAACTGCTATGACCTCCTCACCCTATAATTGACGATGAATCCATGAATTTTATCTAGTTTTTTTTTCATTATAATAGTATATTAGTAGGTATTGTTCAGTATATTATTAGATATAATGCGTACGTTCCGATTTAAGCACAAAGCGGTTGTAAATCAATATGTAGCTTGTTGATTGCTATATTTGGATTTGGAAATGTAACTCATTGATTTTTAAATATCTCTTGAAAAATGAAACTTTTTTGTTAGGCCTGGACGCCTGGAGAATTAATAATAAAAATAGAAGATCCCAGAGCGAAGAAATGAAGATATAAATGTAAACAAATATTTCATTTCCTCGGGTGGAGATCGAACCCACAACCAGTCGATTTTACAGTCACACTTTGTGCCCCTGCGCCACGACTGGCCTCTAGTGCAAGTGTAAATGCACTTGTAAAATAAACAAAACCAAATATTATAATTATACTTTCGACATTAATTACAAAAAAATAACAACATTCATATTAATAAAGTAAAAATCGATATTTCCATAAATCACTGGCTCAACAAAACCGGTGGCAATCTCGAAGGCAATTTATGCTGTTAATCATCCGGTACGATTTATAAGAGGCCAGGGTTGTATTTGTCAGATTTCTGCGTAGTTAAATCTATTCATGCATAAAGCGTTTGTATGTTGGGGAAAGCGTGTAGACTAGCTATTTCACGTGACGGTTCTTGTTATTTTTTTTTGGCTTCACGCTGTCCTGAACTTAGCAGGGTACCTGGGAACCTAGTGTTAACACACCTTCCTTTTCTTTAAGACATTTCAATTTCCCACTTTTCGCTGAATTCTGGAGTCCTTGCGTATTAAGTTGCGGTGCTCAACGCCGCGATTTTTCTGGTTACCTGAGCGAAGAAATTAAAATGAAATATAAAATATTCCATTTTATAATATATTTCAATGAGTGGAAATCGAAACCGAGAGCATTGCCTTTACAGTCACATGCTGCTCCATTGCGCCGAAATGGTCTCCAAATAATGCGTAAAATAACAAACAACAAAATTAAATCCTTATGTCCATAAAAATTTACCCAATACTGTTATTTCCAAAGTAAAGCTATAGTTAAAATAAAATAAAATGGTATATATAACAAAAACTTTAATAAAATCCTCTCTAGTTATTTGATTTTGAATGAAAACGTACAAAAAATCCAATCGAGGGACACCGTGGGCCGTGTCGTTTCACTATTGCAGATGGAAGTATAAAGAAACAGAACAAAAACCTATAATGGGTAGCTAGTATTAGGTAAACGCCGTCGTGGTGCAGCGACCGCGTCTGAAAGTTGTGAGTTCGATTCCGATTGGGGAGAACAAATTATTTTCACTACATCACTCTGTTGAGAAGACTTAGCGCGGCGTCGAATTCTGCTACTCAAAACGCAATGTTTTGAAAATTGATCGGAATGTTGGGGGTTGAGAGTCCTAACACTAGGTTCCCGCTGTACGGGAAAGAGCGTGAAGCTGCATTTTTGTAGTCTTATATATTAAAACCGGTTGACTCATTCATTGTAGTGTGTAGTAGGTACCTAGCTCGCAATACCCGTTAGTCGAGTAGTGTTACAAGACCGCGCCATTGTAACGTTTAAATCACACTGTCTAAATGTTGCTTTGTTTCATTTTTTATGTTTTGTTTCGTAGAAGTTTTATATGTTGTGTGATGGTTGTAGGTTCGAATAAAAGTTTACAAACAGCTGCAGTGCATAATTTGCCAAAAAAGTAAAAAATATGTAAGATTTTTTAACATTTTTAAAGTGTTATTCCATACTTAGAGAAGAAAAATATTTATTTAGAAAACGTATAAAAATTGAACGTAGCGGAACTCGTACCCGGGCCTCCTCTAAACCGACCAGCATCAATTTATATACGTTTTCTAAATAAGAATTTTAAATATATTTTTGCAAGTTTTTCACTAAAAACACTTTTTACAATAAAAAAAATATATAATATATTAGCAAAGAAAAATTGCATGAGCAAGCTGAGTCATTTTCGCAACGATGTACTTCGTAATCCAAATTACATAGAAAAATAGGTATATATATTTAAAATTTTTCCAACAGGCAGTTTCATACATTTTTCTCCATATTTGGATAGACAAAGAGTACCACATACACCTTTCTCCGTTATTTAGTGAGTTTGAGCTCAAGTTAAATGGGAATGGGATCGAACCTAAAGCTGGCGACCAACCAACCATGGGGACTTCAAAAATTCGCTAACAATAACAAAA
The DNA here is from genome assembly GCA_013403705.1 of Heliconius hermathena. Classification (NCBI taxonomy): domain Eukaryota; kingdom Metazoa; phylum Arthropoda; class Insecta; order Lepidoptera; family Nymphalidae; genus Heliconius; species Heliconius hermathena. Next base: position 233,819 of record JAAIXJ010001731.1, on the reverse strand, counting down.
TAACACTACACTACATAGTACAGTGAAATGATTAAGCGTCAGTTATCAGTGAGTCACGGCAAACTACGCCCTATTAGAGTACAGCCGACGAGTCGTGGCCGCTCTTACAGGCATACCTAAAGAACTTATGCACATTATACACTTGTAGAAAAAATTAGAAAAAATTAAAAAAAAAACAAAAATCTCTAAAATCTAATTTGGGCAGCCATCTCTATTTAATTTTAGGTTACATTCTATGCTTTAGAGGGAAATTCAAACGCTTCGGTCGATTCGCACTAAGAGAGCAATCAATCTGTTCATTTAGTAAGTCATATGGACTTTATGATGATGTAGACCCGAATACTAGGAAATCAGCTTCCCGCTGTATCCCGCACACAGCAGGGTAAGCAGAGGCAACCTAGTGTTAAGACACTCCGTTCCCCACTTTCCGCCAAGTTCTGGAGGCATTGCGTGTTGAGTAGCGGAACTCAACTCAACTCAACTCCACTTGACATAAAGTCTTCAACGACCAAGTTTACAGTCATTGGGACACGATGATCTTAAAAAATATAAATTATAATTACGCATATAAGTTTGAATCTAAGAAAATAAAGAAGAGTACACAATAAGTTCGCAACAAAATTCTCTTTCTCTCTCTCTCTTGAAAACTAAGTAAACCTAGACTAATACTAGAAAAATACTTTGTATTTCATATACTTTCGTAACAATATGTCAAGTCCGCAGTTTCGCTCTTGACCGCTTCCCGTCCCCCAGTGAGAAAGCACTTCACATATCCTGTGATGATTGACGAGTGGAGACAAAAAGGGATGCTGTGCGCGATCGAAATGTCCTCGTTTCACATAAATTGTATGATGACACTGGGTGTTTTGTTTTTGCTGGTCTATAGCGGTAGTTTTGTTTTTTTTTTCAATAATTTTGGTTGATAAATTTAAAACTGTATGAAAATAAGTTTTAAAAATTATAGAAATAAAATATTATAATATATCGTATATGAGGCCAGTCATGGCGCAGGGGCACATAGTGTGAGAGGAATGTAGAGGAGATGAAATATTTACTTAAATTTATATTTCCATTTCTTCGCTCTGGCGTTGAGGTTAAGCACGGCGTTGAGTTCTGCCACTCAACACGCAATGCCTCCAGAACTCGGCAGAAAGTGGGGAACGGACTGTCTTAACACTAGGTTCCCTCTGCCTACCCTGCTGTGTGCGGGATACAGCGTGAAGCCTAATTTATTTATTTTTATTTTAAATATTATATATACTTTTTGCGCAAATCCTAAATTTATTATGAAGGTGAACTTAGTGTCAAGAAATTCTTTTCTTTCCGCATTACCAAAATTGTAAGTAGAGTGGCGAAACTCAAACTCAAATACAGGATAAAATAATTCATTTACACTCCGAGCAGGCATCGAATCCACAGCCATCACGTTTACAATCGTTTATCCTACTGCGTACTGATGTCAAATATTTTACTTATTTGTAAATTTAAAAGACAATAACAAAAAAAACGCCATATAAGGCTAGCATTTAACTGACATTCAACCACTTTTAGTAGGAAACTTTGGCAGACGCTCGAAAACTTGCTCTTATAGAAATTATACCTCGCAAGCCTTTGCACTTCTAGGATATTGTATGAACTTTCTTCATATTGTTCTCATATTATATTTAGACTTTAATCGTCCACACTAACTTTTCTCTATTTTATTTTTGTTTAGTAAAAGTCGTCGTGGTATATTAGCACAGTGTGTGACGCAACGGTTGTGGGTTTGATTCTTATTAGGGGAATCTCACGAAGGGAATATTCTTGTTTTTATTACAAGACAGTGCGACGTTGAGTTATAATGTTTACATTTAATGTTTGTATTTAACTAGGGATGTAACAGAGTGGTGCCCGAGACAGAACAAAAGAAAGAATGGCAGAGAACCTCGTCGATGGGACGACCTTAGGAAAATAGCGGGCATTACTTGGACTAGACATGCACAGGATCGTGCTCTGTGGCAAACTCTTAGGGAGGGGAGGGGATTTATTGTAATAGAAGGCTTGTACATATTATTAATTATTATGCACAAGGTGCAACGTATAGTGCTGCAATATGTTGTATATTAGAATTTGACAGTATCAGAGTGCGATACATTACACGTATGTATTTTTCTCTGGAGCTTTTAAATATTTAACTATAAAAAAAACTATTTAAAAATACTCCTTAAAAAATGCCTCAAAACTAAAAATGGAAAAAGTCTAATATTTTCGGAACTCAATAGTCGGGGCCCATTTAAAATGTAAATGGCTCCTAGGAAAGATTTAATCGGTTGAAGAACCTACCTACAATGGCATACGGATACAAATATACATCGACTGATAAACAAACCCAGCATTACCCTCCTTTCCGACGCGTAGTCGGATAAAAAAGGGCATGGGTTCAATCTCGTCCAACAACACATTTGTTTCACACACATACTACTTTCAACACAATTTGATTTATACATAACAACAAAAACAGCTATTACGACAATATTAAATTAGACATTATCAACAATAGTTATATTGTAACAAACAGACAAACAAACATTCATTACAATATAAAGTAAGGGCCATTACGTCCATTGTTAACTAATAGCTTGGTGATTATTTGCGCGTGCGCTGACGTCACTACCGGGCTTTACTCCGTATCATATAATCGCATATCTAATTTAACGTGTGTGGAATAACACATTCTATTGAATGTTATTTATTTTAATATCATCACGCTAGTATAGGCAGAGGGAACCCGGGAATCTGGGAACCTAGTGTTAAGACACTGCATACTCCACTTTTTGTAAGATTCTCGGGACATTGCGTTTTGAGTGGCGGAACTTTACCGTACTTTGTCTTATTACAAGGCCAAAAGCAAAGCTGCCGGTGAAAGCTAGTATTAGTGAACAGCTTTACTGTGATTCCACACCTGAATGAACGTCAGAACAAACTTTGATATATAATTTATTATAAATTATAGTCATTCTGTCCTGTCTCCTTTCTCCTCTGAGTACTATTCTTAATTACTTATAAGTATACCTATTTATTTTCCTTTGATATAACTATCAATGATTACAGCATATAAGGTTTCTTTTAACATTTTCGAAATTCCCTCCATACTAAGAATACAAAAATATTTTAGAACACTCATAAAAAGTGGGGATTCGAACTCACGTCCGTTAGAAATCATCCAAGCGCTCAGACTACTAAGCCCTACGTCTTTATCAAGCTACGTCCAAATTCTTATAGGTTTGTTACAATTTTGACTTGAGTCTCACTAAGTTGAAGTTGCCTTTTTTCCCTTCTCGTTGTTAAATCTATCCCTCAATTTGCCTTTATGTTGTATATTGTTGTTACATGAAAAATCAGAAGAATTGAACCCTAGAGTCAGATGACGGTGTGAAAAGTATTATTATAACAAAATTTTACGTTTGAATGCGCGTACGTGGTTGATGTAACATTTTGGCGAATCGCCTGCGACTTCAGCTATCGCAACGCATATCTCCTACCTATGTTACAATACAGTACAAAGAATACATATCCTGAATCTAAATATATTTTGCCTCCTTGTATAGAGAAATTGAGAATTGCTAAAGCTGTTGCTGAGTAATTACAATTTTTCTATCCAAAATTGACTTTTCAAATGTTTTATTTTAAAATTATTAGTTTAGTATTTGCATAACGTGTATCGATCATGAGACGAGAAAGCTTACAATATTTATCATAATTTCTTTCCTGACTCGGGTCAGGTCAATTATAAAATATATAATAAATAAAATTGAAATGTCCGTCTGTGATTTATTTCAAAATAACGTGTTTTTTAAAATGTTCTTATATATGTTCTTATATTCTCGTTAGAAACAGAAAATAATTCATTCCTCAATTGCGAATCGAACTCGCAACTATCACATTTAATTCTCTTAAACAACCGCTATTTTTACACACGATACATTAACATACACACATACACTAAATCAGCACCATCGTTACGAGGCGCGACGTTGACGAAGCGCAAAACGCGAAAACGCAGAACCAACTTGAAATATAAATAAGTTGTCTTATCTGCATGTTCGTTTAATCACTGCCGCATTTACATACAATGGGTGACGAGCTTGTACACGCTCGGCTGGTCTGATAGTGGTGAAGCTTAAAGTTGCTACACTTCAACAGACGTTGAGCTGGATTGGACTGTTACGCAATATGAGACTTCAGCTGTGGTTTAGTTGGTTAAGCAATGGTTATTGTGGGCGGGAGGATGGGTGTGCAATTTTGTGACATTTATAAGTACTTAGGTATTGTAAATTTGTTCGAGTAATTTCGTTTTGTTATAATGATGGCAATTATTTTTCTTAGTTTTATTGCAAGTAAGAAAGTCTTACTTTTTTTTTCAGCTTCACGCTGTATCCCGCACACAGTAGGGTAGGCAGAGGGAACCTAGTGTTGAGACACTCCGTACCTCACTTTCTGCCGAATTCTGGAGGCATTGCATGTTGAGTGGCATAACTCAACGCCGCGCTTTTCTTCGATACCAGAGATAAATTTAAGTAAATATTTCATCTCTTCGAGTGAGGATCGAACGCACAACCAGTCGGTTTTACACATTGTGCCCCTGCGCCACGACTGGCCTCGACAACAAAAGTTTTACTTTATAATTGTTAATTTCCAAATACTATTTAATAATTTTGATTGATTTTTTCTCGCTCTGGTAACGAGGCAAATCGCGGCGTTGAGTTCCGTTACTCAAAACTCAATCATCGAATCGGCAAAAAGTGGGAAACGGAATCGAAACTTAATGAATTCCGGTTCATGTTTCCTCTGGCTGTCCTTGCTATAAGCGGAGTAGGTACTTGATGAAGCTTAAAAAAACTTTTGAAATGAAATATATATTTTTCTAAAATGTAGTTTCTAGAAACTAAGATTTTTTACCATAGGCTTACGTCTATCGAATCGTATAAAATTTTTTAAACATTTTTAAAGTGTTATTCCACACTTAGGAAAAATACTTATTTAGAAAACGTATAAAAATTTGAACGTGGCGGGACTCGAATCCGCACCTCCTGGAAACCGACCAAGTTCTAAGTTTCCTAAATAAGCATTCGTATAAAACTTGTCAGCTTCTGCAATAATAAATAACACTTTCTACTTTATTTTTATACTTCACGCCCCCAATCGATACTTTATTCTGTATGACTTATTAAGCAACATAACCCATTTTTATTGCAATTTATTAAGGATTAAAAGCAATTCATCTTTATTTGAAAGCGGAAATTCGCGAATCTGCGTTCAGAATAACCGGTTTTTTAGTTCAATTTAAAATTTACGATCTCTAATTTACTATTATATCAATTTTGCATACATGTTAAAGTATAGACGTTATTACACCTAATAAAGCGAATATAATTTTTATTACAAGAAAATAATGAAAAATTAAATAAAAACAAGCCAGTCGTGGCGCAGCGGCACAAAATGTGATTGTAAAACCGACTGGTTGTGGGTTCGATCCCCACTCGAGGAGATGAAATATTTACTTAAATTTATATTTCCATTTCTTCGCTCTGGTGTCGAGGATAAGCGCGGCGTTGAGTTCTGCCACTCAACACGCAATGCCTCCAGAATTCGGTAGAAAGTGAGGAAGGGAGTTTCTTACACTAGATTCCCTCCCTCTGCCTACCCTGCTGTGTGCGTGATACAGCGTGAAGCTTAAAAATTAAAACTTTGATAACGCTATTTGGATTTAACATTGATAAAATTAATGATCTTTGTTTAGAATCCAGATTTTATAAGATAAAAGGCGATATTATAATATAAATGAATTAATAAGAAGATATATTTAGTAAGATGTTTTTAGATTGAGTAAAATTTGTGTCGGCTATGAAATTTGTAATAGGCGTGTTATTTAACATGAAAAATGAAAGAATTTCAAAATTTCAGAAAATGTACCTAAAACTATTTGAACCTAGCGGGACTCGAACTAGCACCTCCTGGAAGCCGTCTAGCGCTATGATCAACATGACCATGAGTTCTTATTGAACTACGTCGTTTTTTGTATGCGCTTAGTATAACTTATATATATGTTGTTAGCATCTCGGTAGGGAAATACTATTTTTTTTTTCAGCTTCACTCTGCATATTAAACTAAGTTATTGGCATTTAATCACTCTATTCTTCTATAGACCCATAGTCTATTTTCGAACGAAATTTTACGATCTTATGTTAAAGGTTCGAGCAGGGGCGGCGAAATCGGGAGGTTTCCTGCGTAATTGTTGTCTCTCAACGTGTCCCCCTCAGTCTGAGTGTATAATGAAGTTTGGCAGAAACTCATGTACACAGATTTTTTGTTTTATTTTTTAGATAAATTGTTACTAATAATATATTGGATATCAGCACACGGCACGGCGAGAAAATGCCATGGTTGTGGGATCCATAACCACTTGGGGAATGACTTTTTTCCTTGGTAACAAAACACAGCGCGGCGTTAAGTTCCGAATTAACATACAATGTCACTAAAAAAAGCCGAAAAGCGGGGAAGAAAGTGCCTTGACGCTAGGTTCTCTTTACTTTCCCTGCTATATTCAGGATACAGTGTGAAGATAAGCAAATTATATAATACCATATTATAATATAAAAAAAACCGATTAAGTAAACACAAATCAGTATAACGTTAATTATAATGAATAAATTGATGTATTTGTGAATAATTACATATAAAAAATTATACTAAAATCAAAATTTTCGAAAAAAGTTAACTCTTTTAACTTGGAACCTATAAAGATAAATATACGTAATTAAGTTACGCAAATTAAGAGGAACAACAATGTAGATATACAGTATCTACCTACTTTTATCTAAGATTCTCCCAAACACATGTAACGGATGAAGATCTTGTAAAAATATCTACAGCAACTCCATATAATATACCAATTTATACAGTATAAAATGAACATTTTATATAACTAGAATTTCTATAGTATAAACATGAAAACGATTAGACGTGCTCGCCTCGGGCTAATCAAACCAACCCCACAGTCCCTGTGGTGTAAATTTACAATGGTGCCACGTCTTGAATTTTAATTTATATAATAAATTATAATGTATGTATGTTTGTATATACTAATCAAATGATCAGCTTCACGCTATATCCCGCACACAGCAGGGTAGGCAGAGGGAACCTTGCGTTAAGGCACTCCGTTCCCCATTTTCCGTCGAATTCAGGAGGCATTGCGTATCGAGTGGCGAAACTCAACGCCGCGCTTTACCAATCGAAAACATAAATTTAAATAAATATTTCATTTCCTCGAGTGGGGATCGAACCGACAACCAGTCGATATTACAGTACGTACTAATGTACGAGTATGTACTAATTAGAATATACACTAAACTAAATGCTTATTTTGATACATATGTATGACAATGTAATTTAATAAGAATTTTATTTATTGAATTATTTTCTTACAGTATATATTAATTAATTCTTTTTTCTTCCTTTTTCTTTAGCTTCACTTCACGTTAAGAGACTCCTTTTGCCACGCATTGTTAAACTTTCAAGACATTTGTTTCTGTTTCTTCATAGGTTAGCCAAGTTTAAAATAACTCGTTTTAATAATCAATTTAAATACGTAAAGTAGAATGTTATGTAGCGGAAAATCTTTTTCATCCGATAATATTGACTCGTGCAATAAAATAAATTCTTAGTATTTCATAGATTCAGTGGTCATCGCGTTGCAGGCACGAAATCTTGATCCAGCTTCCTGTTCTATCCCGCACATAGCAGGTTAGGCAGAGGGAACTTGGGAACATAGGGTTAAGACACTCCGTTCCCAGTAATCATGTTAATCTTCGTTCTCCCGAATTGTAGAGTTAATAGCTTGTCGCTACACCTATCCATATACCATAGTAGAACTATTCATAAGTTCTATATTTATTGTAACAAGACTTTTTTAGGTCAACCCAAATATCATATGGTTTTAGAAGGACTTCTAATAAGTGATTCTAATTAGTTAGTTTTTTAAACCTAAGAGGATAATAGGCAGAAACGTATATATAAATTTAAAAAGCAAGAGGTGCGGGTTCAAGTCCTGCTAAGGTCAAATCTTTATACACTATTTCTACCTAACTAACCTAACTATATATATATATATATATATATATATATATATATATATATATATATAAATNACACAGCAGGGTAGGCAGAGGGAACCTAGTGTTAAGACACTCCGTTCCCCACTTTCTGCCGAATTCTGGAGGCATTGCGTGTTGAGTGGCAGAACTCAACGCCGCGCTTAACCTCGACACCAGAGCGAAGAAATGGAAATATAAATGTAAATAAATATTTCATCTCCTCGAGTGGGGATCGAACCCACAACCAGTCGGTTTTACAGTCACGCCTCGTGCTGCTGCGCCACGACTGGCCTCAATATATATAAATATACATAATTATATAATGCTATCCACTGACAAACGTGACTCGTCCCTTCACACGCTAGGCGATTACACATTTAATTGCCTCGGGTTAGGTAACCAAGGGTCCCGTCCCTACGGCACATATATGACCCGCTCGGTTTTAAGTTTGTAATGCTGTGTAGATAGATAAATGTTGGGATGATTAAGAAAATGTAAGTATTAAATATAGGAACCGGACAGTCAGTTCACGTTGTGGGTTCGATTCCCACTCGAGGAAATGAAATATAAAGGCACGGTGCTGAGTTCGGTTACTCAACACGCAATGCTTCCATAATTCAGGTACGTGAAACGAAAGATTCTTGATGGGAACGGAATGTGTTAATATTAGGTTCCCAAGTTCCCTGCGACTACCCTGAAAGCTACTACAGCTGAAAGGCCACCAGGGAGGAAAACAACAAATGAACCGTGATATATAGCAGAGTAGGTAATCAAACGCTGTACCGATACTTCAAAACATTTCTTTTAGAATAGATAGTTAAAAAAAAAATGAAGATTCTCACCACAAATGTTACGTTTATGTTATGTTTTATTTTCAGATTCATGTTGAATCCCGCACTCATGCATGCAGAGGGAATCTGGGAACACTAAAACTTCCCGTTCCCTACTTTCTGCCAAGTTGTGGAAGTATTGTTAAGATGCGAAAATCAACACCGTGTTCTGCCTTGTTACTAGAGTAAGAAAATGAAAATAATTCATCCCAAAGTTGAGAATCGAACCCACAACCATTACATTTACATATATCTAAACTAATAGTAAAATATTCAAATCAAAAAATGTTAACTTTTGCAATCCCCAGTTTCTTAATCAGAAGCTCATTAAATGTTGCCGCGACGAGAAATACTAAGATTTCTAAATGAAAAAAATTAAAAAGCAAAATGAATAGAGTCTACCGCAATTCATAATTAAAAATACGAATACGTTGATGAGAATATCTATCTATATTTTAAGAAATTGATTTTTTTTTATGTTTTACATTTGAATAATTTTACATAAATATTAACTTGCTATTAAAATTGGAGGTCGTCTTGGCGCAATGGAAGAGCCTCTAGCTGTAAACGCGATCGATGCTTGTTGGTTCGATTACCATTCGGAGTTATATTTTTTTCCATTTCGCTGCACTAATAGAAGTCTCAAATTTTATTTGAGACTTCTATTAGTGCAGCGAAATGCCGCATTTACAGCCGCAACATTGCAGGGTAGGCAGAGGGAACCTACTGTTAATAAACCCCCCTGTTTTCCACCGAGTTCTGGAGGCATTGCGTGTTGAGTTGCAGAACTCAACGCCGTGTTTTGCCTCGACAAATTAATAATTTAATAATTAAAAAAAAAAAGCAATCAAATGTACTTATGAGGCGTTAAGTTTCGCCACTCAACACGCAATGCCTCCAAATTCGTCCTCCTTCGTCCGTCGTTCCTTCTGCCTACCCTGCTATGTTCGCGATGCAGCATGAACCTACAAAAATCAATTTAATAATACAAAAATAGTCGTGGCGCAGCGGCATTAAGTGTGACTGTAAAATCGACTGGTTGTGGGTTCGATCCCCACTCGAGGAGATGAAATATTTACTTAAATTTATATTTCCGTTTCTGATGTCGAGGCTAAGCACGGCGCTGAGTTCTGCCACTCAACACGCAATGCCTCCAGAATTCGGCAGAAAGTGGGGAACGGAGTGTCTTAACACTCCGTTCCCTCTGCCTACCCTGCTATGTGCGGGATACAGCGCGAAGTTGATAAAAAAATAAAAAATACAATTCTAATTAGGTACCTACACCAAAGATCATTGAAGTCATCAGTCGATCCATCAAAAGGAAACGCACAAAGCATGAAAACCCTAGTGGCACAAAACAACACACGCGAAAGTAAATTAAAAGCACTATATGGAGTGAGCCTTTGCACCCGTTGTATTGAACCCACACTACACGACCCTATATAGCATGTAACGTATTTTACGATTGGATCACTAATTAGATTCTACTTTTAGTCACTATTTCTTGTATCTAAATCTGAAACCGATATGTAAGTGGTAATTGAATTACACTTTTCTATTGATTGAATTCTGACGCGTGAAACTCGCTATGAACTCTTTGACTTTATTGTGTTTGTAGTGGGTTCGAATTCCGTAAAGAAGTTTTATTGACTAAATAAATGCGAAATTCGTCACTCCGATATCATTATTAAATAAGACGAACAACTGATTTATTTTTTTTACAAATTACCATTATGTATATTAAATTGATATTTTAATTAAAATCTGATAAGTAAATCACGCGGAGTTCACATAGTTGAGTTTCGCCACTCAACACGCAATACCGCCAGAATTCGGCGGAAAATAGGAAACGGAGTGTCTTAACACTAGCTTTCCTCTGCCTACCCTGCTGTGTGCGGGATACAGCGTGAAACTGATTAAATTTTATAATTCCGATGAAGAAACAAGGCAAGATCATACCTGCTATCCACATCTACTTGGTAGGTTCATACTTATTTAGAAAACGTATAAAAATTTGAACGTAGCGGGACTCGAACCCGCGCCTCCTGGAAACCGACCAGGTTTCCAGTAGTTGGTAGGTTTATTTAAATAACAAAAAAAAGTATCCGCGATATACGATAAACGATATCTATTACAGAACCCCGGCCGTAAACACGTCAAGATCACTTATTAAAATGTCGGCAAACGGGAAAGCAAGCAACTGCGTACTACCTAATCGAACCATTAATAAAATGAGTGAAAAAATAACTTGAAATATGCCTTAAGTACGCAATATAAATGACATTGAAATGTCTGTATGTAATTTGTAATTCGTTTCTCGATATTTATTTCCTAACAAAGTAATGTATCTAAGTGGGGAACGGAAGTGTCTTAATGGGAACGGAGTGTCTTAACACTAGGTTCTCAGGTTCCCACTGGCTACCCTGCTATGTGCGGGATATAGTGTGAAGTTAAAAAAAGTAATTTATAGACGTATTTCATATTCAACCTATTGTGATTTAATTTTCCGATTTTTTCCACAACAATATAAAAGTCCTTTCTACAATAAACTTAAGAAGATCTTTTGCTAAGCAGAAGAAGCTGCATTATGGTTTTCTCTCGTTTCCGTAGAAGTCTCGAGAAATTCTTTCTTAGTACTCCCCAACACTCGCTATCTAACCACATGCAAAATTTCAACTTTACAAGTCCAGTAGCTTCGCTTAAGCTTTGTATGTCTTTCTCAATAACGTAAGTTTGGTAACGTAACTCACGTGTAATATACACTAGGTTCCCAGGTTCCCTCTACCCACCTTACTATACGCGCATAGAGTGAAGCTAAAAAAAAGAAAAAAAGAACATAAAAAAATCTAATTAACACCAAATCATACCTTCACCTAAATATAAAAATCAAATTAACTCAACAAAACAATTTTGACCCATTCAAAGGGGCAAAATAACACTCATACCGACCAAAATAAAAAAAAAACCAAAAAGCAATAAAACATCTGAACTTGTATTATCAAATCAAACGCAAAAAGAGAACTCTTTCTACACTCAGTACCTACGAGAGAGAGAGATTTATTCAGAAAATAATAATAAAAAGAGAAGGGAAAAAAGAGAAATACCGTGTGTACGCGGAGGTGGCTAAATAATATGCAAAGGCAGCTGCCAATAAGCGACGTAAAGCGGAATGGTTTTTACAGCCCGACATTTTTAGAGGCTCCTAAAGTTATTTACTAAACTCGTTTGGTGTGAAGCACGAGCGGTTAATTATTTTTTATGGCGATAAAAACGTACGTGGATTCGTGTTTTGGTAGTGTGCGATGGGTGGGGGTTCGAATTTTATCATGTATTATAGTTTTTACGAGAGTATAATATATTAGTATATACTCCTACTAATATATTATACTCTGGTAACTTTTAGATTTTTTATTTAATTTTTTATATGCATAGGTAAAAAGACTTTGAACTGACTGAATTTTGTACGGAGAAATATGGGGTGTTTTAACACAAGTTTCGTTTTGGCACCCTGCTATATAAAGAAAAGTGTAAAATAAGAAAAACCGGATAAGTGCGAGTTTGCCATCGAGGCTTCCGTACCAATTTTAGAATTGTAGGCGGGAAGTATAACTTATAAAAGATGACAAACTCAAGTTTGCGAGCATGTGCAGTCATTTTGTTTAAAATATCATAACCGACACGTCTACTGGAATCTCAAGATAAATGTTCTTGGCAGACGGACAACCAAGTGATCCTACAAGGGTCCCTTTTTACCTTTTGAGGCACGTAACCCTAAAATCACAAGCTAATTTGCCACATAATATTATTAATATATTAACAATCTGCAAAATTTACCTCCATTTACCAATATTATATTAAATTTATTAAAAAAATCCGCTATAATCTTGTAATAGAGGCCACACTCACAACTTCTGCCCATCAAGTTGCCCGCATCGAGTCAAGCGCGAGTCGCATTATTTAAAGGACTACAATACAAGTATAACAACAATGACCAGTTATAATACCCTTTCATTGCTTTTTCAATTTATTCAATGAAGTAGAAAAAGTTGTAGAAATAGATTTAAGGAGTACTTATTTAAGTGGAGTTAAAATTGTTGCTACGTTCATTCTAGTATAGAATAGAAGTACGTAAGCAGATGTTGTAAGCTGTGTTTTGTTTTTTTTGCACGTCTAAAAAATTATATTAATCGACTGTTAGCTGTCGATTTAAAATAAGATATTTCCTCATATTCTTTAAGACCTGTCGCAAAAATCTTTTTCAAATCAAATCAGCTTCACGCAGTATCCCGCACACACCAGGGTAGCCAGAGGGAACCTAGTTTTAAGACACTCCGTTCCCCTCTTTCCGCCGAGTTCTAGAGGCATTGTGTGTTGAGCGGCGGAAATCAACGCCGCGCTTTGCCTCGACACCAGAGCGAAGAAATTAAAAAATAAATATTTAATTTCCTCAAGTGGGGATCGAACCCAAAACCCCCTGTGCACTTTGTGCCCCTGCGCTACGACTGGCCTCAAATCTTTTTAATAAAGCAAATTAGAACACCGTACAGAAGTGAATCAATACTGACAGTAGTGTTTAGCTTAAAAAACGAAATAGAAAAAATTATTATGAAAATTATTATGAAAACATATTTAAACCAACGACGCGGTGTTCAAGAGTCGTAGGTTCGACTCTCGTTACTTCTCGTTTCAATTTCCTATAGATATCTTGAAATATTTTTATTTCCTTAGTGTATTATAATATTTTTTATAAAATATTAAAATTCAACTATTTAAGTATATTTTACAAGACACAAGCCCATGTTGACTGAAAATGTTGATCACAAAAACAGTAAAATTTGTTTCTCATTTAAAATCACACATCCCTATAACTTAAGCTTTACCCATTCAAACTAATAACTTAAATGTTGTCATTTCGGCAAATTAGCCTTTAATTCCTTGTGTGAAAGAGCATAATTGCGTGAACAGTAGATAGGTGAATAGTAAATCCTGTTTCCTGCTAGATAACGCGGTGATGGATCGCTTCCTACGGGCGAGGGACAGCGGTTCGATTCCGAGTATACATATACTGATTGTAAGATCTTTGGATAGTCATTATTTACATAAGGGCCAAGTTCTTGTTATATTAGTCGTTTTTTTTTTTGGATTTTTTAAGTATCTAGATAATATTAAGTATATTTATAAACTTTGAAAATTTTGTAAATTTATGAACTTTTTTATTCTATGTGGTTTTGCATATTAATATAAATTACTAAAATCTGAATATGGATAAAGAGATTAAGGTGAACTTTTTGCACGTAAATAAAGAGAAAGTTAAGAAACAGCAGCTTTAGGGAGGATTCACACTATAGTGCCGGTCACAGTTGATTCTCTGTCCGACTTATATTCTTACATAAGAAATTATCTTTTATGTGTTTCTCACATAAGAATATTTTTAAATGACCGAGATCGTATCAAAAATACAAATAAATCAGCTTCTCGCTGTATCCCGCACACAGCAGTATAGGCAGAGGGAACCAAGTGTTAAGACACTCCGTTCCCCACTTTCTGCCGAATTCTGGAGGCATTGCGTGTTGAGTGGCAGAACTCAACGCCGCGCTTAATCTCTACACCAGAGCGAAGAAATGGAAATATAAATTTAAGTAAATATTTCATCTCCTCGAGTGGGGATCGAACCCACAACCTGTCGGTTTTACAGTCACACCTCGTGGCGCTGCGCCACGACTGGCCTCGTATCGAAAACAAATAATAAATAATATTGTGTGAATCCTCCCTTACGTTTTATCCCACATAGCAGGGTAAGCAGAGAGGACCCAGATCACTGACTAAAATCCGTTCTCCGCTTTTTGGAGACATTGCGTGTTGAGCGGAACTCAACACCGCATTTTATAAGTAGAGATACTGAAATATTCTTTTAATCAAATCTAAATAACTGTTGGTGAGTAATTGTTAATTATAAAGTCAATTAGGACTTTAATTTTAACTTTACAATTCTATTTGTGTACATTAAATATAACCGATGTAAGCTTTCCTTGAAGAAATAAAAACACAATATCTTAGAAGAGACTGAGTATGTAATAGCATGCATAATGTATGGCGATGTCTTCATTTCAATGGAAAATATGACTACATCACTTGCATATTTTACTTGAGCATAGGTTTTTTTTTGAGAATATTTTGAATTTCTAGAAATATTGATTATTATTATCAAAGTTTAAAATATTTATAAATAAAGTATTATATAAGGTAAGTGGGTACCTATTATAAACGCGTTGATCGCGGGTTCGAGTTACACTTGGAGGAATCATATATTTAATATCTTTTTTATAGACTGGTGTAAGTTTTTTAAAAAAGTAAGATAGATATCTTATTCATTTTTACATGCATCTCCTATGAGACGGTTGACATTAATCACTATATTTTTGGCTATTTTTAAGATTTTGTGTATTAAGTGACGAAATCAAAGCAGCCTAATCCTCTCCACGTAGCAAAGGGAACCTAGTGTAACACGCTCCGTTCCTCACTTTCTGCTGAATTCTGGAGGCATTGCGTGTTAAGTGGCAGNGAACTCAACGCCGCGCTTAACCTCGACACCAGAGCGAAGAAATGGAAATATAAATTTAAGTAAATATTTCATCTCCTCGAGTGGGGATCGAACCCACAACCACTCGGTTTTACAGTCACACTTTGTGCCGCTGCGCCACGACTGGCTTATACAATAGTCTTAAATGGAATTCTAATTTGATAACTCGTAAATACAACATTTAAATTGGAATGACCGATATAGGTACGACTATTTCAATAGCACTACAGTATAACTTAACTTAACTTAGCTTCACGCTTTATCCCTAGCGGGGTAGTCAGAGAGAACGGAGCGCCAAACGCTACGGTCTCTACATACCTCTTTCGCCTCGTCCACTGTCATCAACCTCTTCATACATGCCCTTCGGGGGGTCCTCATGCTTTATACGTGACCTTCCTCCAGTATCTTTGATACTGTGTAAGTTTTACTACAGTATAAGCACTCCTCAATGTTGTGCTTAAGATGTGTGCCTAATAAGTTAAATAAGACGATTTTATCGAATTAAATTGAGAAATATTTAGGGTTTTTTTTTTTGTTGTACGCTGTATCCCGCATATAACAGGGTAGGCAGAGGTAACCCTGTATTACGATACTTCAGCTTCACGCTTTATCCCGCACTCAGCAGAGTAGCCATAGGGAACCTAGTGTTAAGACACTCCGTTCCCCACTTTCAGCCGAGTTCTGGTGACATTGCGTGTTAAATGACGGAACTCAACGCCGCGCTTTGCCTCGTCACCAGAGCGAAGAAATGAAAATATTTAATTTCGTTCTCTTCTTCTTCTCAATTATAATATTCATTATAATATGTATAAGACTTAATTTACGTCATTGATTTGATTATTTTCTCAATAATAAAATTATATTGTTGTTCTTGTTATATTATATTAAATCCTATAAATTATAAGTTTTTACTAACCCTAAAGACCTTTTTATAAATAGAAAAATTAAATAAATAATAAATAATTTTAGTAAATAATTTTATTATTCTTTTTTTACCGCAAATACAAATAAGAATCATTGAAAATGTTATCAGTTAATTATAAAAAGTTTTATAATAAAGCAATTATGTATTATTATTAATGCCAGTCGTGGCACAGGGCTACAAGCGGGTGATACACGCGACAAGATGTGGATTCGATTCCCATTCGAGGAAATGAAATATTTAATATATCCTCGCTCTGTTAACGAGGCAAAGCGCGGTGAGTCTCGCCAATCAATATGTAATGTCACCAAAATGTGGCGGAAAGTAGAGACCGGAAGTATTTTAATGAGAACGGAATGTCTTAACACTAGGTTTCCAGGTTCCGTCTGCCTATTCTATTACATGCGGGATACAGCTTTAAGTAAAAAAAAAACTTACGTTCAACATGCAACATATTATATGGAAAGGACTTAAAAAATAAAAACTAAAAAACTTAAAAATATATTAATCTTGTAGTAAAAGCTAAAATAGTAAAATACGATCGAAAATTCATATAAATTTAATTTATTATAATTAAAAAGACTTTTCTTTCCAACTATAGACTCTAAATATCAGATGCACCAAACAGTTCGCACTAACTTTTGTTATCCTTAGAAAATAATGTTATAGTTTTACGGAAAAAGACGAGGTTCTATCGAATATATAAACAATAAAAATTAAAACTGGGTATTTTCGACCTTATGTCTATATAAATAAGAATAACATACGTACAAAGTAAGTGATCGCAGGTTAATTAGTAGTGTATCAACAAAGGAATTAAAAGGCAGGCCGCACATACATTATTCATTGGGCAACGTCGTATCGCTACATCTAACGCGACAAGTTTTTACCACCTTTGAAAGTTGAAGGATTATTCTTTTGCCTTGTATTATAATATTTAAATTTAGTAGTTTAGTTTACATTTCCACCAGGTTCGGCGATATATGGAGTACTGTTCTCATCTCTGGGATGGTGCACCCCAGTATCAGCTTGACCCATTTGATCGCATACGACGTAGAGCCGTTCGAATCGGTGGGGACCAAACGATCTGTGCAGGGCTTGACACATTGGCTTTGAGTAGAGATGTCTCCTCGGTGTGCTTTCTCTACCGCATTTTTCATGGGGAGTGTTCTGGAGAACTGTTTGACCTGTTACCTGCCGCCGCTCACCATACCATCCATACCATCTAGATACGTGGCACTCCACTACTGTGCGGTTTCATAGGAACTTCCTTCCACGTGCCACGGAACTGTGGAATGGCCTACCCGCGGCAGTGTTTTCAGGTCGATATGACATGGGTACCTTCAAAAAGCGCGTCTATCTCCACCTTTAAGGCCGGCAACACACCTGTAGCTCCTCTTGTGTTACACGGGGTCGTGGGCAGCGGTGATCACTTACCATCAGGTGACCCGTGCGCTCATTTGCCTTGTCTTTTTCCATAAAAAAAAAGTGTAATATATTGTTTTCATTTCCTCGCTTTGGTGACAAAATGAAACGCGGGCCTTCAGTTCCGCTACTTTAAACGCAATGTCCCCAAAATTGGGAGGTGCGTGAGGGACGGAGTGTCTTAACACTAGATTCGCTCCGCCTATCCCGCTATATGCGGGATACAGCGTGAAGCGGCTAAAATAAATTATAATTTATGTTTGTAAGATAGATGCTAATGTTGACAAAATGTGATGTGATATGTTTACAAATGGATGTTTCGTAAGACGTGTAACGTATTGTGTTTCTGCTATAGTTAGCATGGATGTGACTAATGATTCTAAAAATGGAATAGCTAGATGTTGATGAATATTTTAATAAGCGAAAAGAAACATAATTTAGAAAATGTATGTGTTTTTACATTGATGAGGCCGTCTTGGCGTAAAACGCGTAAACGCGACGGTTGTGGGTTCGTTTATCACTTCCGGGAATGAAATATTTAATATTTTAATTTTTTCGCTCTGGAATCCAAGGTAAACCGCGGCTCTGAGTTCCGCCATTCAACACACAATGCTTCGCGAATACAGTGAAAAGTGGGGAATGGGAGTGTCTTAACACTAGCTTCCCTCTGCTTACCCTGATACGTGCAGAATACAGCGGGTAAGTTAAAAAAAAGAACAATTCCAATATATTTTTCTTATATAATTTTCTCATAACACAACTAAAAATCCACAAACCAACAAACACACATCAGCACTTATCACACAAAACAATAAACTTATAAAGATCAATCATGCGTACACACGTACCTAACATTTCACACCATGTTAGCTATCCGCATACATTAGACAGCTCCTACCTCCGCGGTAATGTCAAACATTTGACAGCGACAGCGCATACCTACGAAACTAAACCACGAGGGGGCGCAATTTTAGAAAATTTAATAGAACGCGTTACGAAGGGAGCTGACATCATCCGCTCCCGAGGGGCGACGCGTGCCCAAACAGCTGATTGCCGGCCGTATACCATAAAAAACCTTATAAAACACCATACAAATGAAAATCTACTGTATCATGACGATTTAAGGTATATTTCACATTGGCAATACAAATCCGACCCTTATTTCAATTCTCTCAAGCAATTTTCGACTTTATGCTAAAAATATTAAAGTTTAAATACAATTAACATAAAATTATACTGAACACGTCATCTATAGCATAAAAATTTCTTGATGTTGGAATTTTGACTCTTTACCTTCGCATTAAGGGTTGTTTTATAGTACAGTGTGTAGTTAACGAGATAAAACCGAATGGATTTTGTGCATTTCACTTGGCTGGAGGCCGTGGCGTGCTCGATCTTGGTTGCATTTGGCGCTGTAATAAATGAAAATATTTCACTTCGAAGATGTGTGCTTGGTATTTTTTTAGAGGTTTCTGTAAATTAAATATATTAGCTTCACGTTGTATCCCGCATACAGCAGGGTAGGCAGAGGGAACCTTGTGTTAAGACACTCCGTTCCTCACTTTCTGCTGAGTTCTGGAGGTATTGCGTGTTGAGTGGCAGAACTCAACGACGCGCTTTGCCTCGACACCAGAGCGAAGAAATGGAAATATAAATTTAAGTAAATATTTTATCTCCTCGAGTGAGGATCGAACCCACAACCATTCGGTTTTACATTCACACTTTGTGCCCCTACGCCACGATTGGCCTCAAAATTCAATATATACTAGTATATGTATATAATAGTTCAAATATTAATTATAAATATTTTGAAATATGGGTAAATTAAAAATATGAAGGAAAAGGAGAGAACAGACACTCCGTTCTCACTTTTCGCCTAATTTATGCGACATTGCATGTTAAGTGGCGGAACTAATAACCTAACGCACCGTTTCGTATTGTTATACGACAGTGACAGGAAATGGAAATAATTAATATAGTACCTGTAATAATTCCTCGAACGGTAATCGAACCCACGACCATTGCGTTGACTTGATAAATATGTATAGGTAAATAGATAAGTACGTAAATATTAAAGTTAGAACGATCTAGCATCAACATAGAACTTTCAAAGACAATAAAAAATAACTTACAAGCTATAGAGTAGATAAAAGAAACAGTAAGTAGGAACTTTATATAGGGGAAGTTAAATTAAAACAGGTAGGTTTTACGAAACCTTTTATGAAACACAGTTTTACTAGGATTTATTTCAAACAAACTTAATTATGGAGATACTTTGAAATATTATTCTTTACGCCACTGACTGGCCGCAACTTCCGTTATCGTGAACTATAAACATATAACCCTGCTTTTTCCCGTTTCCGTAAGAATTTCAAGAAATCTTCCCATAGTACTCCTCTACACTCCATAAGGCACCTACAGGCCAAATATCGGCGTTCTACACCGTGTACTTTATGAGTCTGTCAGTTAATCAGTAAAGGAATAATTTTATATATAGGTAATACCTATATACTTTACGTAATAATAATATTATTTCATAAATTTCTTCGTCCGTTTTATATATATTAATTTCAAATATTGAAATGATATAAAACCAATTAAGTGTTCAGTCTAATGAATGCTCGTGATGGTCGTAAATGAAAAACTGATTAGTGAGGTTGTTTATTCCTTTTTTTTCATAGCTTGACTTGTCTCGCTTAAAGCAAAATTAACGGAGTGTGAAGACACTACCCTCTCCGCTTTCCGTCATAATTCGAGACATTACGTGTTGATTATTCCCCGAGAATTCAATCCGTATTGTCCGCTGTCCAGTACAGCGCGATGGCATCACGGTTAATGAATTAAAAATATTTTGTGTTCCTAAACATTCAAGAGAAAAAGAGATAGAGAGTGACTTCCCTCTATCACCGTACTATAATAAAAACAGTCAATTAATTGAAATTAAATCAATTCCTTATCAGTAAACATGTACACACACAGGTGTAGGTATTATACCTACATCAATGATTCCACAAATCCGGTATAACAAAACAACCGACAACAATCGCTGTGGGAACGTGAATTAGGCAATCGAATGCATTAAAATAATTAAAAACAATGAAATGTAATCAGATTGTACGTACAAAATGCAAATCTGGCTTTGAATCTATTACCTACATATGAGTATGTCGTATTTTGTATATCACAATATAGTAATAAAATATGAATTCTGAAAGTTCTCGCACAGCAAGGTAGGCACAGGGAACCTACGTAGCTACAAGACACTCTTATCTTAATGTTTCGCTCTGTTTTCTCAACCTTGCGTGTTGAGTAACGAAAATCAACAGGGCTTTTTCTATCTGAACGGGGCAATGGAAATTATTTAAATATCATCATTTCCCTGAGTGGAAATAGAACTCGCACTCATCACGTTTACATTAACACGCTATTCCACCATGCCACAACGGTCTTTGCCACAACGTTATTTTCACATATTTATTTCACATACATTTTAATTTTATATTCTTTATTAATTTACCTGAACCCTGGGAAGACCCTGGCGTATAAGCATTAGCAATTTTACTAAAACCAAATACTTGTTGATAAACAATATATTTATCATAAAACAAGAATTCGAAATAAATCATAGTCTGGATTAGGATCTGGTACCTACCTCGAAAGTTTAAAACGGAACCCTTATAGGAAGGATCACTTTGTTGTCCGCCTGTCAAGATCTTATATCTCTATTTTGTGTTAGTTCTAAGTAAACGTAATCAAACGATACGAGCGTTTTTGCGTCTGTTTATGCTGCATTTTGTATGAAATTTGAATTTTTTACAATTATAAAATTTTCTAAGAGGAGAACTTCCAGTAGTATAGTAATAATTTCGTAAAAAATATCAGTACGAAACCCACGGTAAGCGAGTTCGACTCTCATTTGATGAAGGCATCGAAAGCAGAACATGTATAAAAGATAAATTAACGATTAATATAAACATAGTGAAATACCATAGTATATCATGAAAAGAATAACGCCGATTGACGCAAGTACTCGTATATTGACACGAAAATTCACTTTTGCCACATTCCTTTAACTAATCTTTATATTCGTAGAAAAAAGATAAAAAAAGGTATGTAGTATTTATAAATATGACATAAGTATCTGAATAAGTTTTTTTTTATGTTTTAGTAGTACATTTTAGTTTAAATATTTGCTAGATTCTTTGATTGTTTCTGAAATTCATATATCAGTCTTACTCAATAAATGATTTAACCGATACGAAAACTAAGAAATCTAAGTTCAACTAAAAAATCTCTTCGATTATATAACATAGATATAGATAACATAAAGATTAAAATTAAGATTGTTTTTAAGAATTTCGTATTCAAAGGATAAAACGAGACTATTACTAAGATTTCGTTGTCTGTCCGTCTGTCTGTCTGTAACAAGGTCGTATCTTATGAAATTTGATAGTTAGACCGTTGACATGTTCACAGATGATGTATTTATATAGCAGCTGTAACAACAAATGCAAAAAAACACATATTTAAGGGGGCTCCCATACAACTATCGCGTTTTTTAACTGTTTTTATAGATAAAGGTTTTTAATTCAGCTTACACGCTGTATCCCGCACACAGCAGGGTAGGCAGAGAGAACCTAGTGTTAAGACACTCCCTTCCCCACTTTTCGCCAAGTTCTGGACGCATTGCGTTTTGAGTGGCGGAGGTCAACGCCGCGCTTTGCCTCGATACCAGAGCGAAGAAATGAAAATATAAATGTAAATAAATATTTCTTTTCCTCGAGTGGGGATCGAACCTACAACCAGTCGATTTTACAGTCACACTTTGTGCCCCTGCCTCACGACTGGCCTCAGGTTTTAAATTGTTTTATTTAAATAATATGTCTAGTAAGTATTTGTTCTTATCACATTTATTCGTAAGTACAAATTTTAAATAAAAAGTGTTCAAAATGCAAAGATATTAATTTTAAAGGAGAACTTCGCTTGCCGCTTGTAATTAAATTTTGAAATGGGATGATTAAACTTAAACTATTTTACTTGAAGTTTTAATAACTGATGATATTAAATTTTCTAACATTCCCAGTAGGTATATGCTTTAGGTACGATATGAAACATTGTTACTATACATTTTACCTAAGTATAAAGGATGCTTGTCATACATAATTTTACTTTATGTAACATTTTATTTGCTTCACGCACATTTGTAGAGTATGTTATCTATTAGTAACTGAAAAACAAACTGTTTTGTTGGTTTATTTTCATTTCCTTCGTTTTAGCGAGGCAATGCGCTGCGTTGAGTTCCGTCACTCAACACGCAATGCCTCCAGAATTCGGTGGAAAACAGGGAACGGAGTGTCTTAACACTAGGTTGCATCTGCCTACCCTGTTATGTGCAGCATACAGCTTAATTCTAAAAAAAAAATTAAGACTCTTAGTCATTACAACTGCAACACGTACAAAATGCGTGAAGGTCAAAAATCAATATATTTAATCCCATCACAAAATTGTTACTACCAAACTTGATGAAAGATAGAAGATACGTCAACAAATAGACTCGATTGACATACCTATATAGGTATATTATGCATCTGACCCAATTTCAAGATACAAACACCTACCTACCTACGATATATTTACTACTACCAACGCGCAATAAAACCCATACTCCACAGGACTTCCGTTTAATATGATCGTACAATCCAAAGTAATATGGAAGAATAGCAGAGAAAATCGTATATAAAATCGTCGCGAGATGTCCTAACAGTATTAGCTTATAAATGTGGTTATAGGTTATAATATTTTTAAACATTTTTAAAGTGTTATTCCACACTTAGGAAAGAAAAATACTTATTAAGAAAACGTAAAATAGAACAACATAAATAAGTTGTAACAAGCGTATAAGAATTTCGACGTATGTAGCTCGATAAGAACGTATGGCTTAGTTGGTCAGAGCGCTTGGACGGTGTCCAAAGGGGCGCGGGTTCAAATCCCGCTACATTCAAATTTTTATACGTTTTCTTATTAAGTATAATATATATTTTTTAAAATCGTAATGTAACCACACAGCATTAGACTGGAAACGCGACGGTTGTGGATTCAATTCCCACTCGGAGATTCTAAGAATTGCGAAAACGTCTATTTTTTAGGATTTTTTGTTGGCGATGTAATAGAAATTTATATATAAAGTGTATTTACAATATAGTATCGTATATAACAGAAAATGTCCTTGACAGATTTACAAGATCGATATGGATTAATTCCTCAAGCTGTATAAATGAATCTTTTGCATTACACCATCATCTTAATTTTATATCTAATATAATACTGGCGAGTCTAACAGACGTCCTGCACGAGAAAGAAGCAAAACAAAACTAAATTCTGATTATTAAAGAAATTAAAAAAAAATAAACTAACTTTATGATCTATTTTAAATAAATGATACAAGAAATGCTGATACTCAAATCTCAAAAGCAATTGAACTGATTTTGATGAAATTAACTAAAGTTCGAAAAGCTAGTTTAAGCCTTATTTAAGTAAAAAAGGTTCATATGCGTATGAAATATAAGTATAAGTTTCCGAGAAATTTTTGGACAATTTTTAGTATCATACATACCTACATCATATTCAAATATTACCAAATTCCTACAACATCACAATCATATATGAACACACTATAAATATTATATTAAAGCATTTTCTTAGAGGTTGAAAAAAAATATTAAATTATCAAAGCCTGCGGGAGGTCGCAACGATTTGTTAGATGGTTATACGTAAAAACTTGTCTTGCAATAGTTACTTGGAAATAAATTTAAGCTTTCTATTTCTACAGCTTGAATAGCTACTTAACTTTGACAGAACATTAATGTCAGCAACAGAAACAAATTAATAAAGATTTAATAAGACATTATGTGTTGAGTGGCAGAACTCAACGCCGGGCTTTGCCTTGTTAATGGAGCAGAATAGAAAATAGTTTATTCCCTCCAGTGGGAATCCAACCCCACAACCGTTGTGGGTATAGCGCTGTGCCGCTGTGCTACGACGGTCTTAAGGCAAAGTCTTCATAATGAATTGACTATTGACTCCTATGATAGATAGGTACATTACTTAGAAGTCTATGAAGTCAAAAGTCAGTAAAAGCTTTATTAAGTTTGTGTGTTTCATACCATTGTCTTAATGGGATTGGAAACTCCCTTAAACTAGGTTCCCAGGTTCCCTTACCTACCCTGCTATGTGCGTGATACACTTTAAAGCTAACTATATCGCAATAACAAGTATTTCTACAAAAAAAGAAACCAAAAACAAATCTCAATTTGTATTCAAATCAGTTACTTTATCATATTTTATTAGCACCACAATAACGTTAGCTTTACATTCAAAATCACATTATGTTAATTAAGTTCCTATTAAGAACGACCATGTATGATGTATGTATGTATGTATAATAAATACTGAACTCATATATTTATTATTGTATGTATGTTGTAACATGGTGGAAGTTCGTAAAAAATTAACTTTAACTATTTACTATGAGATTAGAAAGGCCGTTTGCGTTTGATTTATACGAGACTAACGGCCTAAACGCGGTTTCGCCTGCTTAAACTTGTTGTTATTGAAGTTATGGAAAATCTTTACATAAATTAGTAAGATATATGTTATTCTGATGTTTAAAATCAGCTATATTAATGATTGGAACCAGAATGGTAACTGGTTCGATAGTATTTAAATTAGTTTCATTTTACCTCTATGGTAGAAAAGCGCGGCGTTTATGTCTGCTACTTAACAGAGTAGCAGGCATAAACACCGTTAAACCATAAACATATTAAGCCCCGTAAAATGAGCGGAAAGTGGAGAACGGGGTGTCATAACATTAGGTTCCCTCTGCTTACAATTGAATTTAAACGGTATTTTTTCCGCGACCAAAATAAATATCAATTTGTATATTATTTAAGACTATGTTTCATTCTAAGGCATGCCATGGTCATAGTAAAAAGAAATTGGAGATGGGGACACATTTCTCTTAATATAATCTATATTTAGTATTAACTGACGTCTCTGTTTGTGTTATTATACTTGGCTACAGTCCTTAATTTTTGTGCAAGTAAGTTAAAAAATGTCAATTTAAGTAAAATGACAAAAAAAATATATAAGAGTATAAGTAGAAGAAAAAAATATACAAGAATATTTGAGGTCAGTCGTGGCGCAGGGGCACAAAGTGTGATTGTAAACATGTGGTTGTGGGTTCGATCTCCACTCGAGAAATTGATATTTCCATTTTTTTGCTATGGTATCGAGGCAAAAGGTGGTGTTGAGTTCCGTCACTCAACACGCAATGCTTTCAGAATTCGGTGGAAAATGGGAAACGGAGTGTCTTAATACTAGGTTCCCTAAATACAGCGTGAAGCTGATATAAGAGTATTTTTTCACTCTTACTTCGACATATTCTCTAAGTTCTCTAAATATAGCATAAACATACATACATACATTATTAAACTTATCGTATAGCAGTGTTACCGCGATGAGGTCATGCATTCAACACTTTTATAAACATCTACAGTAGGTATACTATACGCCGTACCAGTCGGTGTCGTTTAAATAGTTCTCAAACAGACAGACGAGTCAATTTTCTTTTCTAATATACATATATAGGAATATTGGGTAGCACTATTTGAAAATGCTACTTTTAATATTGAAAATACAAGACTATATTATTAAGTTAAGGAATTTGTTTAGTTAAACGCGTTAATCTCAGGAACTGTTGATTTGAATTCTTTTTTGTGTTGGAGAGTTCATTAATAGGTGAATGTCATATTATGTCACATTAATTGTTCTAAAGAAACCTGACGCCATCTTTCTCAGTTACTTATGCCACTTCGAATGTATTGGGCCAAACAATTTTTTTTTTTATTTGACCACGGAAGTTGTATGTAAAAGCTATATGATAGCTAAATAAACGTTATATTATTATATTATATATACGTATACGAGTCGGAACCTGCAACTTCGTCTGCGTGGATAAAAAAAACGTAAGATCTTGTTTTTTCCATTACCGTAAGAATATCGTAAATTCCCCTTTTATTGCTCATCAAGCAATCTATATAATTTCAGCGTTCTACGCCGCGTCACTCCATAACAAATGAGTTTTATATATAGATATATATCAGCAAAATAGCATACATAAACTCAGCACACAGCTTTTGATGGGTATATCAGACAAAGCGACCTACTTCCATACATAATATAGACCAAGCTGGATGTACCGAAGAACAAAAGGTTGCATCACGACGCAAATGATCTCGAATAATTATGACTCAAACGTGGCACAGGCAATAAAATTTGAAATACTATTGCCCTATAAACATAGGCAGTTATAGCCGGTTCAAAGTGGAGCCAAAATGCACTCTAATATTTTACTGTCCAATCTAATGGGATCACCAGATAATATTGGCGATGATAGACTGATTGAGTGTCATCGTTTGTATTGTGAGACTAGCTCTATCCCGCGAATTTGTCTGTGAAATGGGGATAACTGGGAGTTGTCAGTCATGTGACACATTCTAAGGGAATGACTTCGATTGGAACCAGTAGTTCCCGGGATTAGTGTGTTCAACCAAACTAACTTTTCAGCTTTATAATAATAGTACTCGTATATTTCTGCCTAATCTATTAGTACATACAGTATTGGCAATGATAGACAGATTGTAGGATCTTGATTCGTTTGTTTTATATTTTTTATTGTGTGACTAGCTTTAGATTATGACTTTCCCTGTCAAATGGAATAAATAAGAGTTGTCGTATGACATATTCTAAGAGTTCAAAGTAACTTTGACTGCGGGTGCAGTGGATTATACCTACAGCCTAAAAGCTATTGCATAGCAAAATAGTTTCCGAGATCAGCGCGTTCAATCAAACGAACTGTTCAGCTTTATAATAGTAAGTATTTAGTACATTTACCGTCTAATCTAATGGCATTAATTTATCACTGCGTATGTATTATATTTTTTATTATTAAACTAGCTTTAGAATGTTATCAAATTGAAATAACTAAAAGCTGTGAATTATAAGATTCCTAGGGCCAGTTTCACCACTGGCTGATAAAGTCCCGGATAGCCTTATCTGCCAGACCAGCTATAATTTTTGGTTTCACAGGTCTTGAATAGCATTATCTAGTAGATACATATTTGACACGTGCATTTCTTTTTCACATACTTATTTGTAATTTTAAAACGTAACAAATAGTATCAATTGTTACATACTATTATCGTTTATTAATGAGAAAATTATTCTTGGAAATATATGAAATTCTAGTAGTTAGTAATCTCATAATTAGTTATATAATGGGAAACGGAATGTCTTAACACTAGGTTCCCTCTGCCTACCCTGCTGTGTGCGGGATACTGCGTGAAGCAAAAAAAACTAATAGTTAATCTTCTGTCTGTAAGATAGCATTAATTATTAGATTACTATCTAAAACTTTATTCGTAAGCTGTGAAACTGGCCCTAAGCTCTAAGAAAAATTCGATTGCAAATACCGTGGGTACCTGTTAATGATCCTATATAGCCTTCCTTAATAAATACATTATTCAATACAAAACGAATTTTTCCATTTGAAGCAGTTTTCTATGTAATAAGCGCGTTCTAGTAAGTAAATTGTTAAATTATTTGAAGTAAGGATTAACTTATTAGTAAGTATTTAAAGTTTCATGTACATAACTATTCTAATTTTCATTCAATAAGAGAAAAGCGTGTTTAGTGTTGAAACTCAATGTCCCATTTTGTCAGACTATAGCCTTAAATAGCTAATACTTTAAGGAACAATGATCCCATAGTGAGAAATGAACCCACAACCATCGCATGTATATGAATGGCTTGGCTTTTAAACATAAAACTAAAATAATAACTATCTTACAATTAAAATAATAATATTTTGTGTAATTTAATAACAGATTTCATATTAAAATAGTTCCATATAGTTAAAATGGAAAATATACTAAACTCTTTACTAGTTTATAAAAAAAATAAAAACAATTCGTAACAGTAGGTGGGTGCAATTCCCGAATATAATGTTTTATTAATTGTATTTGTTAGCTTCAAGCGTTTTAGGCAGAGGAAACCTGGGGACCTAGTGTTAAGACTCTCCGTTCCCCACTATATATTGCTAGCTTCAACCTGCAGCTTCAGACTAGTATACAAACGAAAATAATAAGTTATATAATAATAATAATATTTTGTGTAATTTAATAACAGATTTCATATTAAAATAGTTCCATATAGTTAAAATGGAAAATATACTAAACTCTTTACTAGTTTATAAAAAAAATAAAAACAATTCGTAACAGTAGGTGGGTGCAATTCCCGAATATAATGTTTTATTAATTGTATTTGTTAGCTTCAAGCGTTTTAGGCAGAGGAAACCTGGGGACCTAGTGTTAAGACTCTCCGTTCCCCACTTTCTGCTGAATTCTGAAGGCATTGTGTGTTCAATGCCACGCTTTTGTCTCGTTACCAAAGCGAAAAAATGAAAATATAAAATATTTCATTCTCACAAGTGCAAGTCGAACCCATTCAACAGCAACAGCCCGATCGTGTCCCTGCGCCATGACGGCCTCTTATTAATTATTATCCTATATCGGTATATAATTTGGTGCAACAATGAAGCACTCGCACAAAACATCAAAGTTTGTAAACTGTTTTTTTTTACATATAATATTGCTAGCTTCAACCTGCAGCTTCAAACTAGTATACAAACGAAAATAATAAGTTATATATAAATAATACAGTTAATATAATATAGCCCACAGCATTCCTTGATATATGGTCTATTAAACAAAAATACTTTCAATTCTAGTTAATAGTTCCTGAGATTATCGCATTCAACCAAACAAACTTAGCTTTACAACTTTACAATATTAGTATAGATTATTATGTAATCTTTACAATGAGCAAATTATATTCTTCTTTATAATTTGATTTAAATAGATAAAAAATATACGACAATATTGAGTAAATTGAATGCAATATAAAATTAATACAAACAATGAAAGTGAAAGTGTTCTGTTTCTTGTAGGTAGAATTATTTTGATTCTAAAGCTTTCACAGATAATATTTGAATTATAAAAAACTTCAAAAAAATATATTTTGTCTGTGATTTTTTACTTTTAAAATATATATTTACACATGGATGTATTATATACTGTCTTTGAAACAAACATTTAGTTTTAGAAAAGTTTAAAAATTGTTGTAAAAATGGTTTTCTAACGATAGTGTGATATAATAATTTTAAAAAGTTCAAAAAGAGGAACAAAATGAATATATTATATAAATATTATAATTTGTTTCACCAAGAAAAAGTTACTTTTTATTAATTTTGGTATTAAAGCTTATTGTAAGGTCAAAGCTTCTTATAACTAATTTGCCCATGTAGTGATCCGATTTTACAGATATTTATATGATTAAGTTATAAAAATATGTGGTTTCATCTCTAAATTAAGTTTGGTGATTAAAAAAAAATAAATTAAAAACTGAACGCATAAATGGTGATTAAAAATTTAATTCAATTCAATATTATTTCATTTAAAATAAAAATTAAGAGATTCTCATCTCTAACATCAATTTAAGCTTTTTCATATCATATTTTAGACATTGAAAGTTATCACTTTTTAACAGAAAATATTCCCTTTCTTCTATAAATTATAAAATACGGTTAGGTATGGTTGATAAATTATTAAATGTTAAATATGTAATCATATAAGTAATTGTACTGTCACTTTATATTTTAAATGGTGAACTTTCAATCAAGTAAAAACTATAAACTTTTTTTTATAAGTATAACTTAGGTTATTTGACAATGTAACAACGAAAACTAACAAAAAACATATTTTAAGTTAGTATTAATATTTAAAATGTACGAATATATAGATATGCTTCTTTAGATTCTAGAACTTTCAAATAGTTTAGTAAAACGTATCAGTATACTTCGACGGAGAACGCCACATTAGGCCTATTCAACCTATCGGAACTACTGAACGCTTCACGTTTTAGAAATAACTAAAAATAGCCATTTCTCTAGTTAATTCCTTATTTTAGTAATAGATTTAAACATAATCTTACCTTATTAACAGGTTTTCAAGAATCCAAAGCAAGGCACACAGAACACAAAAAAAACTTTATTGTAACACTATAGTAAGTATTTACCGTGATTTAGATATTATTTTTGTTAAAACATATAACTATGTTCAATCACAATAGTTATAAACACTAAAATTAAATATTTGAATATATTAATCTCAATTCACTGCACTACACTCATAATTTGCACCATTTTTATAGTTTATAGAGTAGAAATAAATATGTTAGACTATAATACTATGTTAGAATCAACATTTAATTTGTATTTAAGCATTTTTTATACACAATCACTGATTAGGTATTTATTAAAAGAAACTCTGTTTCAAGCGCCGATTGTTCTAGCAAGTATCTTCCGCATCCTCAAAACAGCTGTTCGTGTACAGACATCAAAAATCGATATTCACTGTTGATAATGGGTGAAGAATAAACACAAAAAATCACTTGAAAATAATTATTCAATAAAAAAAATTGATAAACACAATCTTAACTAACACTTTGAACTATTTAAAAACGTTTTTGTTATTATCATAAATATAAACAGGTGATTGTATGTTAATAATACGATATACTTTTTTAATTTAATTTATAATTTACATTACATTGTTTTCAGTTTGTTTTATTTATTATTATGTTTAAAAGCGCATATTTTCTTTATTAGGGAACGCACGCGGTCGCGCTCGGTCGCGGACTGAGTGGAGCGCGGGGCGTGGGGCGCGGGGCGGACGCGCGGGGGACGGGCGCGGGGGGAGGGCGCGGGGCGGGTCGCGGGCGGTGCCGGAATGCTATTGTAGGCGAACTTGCCGGTAACTTTTTTTTTCTTTCTCGATTCTGGTCAAACAAGTTTTGTATACAACCTGCATTGTAAGGATTCCGCCGTTCTTTCAAAACGGACTAAACTTAGTTTTTGAAGCCCATGGCGTAAGCATTGTTAAGTAGAGACCGCGGCGGGAATCGATTTCGCAGGTCCCCAAAAATTCGTGGATTGACGAATCATCGTGTTTAGTTACATTGTTCGTGAAATAATGCATCGATATTATGCGGCGTTATCAAATATCGATTATCCGGTGGTTTTTTGTTTTTTTTTTGGGCTGATGATGCGATAAAGGCCTGCCTACATAATTTATTTAGAAAATGTGTTTTAAATTTTTATATTTAAAGTTTAAATTAGCTGACTAAGTAAAAAAAATACAAAATTAAAAGTAAAATAGAAACATACGGCCTAAGATATATAATTACTATTTTCCTGTTACCTGTTAGAGATGAGTAAATTTTACGAAACAAAATAATTAATGTGGTTTATTAGGCAATAACAATAAATGAGCGGGCTCCATTTAAAAATAAGCGTCTAAATATTTCAAAATAGCATTTGTTTTTAAAAAAACGTTCTAGCTTTTTTTAGAAGAGCTATAATAAGCTCATGTCAATCCGGCGGTGACGTCACTCAGCCTTGTGAACCGACAAACTCGTCTAACTAGTATTACTAGATAGTTAGAGAGATTTAGGTTGTTATTATAAATAAAATTAAATGTATTAAACTTATATAAAAGTAAATATGTATTTTACTTAATTAAAAAAGAGCTTAATATTTTAAAAAATACATATATCAAATATTTTAAAATAAAATTGAAAACATATGTAAGTATTACGTCTAAAATCTAATAGAAATTAATCATCTGTTTCAAAACGTCAAACAAAAAAAACTGGTGCTTGACAAAAAAAACATACTAAAAACATCTCAATTTAAAAATTTAATCTATTTTAAAATATTTATGTAGGTTATTTTATTTTTTAACAAATATTTACCCTATGCCTTAAAAGTTGAGTGGAATTTCAACATTCAAGGTTAGAAGGGAACTTCCAAAACTATTTGAGCAACGATAACGAAGCTCTTATGGAGGATAAGGATGCACTGCGTTTTAAGTACTGCGCCAGAGCGAGACAGAATGATATATTTTATTTATTACCATATCAAGTTTCCTCGTGGGTTCTGTATGGCGTGTGAAAGAGACAAATATATTTCGATATTTAACTTGTTATTTAATGGTTGAATCAAATGGTTAATTAATAATTATGTAAAGTTAACTTAAAGACCTATTTACATAAAATATTGTTTAAAAAATATTGTTTTTGTATACAGTTTCACGCTGCGTTCCGCGTCCAATAAGGTAAACAGAGGGAACCTGATATTGAGACACTCCATTTCCTGCTCTCCGGTCATTTTTCGAGAGATACTTAACAGAGTGGCGGAACTCACGGCCCCGTATGAGTAGAGATAAGACATCCCGTTTCAATAGAGATAAGAAATTAAACTAATTAATGAACTATTTTTGCCCACCCACAAACCCACAAACGTCGCATTTACAGTCAAACACTTTACCACCGGACCTTTCACTCTCCTCAGGGCCCCAGGACTGTCTGCTCTGAAAACAAAACAAAAAACTTCTGCTGCTGCTAAACATCAGTATACCTATATAATAATATAATACCAGTCAACTTTTAGAGAATTTTTCCTAAATATAAATATTTTCCAAACAAATCTATTAACCACAAAAACTACACTTACCTACAATAAAAACAGAAAAAAAAGCAAAACAAAACTTAGGTACGTAATTGCACATCGTCTCCACCGGCTATTTTCAAAGAAAACCTTCAACAGGTTGCCAGAAAGTACACCTCGAGACAAACGCTGAAATATGTTTGTACTGTGTAGCTAGTCCATATGACTTCGAGACTTCAGCTTATACTTGAAGTCACTTATAAAATATATGTGGGTAGTTTTAAATATGATTTCGTCTTGATTTCTGTTTAAATTTTATATTGTATGTTGTTAACGTAACGCTGTATCCCGCGTATACAAGTAGTTGAATAGGTAAAGGGAAACCTAGTGTCGTGACACTCCCCACTTTCCGAGATAGTTCGTGTTGAGTGGCGGAACTCAACGTCGCGGTTTATCTTTTTATCAGGGCCAGGAATTAAAAAAAAAACATTTCGTTCTCCGACGGTTGGTGTGGAGTGGGAATCAAACCAAAAACCGTCGCCACGACGGCTAATTTTGTAATTTACATATAATTTAAAATTATTTAGTTTTTATTGTAAAATGTTATTTTTAAATTGACAAGAAATTGATGCAAAACATACTGTTTCGTTTCATTTTTACACGCTGAAATTACCTATACAAAATTAAAATGTAGTTTCACACTTTTACCCACATAGCATAGTGGGCAGTCCATTCTTTCTAGTCAATGTATGTTGGGTTCACAGTTGCAACGGCTTTTATCCTAAATGAATGTCTACTTAACTCTATGTATGAATTATCGAAATATATCAATCAAGCTAAGTTTAGGAATTGCAGTGACAATTAAACCATTTATCTATATAAAAAATAAAATAAATCAGCTTCACGCTGTATCCCGCATACAGCAGGGTAAGCAGAGGGAACCTATTGTTAAGATATTCTGTTCCCCACTTTCTGCCGAATTATGGAGGCATTGCGTGTTGAGTGGTAGAACTCAACGCTGCGTTTAACTTCGACACCAGGGCGAAGAAATGGAAATATAAATTTAATTTAATTTTTAATTCATCTCCTCGAGTGGGAATCGAACCCACAACCAGTCGGTTTTACAGTCACACCTCGTGCCGCTGCGCCACGACTGGCCTCAATATATATTAGTAAGTATATAAAATAACAATTACCTTGAAACGTTGGGACGTGCCCGATTGTCATCGGTGGCTATGGGTTCGAATCTCTCTCGGGGGGAATAATATAGATTTATTCTACATTTGTTGCGATAGAGCACGATAGTCGCAGCACAGTTTAATGTTTTTTTTTCGCTTTAAACTGCTACTCTCCTATGTTTGATGTATAATGAGGTAGGCAAAGGGAATCTAGGAACCTAGTGTTAACACATTCCAAATTGACACTTCCGTTCACTACTTTTTTTTGTGAGAAGCGGAGTTAAAGCCGTGCTTTGCTTTGTTACCAGAGCGAGGAAATAAAAATATTTAATTCCCAGAGTGGAAATCGAACCTACAACCGTTGAATTTACAGTGTGCGTGTGCCCACGTTTCACCACGACAGCCCCAATAATAATACATTATTGAAATATTACAGTACCTTAGGTAATAATACTTACAAAGGGCCAGGCGGAGTAAACGGCCACAAACGTGCGACTTTAAACGCAACAGGTTGTGGGTTCAAATTCCATTCGAAAAAATGAAATATTTAACATTTTCGTTGGAAAATAAACAAAAACTTTTCCAAAATATAATTTCTAAACATATAATATCTATAATTCAAAACAAAAAATTACATACAAACGAATTATACATTTCATAAATGTTTTAGTAAGTATCATCCGTCCCAACCGCGATACGGAGAATAAAGCGCCACTTGTAAGATAACAGTCTCCCGTGAGCGACGCGACGTCAAATAAAAAGCCTT
Source organism: Heliconius hermathena (assembly GCA_013403705.1). Classification (NCBI taxonomy): domain Eukaryota; kingdom Metazoa; phylum Arthropoda; class Insecta; order Lepidoptera; family Nymphalidae; genus Heliconius; species Heliconius hermathena. Next base: position 198,364 of record JAAIXJ010001731.1, on the reverse strand, counting down.
TCGAGATAGCACTACGGTGGATCTCTGTTTGCTCTGTTAATAAATGATTGTATTGTAAATAGTTTGTAAACACGGTTGTGGGTTCGATTCCCAATAGGAATATTGAACTATTTTTATTTTTTTCGCTTTAGTAACACGATATATAGCGTTAGCATTGAGTACCGCCACTCAATATGGAATATTGGGCGGAGAGTGTGGAACGGAGTGTTTTAACATTGTCTTATCTTAACAACTTGATAATTATATATCGTAATTCGTATCCCGTACATCGCCGCATTTCTTTACTAGAAGACTATACTGTAATATAACTTTACTATCAGAAATACCCTTTTTCTATTATGCATCTTAATAGCTCTCCGCTGAGTTGTTTTTTTAATTTATTTACAAACAATACGAGTTAGGTATAAGTGCCTACTTATGACAAAATTTAATGTAGGGATCGAACCCACTACCGTCACGTTTTCAGTCAGACACTTCTCAGCAGCAATCCACAACAATCGTGTTTACAGTCAGACGTTGCGCCGCTTCGCCACTACGGCTTCATCTCATAATATTATAGTAGGTACTTTTTTAGCTTCACGTTATATTCCAGCAGCTTATAGCACAGTAGGCAGAGGTAACCTAATATTAAGATACTGCATTGCCTACTTTCCACCAGAATGTATTTTCAAACTTATTTCTTACTAAAATTAAAATTATAATGAATTCAATCCCCCAAATGAAAATAGAACCCACAACCATCACCATACAGTCACTCGCTTGCGCCACCGCGCCCCACTGCTTCAATATTAACATCTAAAATTTTCTCCATCAAACATTTCAATCAATAGTTATACTCTGTAACTACAAAATTGAATTTACAAAAAGCAAATTTCTCATAGTAATAGTACCAATAACTGACCTACGCTACGGTACGGTGCTCGGAATTCGAAGTGATAAGCAAAGGAGTGCCGACCTACCGCATATTTGTTTTAACCGACTTACAAATTCATTTAACATTACTGTGTGGAGAATGCGGGTTGTGAGCTTCGTGAAATCTTGGATAGTATAAATAGATAGATAGATAAGACGAGGCTGTTGTGTCAGTGATTCGATTTCCTCTCATGGGTAAATGGATGACTAAAACATTAGTTTTTATTTAATTTTTCTGGCAATTAAGTAAAACGCGGCGTTGAGTTCCACCACACAACACCTAATACCTTGAAAATTACCGGTGCGTGGGAAGAAGGGTGTCATAACATTAGGTTCCCTCTGTCTACCCTGTTATACGCAGGATACAGTGTGAAGCTAAAAAATAAATGCGTGTTATCTTATAAAGTAAAAAAAAAGGAAAAGAAGATAGGTAAGGAACAAAAAACAGAACAAAACAAAAAATCTGTAATTGCGCAGTGAGATGACACGATGGTTGTGGGTTCGATTTCCATCCAGGGGAATTATTATTTTTATTTAAAAGCGGTATCATGGTACAAAATCCTTTCTGTCTACCCTTTTTTTAAATAATATTTCAATTGACTACAAATGAAAAGAAGCAATGAAAAAACTGCATTTAAAAATAACTCAACTACTGTAGTAACGTATTATGTACCTATCTAGTACATATCGATCGGACAATACGAAATACGTGTTCATAGAGACATTGAATGAATGAATAGAAAGGAACTCACGAGGGAGAGATTTATTAAAAATTCCATATAAGGTAATATTTGTCTATATTTTGATGTAGTTTATATTTTGATATACCTAAGAGTATAAATATTCTTTCGTATTTATTAGATTAAATTAGGACGTTTTTAAAGTTTAAAATTTAGAGATTTTGAATATATGATAAAATTTAGGGAAGTACCTAATGTTTAAAATGTTAAATCCTTTTTAAGGATCTTTAAAAGATTGATATCTTTTACTAAATGTAAAATATTACTTTAATTAAAACTTTTGAGAACTATATAGTGCAGTGAAAATCTGCCCATCAATATATTCTGGCATTAATATCTATACATACATTAAAATTGTAACCGATCGCTGCCTTTAAATAGATGTATGAGAAAAACGATTATTGGGGAGGTTTATCAATGTAATAGAACCGAAATCCTTGAAATACGAGTATAATATTTTCGTCTGTTTGTATGTGCGTTAGTGCACGCTAATTTCAGAAACGACTAAAGCAATTTAAATACTGTTTTCACTATTGTATTTTGAGAAACTTCCCTTAACATTTAGCGTTTCTTTCATCTCAATGGGTTCATAAATAAAAAAGTTATATCAATATAAATTATTTTGTTCGACAAAACTGCTACAAAATAATTGTCTTTATGGAATCAGATGAAACTTACGTTTCAATATATTCTATATAGTTGTTAAAATTATAATATTTTAAAACATAAAAACGATTCAGATTACAAAAATAATTGTATAGTTCGAACGGGCGAAGCCTCGAGAGCATCGCGGGTTAAAATAGTTATCTCTAACTAACTACCCACATATATAATACATAACATATGTATACACTGTCTGTATCTGCTGTACGTTACACTAATATTTTTTACATATTAATTTTATTCATTGCAAATAAAGGAATATTCCCAGAAAGAAATCTCGATTTTCTCTCTCCTAAGTCTTAACGACGATTGGGGACGTACTCAAATCGAAATTTACTATTGGCTTATCTCGGCTCAATCTTCAATAGTGTTAGATTACCGGACAGTAACTCATACTAGTAGTTTTTGTGGGTAAAATTACATTCGTATCTTTTATATCGCAGATTTTTTTTTACTTTAGAGGTATATGTTTCATAACTGAACGGCAGTATGGTTTTAGAGCTAGAAGTAACACTACTACAGCAACCATAGATTTGGTAACAAAAATAAGACAGAATCTAGATAAAAAGAACATAGCTTTGGGCTTATTTATCGACTTAAAAAAAGCCTTTGATACCGTAAGTCATGAACTCTTAATACATAAGCTTCAAAAAGTCGGTATCAATGGTAATGCACTTGAAATGCTAAAATCATACTTAAATAACAGGTTGCAGATCGTTAAAATTGGTGATACCTTAAGTAGTGCGTTGCCTGTTACCTGTGGAGTCCCTCAGGGCTCAATTTTAGGACCACTACTATTTTTAATCTACATAAACGATATTGCAACCTTGAAACTAAGTGGTCATTTGACTTTATACGCAGATGACACCTGTTTATTTTATTTTGGTAGTAACATAAATGACGTAACTGCTCAAGCTCAACAAGATATAGATACTCTACACAAATGGTTCAACCATAACCTGTTAACCATTAACGCTTCTAAAACTTGTTACATTATATTTAAAACTAAGAATAAAATTATTGCACCGCATGATCCACTCACTGTTGATAACTTTCCAATCGAACAAAAAATTTGTGAAAAGTACTTAGGTTTACGTATAGATAATCATTTAACTTTTAAATATCAAATAGATTACATAAATAAAAAACTTTCTTCTTTAATTGGTTCACTAATCAATATTTCAAAATGCATACCTAAAAAAATCAAATATAATATTTACAATTCTCTAGTAAAATCACATTTATTGTACTTAATCGAAATTTGGGGTAATACTGGTAAATCAAAATTACAAGCACTTCAAAGAAAACAAAATAAAATAATTAAAATACTTTTTGGATATCCAACTTTGACACCAACAACTGAACTTTACAAAGAAACAAACATAATGAATCTGCGACAACTCTATGTATATAATTCTTGTATTTTTATAAAGAAAAATATAAATAAATTGATACGTTCAAATTTAACATTTATAAAACAAAACAGTAAACGTAGCAGTCGTAGAGCGAGCTTACTAGTTCTTCCAAAAATAAGAAGCAAACTTGCTAAGAAAAATATTAATTTTGATGGAGCACAACTTTATAATAAATTACCCGCATCTGTGAAAAATGTAAGCTCAGTTAACGAATTTAAGTCTAAACTCTCAAAATATATTTTAGAGAATACCAATTTTTACAGCGAATAAACAAATTGCAAATGTTAAAAACTATGGTTAATATTTTATTTCGTTAACTGGGTACTTGTAAGGCGATGTAAATTGTTACATTTATTGTATTGTTCTCATGTAAGTGAAATTGTATTTCTTTTTGAGAATAAATTCTTTAAACAAACATATATGTCACGAGTACCTCTCTATTAAAAAATGTTTAATAAAAAAAATATATATTTTCCCATTCTAGTAGATGATGTTGAGGCCAGTCGTGGCGCAAGGGCACAAAGTGTGTCTGTAAGTCGACTGGTTGTGGGTTCGATCCCCACTCGAAGAGATGAAATATTTACTTAAATTTATATTTCCATTTCTTCTCTCTGGTGTCGAGGCAAAGCGCGGCGTTGAGTTCTGCCACTCAACACGCAATGCCTCCAGAATTCGGCAGAAAATAGGGAACGGAGTGTCTTAACACTGGGTTCCCTCTGCCTACCCTGCTGTGTGCGAGATACAGCGTAAAGCTGATTTATTTATTTTATTTCTATTCTAGTAGATACAGCACGGCGTTGAGTTCCGTCACTCAACACGCAATGTCTCAAAAATTATGTTAAAACAAATTTAATCCCTTCTCCACTTTTCACCTAAAAAAAACATAATACTGGGTGGTCGAATTGTTTCTAAAATTATGGCGTAGATACTGGCAGACACTTCTCGATTAAGTTACATTTTATTAGTAAGTAATATATTTTTTTTCCAGAATCACTTTTTATGGTTTAAAGCTGTGATTGTTATCGGAATAGCGGAACTAAACGCCGCTGTCCGCTACCTATCAATGGCTTACCATTTTCGTGAGACATTGCGGGTTGGTAAGTAAGAATCGAACTCACAATCGTCATGTTCACGATCAGATGATTTAGACGCCGAGGCGTTACGACGGCCTCTATGACTTGTTAAATGCCGTACCAAATTTACAGATATTTAACTTTTACTAAATTCACCTCAACATTCTGTACTGTCAAGTAAATCTGTATCCCAATTTCTAACAAAGTTCGCTCCCCATACGATAAAGTGCTTTGTAAAAAAAAACAGCAAAGTTTATTTGTGGGACTTCCCCCTGTGAGATTCACAAGTGGCATAGATTCATTATGAGCGTTCGGAATTCGTGGAAGGAATTTAATCTTTAATTTATTTGGACTACCCTCTGAAATTAGTAGTTAGATGTATTACTTATTGGATAGTATAGTAGGTTCGAATATAATTCGTATTTTTTTTTACTTTCATGTATCTCGCTTAGAGTAGGGCAGGCAGAGGTTAGTTAGTTAGACACTCTTTTCTCTCTTTTCACAAAATTTTAGAGCCTTTGGGTGTTGAGCGGCAAAACACGACCACACTTTGTCGACCAGAGCGACGAAATGAAAATAGCTCATTCCCAGGAATGGGAATCGAATCCACATCCGTCGCATTTACAGCTGATCTATTATCAAGCATCAGGTAGTTGTTTAGAAATGTAGTACAACTATATGCAGGTAAGGCTTGGATTTTAGATAAGCACTTTCCTCAACACTTTCATCTTAAAGGTGTCAAATTAATTCAGGTAAGCATCTCAGGTACGCCGTAACTCCTAATATATCTTATTTGTCAGTTGACGCAAAGTGAACGTAGTGAGAAATACTTGTTTATTTATTTAGTGGTTATTGTAACTTTTAAAATGTGGTTGTGGGTTCGATTATAGATTGGAAGCATTTTTTACAATGAATCATCAGTACATATTTTTTGACTTCTACGTGGCACTTGTCCCAGTTTTTGTTGCGAGGCCTGCCTTACGACTTAGCCTATATCACTTTGCAAGGTCTTCTACATCCAGGGTGATCAATTGACTCTCATGTCTTGCATCCAGCCATCTCTTCCTTGGGCGTCTGCGAGGTCTAACTTCTGGGACAAATACATCAAAGCACTTTCTTCCGACGCAGTTATGCCACGTCTGTTGTCATCATCTAAGTATGTAACAACCTATAGGTTTGTTTCTAAGGCTCGTATTTATAAACCGATCTCAACTCTACGATCTCTCCCTATCTCTCTCTACCTCTCGAGATATATTTATTAATTTGTAAGGTCATGTTAGACTTGGTCAGAGATGTTCGTTGTTACTATATATCTATATCTATNTATGCATCATAAATTGATAACTCGTCTATAAGCCACCATTGAATTATATGAATGAGTTAGTTTATCTTTATCTATATTTCTATACTACATATGTCTATACTAATTTTACAAAGCGTCTGTTTGGTTGGAAGCGCTAATCTCAGGAAGTGCTGGTTCAAATGGAAAAAATCTTTCAGTATATAATTCATTTATGAAGTATGCTACAACATGTATCGGCGTATACTACGTGAGACGTTTTTATATAAACCACTGTACCTGTATTCAGAGTAATTTTAGGCTAAAATATGAGTGACACTCATACAATTCTTACATATTTCCATTTAAATTTAGTCAATAATAATAGTACAAAACAAAAAAACTATATTTTTAAGCTTACATATACCGTACCTATGTGGGAAGGGCAGGCAGAGGGAACCTGAGAACTTGGACACGGCACGGAAATGTCTCAATGGGAACGAAGGGTTCCCATTAAGACATTTCCGTTCCTCGCTTTCCGCTGAATTCTTGATGTATTAAGTGTTGAGTGCCGAAAATCAAAGCCGCAGTATGCATATGTAGTTACATACATACATAAATTGTATTGTAATACAAAAATGCGGGTAATTACACACAAAACGTTATACTAAGTCGATTTAATATATTGAATAACAATTGTTATACAATAGATTATTGACGTCGTTTCACAAAGGACATGGGTTCAGATCAATGAACATATGCAACTAGGGGTACCTTTCAAATTAATGTAAAAAAGAAAAATATATATGAGAGGAACATAGTCGAGTCTGTCGTGGCGCAGTGGCACAAGCTATAAATACGACTTTTGTGGGTTTGATTCCCACTCGGGGGAATGAAATCTTTTATATATTCATTTCCTCGCTCTGGTAAAGAGTAATAATATCTTCTTATGTTAAATATGATATCAATAGTAGTAGAGTAGGAAAAAATAATAATAATAAGAGAAAAACAGTTACGGACCTAGCACCTGTACGTAATATGACAGTATTAAAATAAAAATATAATCTAAACGTGTCTTCTATATATTGATTCGTTGTTTAGATTTTCATAGAAATTGCCTTTTCTTACAGTAATATTACCAATATACGCTTAACTATGTACTATTATAATGTTATTTTACATTTTTGTTGATTTCTTTTGGCGCTTCGTACAAATTTTCCAATTTAACAATATATCCCGTTGAACCACAATTAAAACTATGAATATTTATAAAGTTACTTTACAGAATTTTAATTTATCGTGTAGTTAATAATTCTAACGAACGCTAAAAAAAAAGTTCGCGTGGAATAAGAAAGCCAGCGAGCAGATATTAATAATGCAAAAATATGTACCGACTTGCATTATACTACAAAGTAGAGAAGTGTAGTAAAAAAACTATGTAAATTGAAAAAAAAAGCTAAAGACTATTTATGTTGTTTTTTTGTACGTAACGCTTGTGACGACGACCTTTTGGGATACTGTTTTGACGTTATGTATTTTTTTTATCTGTGTTAAAATAATTGAAACTTGTATTGTAGACTTTAAATGAAAATGCAATATTATTTANATATATATATATATATATATATATATATATATATATATATATATATATATATATTATTTTGTTTAAATTAGTAAATATCTTTGTATGTAATATAATTAAGCTATTACAATGTAAGATGACACGACAAGTCAAGAAATTATAATAAAAAAAACTAAAATGACATAATTATCAGTCAATAAGGCCGTCGGGGCGCAGGGGAAACAAAGGTGTGACTGTAACGCGATGGTTGTAGGTTCGATCCCCACCCGAGACAAGGTATATTTCTTAATATTTTATTAGTTCTAAATATATTGATTTCTTCCATGGCAAAAGCCCGGCGTTGAGTTCCGCCGCTCAACACGCCTCGAAAAATTCCGGGGAAAGTGGGTAACGGAGAGTCTTAACACGAGGCTATTTCTGCCTACCTTGGCGTAAAACTAAAAAAAAAAAAAATATTATCAATTTCAACAAACATAAACACATAATAAGATTATAAAACAAAAATTCTGTAATATTACATTACAAAAAATAAATTAATTCTCAATAATTAATGTTTTACATTCACTATTATATCGGTAGTGGGCTGGCGGGATCGATGCGGGCGACGTTGCCGCTCCGCGCGTGTTTTGTTTGGGTTGCGCCCCTCCACCCGCCGCCCGGCGCCGGACGAATAAAAAGTTTTTCGTCGTAAATTGTAAATATAACTTACTAGCTTTTGCCTGTGACTTTGGTCGTGTTGTCGTATGGAAAAACTAAGAAGTTATGTATGACTATGGACAGCTGGTTACTATCTAAGAAGGCTGTGTACGTATGGGTACAGTGGGAATCTATCGCTTTCCTCAATAAATAGACTATCAACTAAATTTACTTACCAATTTAAATCAGAAGTTGAGGTCAGTCGTGGCGCAGGGGCACACGCGTGTGCTTGTAAATACAATACGTTGAAGGTTCGATGCCCACTCGAGGAATTGAAATATTTAATATTTTAATTTCTTCGCTCTGGTGTCGAAGCAAAGTGCGTTAGCGTTCACCGGCGTTGAGCTCCGCCACTCAAGCACCACCACGCCACCAGAATTTAGAGGAATTTGTTGAACTGAGTGTCTTAACACTAGATTTCCTCTGCCTATCTTGCTATATGCGGAATACAGCGTGCAGCTAAAAAAAAGTTCTTGAGATTAGTGCATTCAACCAAATAATTGATGTAATTTTATGCTATTAAACAGAGTAGATATAGATTTTGACTATAAATTGAGAGAACCTGTTAATGTCTTAAATATGAAGCACTTCATTTCCCCATATATAGGTATATATTTTGTAATTCACGCAAACGAAGGTACAGCTCGGCGCTAATTCCTAAGAATGCTATAATTAAGAATAACTTAAACATAATAATTGGCAATAAACACAAAATTCGGGTTTTACGCGATGTAAAAAAGAACCATTCTGATCTGATCTAAGTTTTTTATCGTGTTTTGTAGTTCTATTGAAAACGAAGCTATTTTATTCCATGTTTTTTTTTCTTAGATGAAGCTTACTTGATAAAAACTTAGTTTATTTAAAAATATGATAAAAACAAATAATTAACTATAGACTAAAATTATTAATAATGTATGTATTAAGTATAATTTTTGTTTCGTACACTTCTGTTTGAAGAGCCTCCCTAGGATAACGTTAGTGGTGTATTTGAAAGAACTTAAGAAATCTATTAAATTTTTATAAAAATCGAAGACTCCTATTGACAATCTTGTCCGGCGGTTGTATTCTTTGCCATGGATGGCGCCTGTTTCGGCACCTTAATTTCTCGCAGTTGGTATATTGATCACTTCGTAGTCTTTGGTCAGAGAAACCTAGTGTCGAGACACTTCGTTCTCCATGCGGCCGTTCAGTGGTAAAATGCAACGCTACGCTTTGTTATTTTCTTTTTACCGAAGCAAGGAAATGAATATAATTCTTTTCGTTGAGTGGGAATCGAATACACAACCGTCGCGTTTACAGTCAGATTCTATACCACTGCGCGATGGCGGTCTCAATAAATAAAATGATAGTCTCTTTCTGATGGATAGATAAAATTATAATTTCTTAATTTTGCTTTGTGTGACACTATCATAGGTAAATAAAAAGAGAAAATGTGCAAAATATACTTTACTACTACTAAATATTATAAATAAACAAACGTATTAAAATATGTGTAGTTAACTAAAATAGTTTACAAAATAATCTATAGTAAACTTTAAACTTCTTCAATTTGCCGACGGAACTTTCGTCGTTATTTATATTTGACTTTGTTCGGTCGTCGTAGCTCAGTGGAACAACCTGTGTCAGGAAACGTGTTGGTTATGGGTTCGATTTCCACTATGGAAAAGGATTATTTTCATTTTCATCATTCAATATGTAATATGTCGAAAATTGAGCGAAAAGTGGGTAAAGAAGTGATTTAACACTGGCTTCCCTCTGCCTTTTCCTGCATAAAACTTTAAACGGAAAAAAACGTGAAACTATTTACAATATTTAAATGGAATTGCCTACAAATATAGGCTTGTCACTTATCATTTGGCAGAATGTGGGAAACGGAAGTGACTTAATGGGAACAGTGTCTTAACAGTAGGTTCCCAGGTTTGTTTGCCTACTTTGTTATGCGCTGCATACAGTGTTAAGTAAAAAAAAACTCCATATTAAGAATTAAATTTATTCAAAAGTTTCACATACAACAAATATATACATAATTACATATATTCAATTCATCACATTAGTTAAAACGAGTCTTTATTTGTAGTCATCTGTCATACATGCTGTAGGTATTTAAATATATTTTCATCGTCACTTATTAAATAAGAGTTTTATAAGCTATCAATTATACCTATATATGTATTTTTTATATAATATAAAACATTCATATAGAATAATCTATCGCAATAGACATGGGCGTAAGATTGATTGGACCCCCTCCTACCATGGTAACTTTTCATTTAACACCAAAGATAATGCAATTCAAAAAATATATTTTTTTAAAATAAATAAATGAGCTTCACGCTGCATACAGCGGAATAGAAAGAAGGAACCTAGTGTTAACACTCTCCGTTCCCCACTTTCCGCCGAATTCTGGAGGCATTGCGGGTTGAGTAGAGGAACTCAGCGTCTCGCTTTGCCTCGACACCAGAGCGAATAAATGGAAATATAAATTTAAATAAATATTTTGTTTCTTCGAGTGGGAATCGAACCCACGACCAGTCGCGCTTACAGTCACGCTTTCTGCCCCTGCGCAATCACTGGCCTTGAATTTTTTAGTTTACCATTTTTCGCTGACGTCACATAGCATATAACCAATAGACAAATAAGACGCTTCTAACGATACCTCATTTGTCAAGTTATGATAAATATTTAAGAAGCTTCATGGGAACAAATCAATATATGTACATCTCTTACATACCGGTCAAAATTATAACCCTCTTTTTGGCTTTGCCGTAGTCGGGTAAAAAAAAACTCACTACTTGCCTATTAGACGTGGCACTTATTTTTAATATGTATCTACTTTTATATCTAAGATTGTCCACAAAGATAATATCACATACTTCTTGCCCAACAGCTCTCAAGTCCCAATTTGTTCTCAAATCCCAATTTGTTCTCAAATCCCAAATTCAAAGTCAGTGTGGTATTTCAAAATTATTTTGCTCAGCCATTTCTTTCAGTATAATATCTTGTATTTTATTTCTAACTACCAATTTCCTCCACGGCTCCAGTTCTCTAAGAAACGGCGTTAAAGATTGCAAAAACATTGTATCGTAATCATCAGATAATTTTCTTTTTCTTGTCGATTCTATCTCAATATTATTTTCGGAGGCGCGACGGCTATTTATATTATTTTCTATCAAAACCTCGTAGCAATCCTCCATTTGGTTTTCCTCTTTGACTGTTATATCTGTGGCCGTGTCTATGCTGTCATCACCTGATGTGTTGTCTATGTGATCAGACCTGTGAAGGAACCATAGAGCTTTAAAATGTCGCCACTTGCCCTCGTAATTATCTATGGAATGAATTTTGTTTTTTTTTTCCTCTCGCTTGAAGAGGTCTCGCAGGTTTTTCCACTTCGCCCGTAAGACAGTCTCTGAAAGGATAATTTAAGGATTAGTTTTTTGTTAGGACAGATATTAAGTTGGTACCTGAGTATTCTGAGAGGTTTTAAAACTTTTTAACTTTACTAAGACTGTGTGATGGCTGTGGATATTTTCGTTTAAAGAAATATAATGGTTTTTATAAATATATTTAGAGGCCAGTTGTTTTGTGGGAAGAACCGTGTGAATATAAACCTGATAGGTTGTGGGTACGATTCCCGTTTGAGGAAATGAAATATTTAATGTCTTCATTGCGTTCCACCACCCAATAAGCAATGTACGCAGAATTCGGGGGAAAATTGGCACCGAAGTGTACTAACACTAGGTTCCCATTGCCTACCTGGCCGTGTGCGGAATACAGCGAAGTCAAAAAAAAACAAAAATATATATACATTTTATTCGAGTTTGAGTGAACAGTGGAGAAAAGAGCTTAGTTTCTTTTTGCTTATCTTAAAAAAAAGGAAAAAGAAAAGCTACTTTTAGGATAGATCTACTAAAACACTTAAAATGTTAGAATATTGCCTAATTGAGATGCGTCTGAGTATTTTTGAGAATTGTGGCCTTAATTACTACTTGAATTTAAATAAAAAATAAATAAATCAGCTACACGCTATATCCCGCACACAGCAGGGTAGGCAGAGGGAACCTAGTGTTAAGACGCTCCGTTCCCCACTTTCTGACGAGTTCTGGAGGCGTTGCGTGTTGAGTGGCAGAACTCAACGCCGCGCTTAACCTCGACACCAGAGCGAAGAAATGGAAATATAAATTTAAGTAAATATTTCATCTCCTCGAGTGGGGATCGAACCCACAACCAGTCGGTTTTACAGTCACACCTCGTGCCGCTGCGCCACGATTGGCCTCCTTGAATGTTTATTTAATATTGTTTGGTTGACTTTTTTCACTTAACACACAACGTCTCAGAAAGCGTTAATTACCCGTGGAAGATGCGTGATACTTAAATGTAATAAAAATATAAGTTATAGCATATTTATTATAGACTAGTAGTCGCCCGCTTTGTTCGCGGTGACTTTAATACTGAGGCCAGTCGTGGTGCAATGGCAAAAGAAATATCTAATATTTTACATTTTTTACGCTCTGGTAACGTAAAATAAAAAAAATCCGTTTTCTCCTGTTCTCCTATGAATTTAGAAATATTCTCTCTTACTGTTCCCCTACTCTCCTTAACATTCAGTCTTCTTTTGAGCGTTGACTCTGAGTCACTCAGTAACGGAAGATTTTCACTTTTATATACAAACATAAATATATAAAAAATAAAATCTTCACGCTGTATCCCGCACACAGCAGTGTAGGCAGAGGGAACCTAGTGTAAAGACACTCCGTTCTCCACTTTCCGTCGAGTTCTGGAAGCATTGCATGTTGAGTGGCGGAACACAGCGCCGCACTTTGCCTAGACACCAGAGCGAAGAAATGAAAATATAAGTAAATATTTTAACTCCTCGAGTGGGGATCGAACCCACAACCAGTCGATTTTACAGTCATACTCTGTGGCCCTGCGCCACGACTCGACATAATTACATAGATAAGTATTACAGTTATAGTAAAGTATATTTGAATATACATAAGGCTGTGTTTTAAAGCAATTTATGTCAATAAAGGATGGTCTTTATGATGCACGTGAACTTTATACAGCCACTAACATTTTATGCCTCAATTTAAGTAATAAACTCTAGAATACTCAGGGTTCTTCTTGATTATATATTATTTGATAGTTTTATATTGAATGTAATCTATTGTATGTCGTGTGGCCTGTAGGTACGTAGGTGTTAACCTTGATATAAGCACGACGGCTGTGGATTCGATCGCATTCGTTCGGAGGAATTAAATCGGCTTCACGCTGTATCCCGCACACAGCAGGGTAGGGTAGGCAGAGGGAAGCTAGTGTTAAGGCATTGCGTGTGGAGTGGCGGAACTCAACGTTGCACTCTAGTTCAATACCGAGTTCAGAGGAATGATTATAATATTTAAGTTATTTTCGTTTCCTCGCCATACTTGACAGTTCGTTGCGTTCAGTTCTGCCACTCTATTTAGAGTCTCGAATGCAGCAATGTCTCGAAAATTAACTTACTTAACACACTACCCTAGGTTCCTTTTATCTATTCGGCTATGCGAAATACAGAGTGAAATTATGAAAAAAAAAACGTAATTATATTTTGTTCTTTTTTTACATTTAGTTTCATATTAATAAGCAGAAAGAAACTGTTTTTAAATGTCATTTGTTTATAATGAAATAAAGGTATATCATTGTTTTTATATATATTTATGTATCGTCACGTACATCTTACAATGTTTGCAATTTAACCCTTCGTGCATTTTTTTTAAATAAAATACTAAAAAGGTTAACCTTTTAAATGTGTATTATTTAGGTTGTAGGTTAGGTTCCTATCTGGGGAAACCAATTATCTTCATTTCTTTGCTCTGATAACAAGACAAAATGACTAGAGCCCTGCCACTCAAATCTATGTCACAGATATTAGAAAGTCAACAAATCAGCGGAGTGTCTTGATACAAGCTTCCTTGGAATCTAGTTTTAAGAGACTGCTCTCATTAAGATCCTCCCGTTCCTCACTTTTCACTGAATTCTGGAAGCATTGTGGGAAAATAAAAATATTAAACATTTGGCTCCCCCGGTTGGCAACCAACATGCTCACCTTTCTTACACCGGGTGACGATTATCTCAGTTATAGAGCTAGTTATTTATCATTAAATTCTCTATTACTACGCATACTTTCAAGGCTACCAGTAGCATACGGACGGAAAGACAGTCAAACATGAAAAATCTATAAATACATTAATATTATATGTATATAATTATGTAGATTTTGTTATATATATTTTTCATAATAAAATGACACAAGCAATCATTTTTTTTTGTTTCTTATTGTCCATGGAAGGGTTAGCGTCGGTTATTTATTTTGAAATAATATTTTTGTTTATGCTACGGTTTTTAATGTAAAAGAACTAAAATTCCTACATTTTTTATTGTTTTACTATTTATTTTATATTATATTATATATTATTTTACTAGAAATTTGTTAAAAATATTTAAATTCAAAATTTTTTTTATGTTTTATGTATAAACACAAACGCTACCGCTATCTTGTGTAAAACAAAATATCCAAACATATTTTTACTATAAGCCTTTAATTAGCCTGTGGCTTTGCACCCGTGATCAAATAAAAATAAGATTTGTCTATGACACATGACACCTAATAAGTGCCCGGAGTACATACAGGGTACCTACAGGGCGGTCAGGGTTGGATTACATAGAAACGATTAATTTGATGCAATATATGCTTACAGCCTTCCCTGATAAATAGACTATCCAAGACTAAAAGGATTTTAAAACTTCAACCAATAAGAAGTTAGCGTATCTACAGATATTTTCTGCTTCTGAACCAATATGCTCATCAAATTCGGGTCTAATTTTGTTACAAATAAAATTTCTGGAGTGGGCACCAGACTATTCTGGGGTGGTCACGGACTACCCGGCTCCCTCCCTTCCTACGCCCATGGTTCTTGAGATTAGTGCGCTCAATCAAAAAACTTTTTTGCTTACATAGAAAATAGTAAATAATGACCTGGAAGGTTCAGTAAATTCGCAATTTGTTCCCACGCGAGGGCAATTTTGCATCTATCGTTGTAAGTCGTGTCGTCGACGTCCCAAACGCATCTGCGTTTCTTCACTTCATTTATAAGAATCATCAAAGATTTCTCACTTATAGGCACTTTTCTTGCTGACATTATTATTGTCTATACATCGCTGATTCGGTGCAACAATGACTTAATTGAACTTTTTTTTTCAATTAAAAAACGACAACGACATTAAAAAACTTTGTTATTACAATAACACGATTTATTTATATTACTAAATCACTTTTTTGCTTGTTTTACATCAAAAATCGTTACTTAAAAGTTGAAATACTTTAAAACTAATATTATATTAATAATAACTTGCTAATTATATACAAAAAAAATGTTAAAATTTAAACAATAATTTAAACGCGCTATCACGCGACAATGCCCGCGCGGCTACTAAACTAAGGTACATTCTATATAGAGGCAGGGAATGTTTGGTCGCGGAGTCGCGCGACGTTGCCGTCCCGTGCGACTTGAGCTGTAGAACATCGCGTCGCGACTGATATAATATTATTATTATTATTATTTCCACTTTTGAGGCCAGTCGTGGCGTAACGGCACAAAGTGTGACTATAAAACCGACTGGTTGTGGGTTCGATCCCCACTCGAGGAGATGAAATATTTACTTAAATTTATATTTCCATTTCTTCGCTCTGGTGTCGAGGCAAAGCTTGGCGTTGAGTTCTGCCACTCAACACGCAATGCCTCCAGAATTTGGCAGAAAGTGGGGAACGGTGTTAGCACTAGGTTCCCTCTGCCTACCCTGCTGTGTGCGGGATACAACGTGAAGCTGATTGAAGATTTTTTTTTCATTTATTATTTCCAGCGACTCATTCGCGGCTTCCCCCGCATTCCACCGATAATTCTTTTGACGGATAGATTATATAATTTATACATTCAATAACGAAAAAATATTTTCATAAGTTTAGGAATTGCAAGTACTACCTACGTGACTGCATGCGAGGATGTCACCGGCTGCAAGGGCGCCCCATGGAGAGTCGAGCCTAGACTTGCGGCCGTGGGATGTTGATTTATTTTAATTTTACATTTTCTCGTAAAGTATACGCCCAAATTATATGCTATAAAAACCAAATATGGTCTTCATAAAATTTCTTTGGTTATGGAATAATTTCGACTCAGTTTCAATAACTTCATCAAATAAAAAACGGTTAAATATTACATTTGAATTTTCAATTATTTTTAGCAGAAAATGCCTAATGGTGACTTATTTATAAAAGATATATAGAGTGTCGCAGAGATTATTTTAGAATTAAGGAAATTGAATGTTTTTGTAGTACAACGTACTTCACACTTACATATATTCAACTATTTTTGCATTGCACGCGCTTTAAGCAATTTGATGATGTTCATTATTATTGTTATTTCGTTATTTAAAGCTAACTATGAATTATACTCTAATGTTATATAGCCTATAGCACTCCTGGGAAATGCAGCTTTCATAAAAACAAAAACAATGTAAATCCGACCAGTAGTTCCAGAGATCCTAGCGTTTAAACATACAAATAAACTCTTCCGCTTTATTATATTAGTATAGATTGTAGTATAGAATATAATGGTCTAAGCCTCAATGTGAATAAGACAAAGGTTCTGATTTTTGAAAGAGATGAAGAAAGGACGGAATGCAAGATCAGTGTAAATGGTAAGATATTAGAACAAGTGAATGAAGTGGTATACTTGGGAAGTATGTTCAGTAGAGATGGAAGATACGAGATGGATGTGGAAAGGCGTATTGCTGCCGGTAACAAGGTTAACGGAGCCTTAGCTGCATTGATGAGACGGCGAAACGTCAGCACAGCTGCGCGTTTGGCCGTACACAATGCAGTTTTGGTACCGACTCTGTTATACGGCAGCGAAACGTGGGTATTACAGAAGAAGAATGAAAGAAAGATGAATGCTGTGGAGATGCGATCTCTTCGTAGGATATGCGGAGTCAGCTTAGCTGATCGAATCCGCAATGAAGAGGTACACAGAATGGCAGGTACTAGCGAGGATGTCACAGTGAGAATGAAGAAGAACGTGCTCAGCTGGTTTGGGCACGTCGAACGAATGAGTGATGAAAGAATGGCAAAAAAGATTTATGATGGAAAAGTGAGCGGTAAGAGAGGTAGGGGGAGACCTCGGTTGACCTTCGAAAACACAGTATCAAAGATACTGGAGGAAGGTCACGTAAAAAGCATGAGGACCCCCCGAAGGGCATGTATGAAGAGGTTGATGACAGTGGACGAGGCGAAAGAGGTATGTAGAGACCGTAGCGTTTGGCGCTCCGTTCTCTCTGACTACCCCGCAAGGGATAAAGCGTGAAGCTAAGTTAAGTTAAGATTGTAGTATGAACTTAGTGTTACGATACTCCGTTCCCCACTTTCTGCCGAAGTTTTCAAGGCATTGCGTGTTGAGTGGCGTAATTCATCACCAGGATTTTTGCCTTAATGCCTGAGCGAAGAAATGAGAATATTAAAAAATATATAATTCCCTCCCTCGAGTGGGGGTCGAACCCACAAACGTAGTGTTAGAGTCACACCCTTGTGGCTTTGCGCCACAATGGCACCAATCTCTTGAAATATTCTTTATATAATAGTCTCTCTCTTACTTGCGGCTTTGTCTGTTATAATTTAAACATAACTCAAAAGTTGTGTTTTATACAGTAAATAAGTAACACGACAAGTAAATCCTCGAAGTAACTATAGCTGCTATTAGATAATAACGGATGCGATTAGGCGGAAGGTACATTATGTAATATAGCTCACAGCCTCGATAAATTGACAATACAACACAAAAACGAGCCGGTAGTTCCTGAGATTTGCGCGTTCAACCAAAAAAACTCTTCAGTTTAAATTTTTAAGTATAAATATTATGTTTTTAGTTATGGGAATGTAAAACATTTTTAATAAAAAAAAATCACTATAAATATCATTATCATTGTATTCATTTATAAACTAAAGTGTAGTGTAATATGTTTTAGTTGAAAATTTAGTGGCATAAGTATATCCGTAAGGCCAGTCGTGGCGTAGAGGCACAAAGTGTGATTGTAAAACCGACTGGTTGTGGGTTCGATCCCCACTCGAGGAGATTAAATATTTACTTAAATTTATATTTCCATTTCTTTGCTCTGGTGTCGAGGCTAAGTGCGACGTTGAGTTCTGCCAGTCAACACGCAATGCCTCCAGAATTCGGCAGAAAGTGGGGAACGGAGTGTTTAACATTAGGTTCCCTCTGCCTACCCTGCAGTGTGCGGGATACAGCGTGAAGCTGATTTAAGTATATCCATAGTTCAGAAACTTCACTAATATTTTTAGGTTATAGATATAAAATTAGATATAATTTTAAGCGAAAAAAGTCAAAGCAAAAAAGTCTATAATTTATTTTGCTATTACTATGATATGAATTTTTAAGCTTTGTCAGCAATTAATAATACTTCTTATAGTAATTATTTCTTAAGTCGATTAAAATAATGTAAATAATTAAACATCATTCTTTCGTACTGTTTTATTTTTTGTGCCCTCTAACGGATTATTTGAAAACTAAAATTGTTGTATTGTAGCTTCAGTTGCTCATCAATTAGTTCTTTGAATTCGACATAGATGGCGTCACTAAGAGATTCAAAATAAAATATTGTTCAAAATCCTAAATTATGATATTAATCATATTTGTAGATTATATAAACTAAAACTGTTACATGTGACAATACGTTACCCTGGCCTTTCCTGTCATACTTACACTTAGCATATCCTGGCTTTTTATTTACCGACTTTCAAAAAAATTGGAGGTTATCAATTTGTCGGAATCTTTTTTTTTATATATGTTCAGCGATTATTCGAAGAAGCCTGAACCGATTTGGATAATTATTCTTTTGTTTGAAAGGGTATGGTCCCATGGTTTATGTCAAAATCTGATGATCCTGAAGAAATCGAGGGAACTCTTTAAATTTTTTAGGCACACTTACAAGGATTGGAGTATTTTTTGTAAAGACTTCAAAATTATAAAATCTTTCCTTAATTATTTTTTTTTATTAAAATCTAACAAGTAGACACTATTGCTTTATGTTAAGTAAATTTATTTTATACTTTTTAGTTTTCTTGAAGTCGGTTTGTTTTTTTGTTAAGAATGTATTTATAACATATGATTTTTCAAAATTTATTAGTTTAATTGGAGATTATCAAAAATCTTCTGATTAAAAAAAACATTAATTATTAAAGAAACATAGAAGGACTGCGAGGATAAAAGAAACCATCATTTCCGTTCACATTTTATTTAGAGACATCGGTATAAAATATATGAGATATAAAACAGCACAGTCGTAATTAAAATTAAAATATTATCAATATATGAATATAAAAAACGTTCATTGTAACTTTAAAGGTGATAAAACACTTGTTAATAATACAATACCTTAGAAAAAAAAATAAAAAAAATTGTATTAAAATCGATTTCGAAAGGTGCATTAAAGAAAAAACCAAAACAAAAAAAATATTTTTTAGGTATAACTGTGAATTCACTGTGATGTTATTTAAATAAATAGATGATTATTTACCTTATAAGTTTACTTTATCACAGTGAATAGAGCTTAGATATAGGATGAGAGGGGTCCTTAGTGGAATATGAAGAACGAAACGTTTCAACGATCTCATTTCGTTGTTATTACAGAACAAAGTATTGGGAATGCTATTTCTTTTTAAAAAAAAATAATAATTTGCGAACTTAATTATTAATTAATAAAAATTTCATTAAAAAAACTAATTTACCATATTATGTTAATTAGTTATAACTTTTTAAAAATTATTATTTAATAATTATAATGTTAAATAAATAAATAATTTAGAAACAGAAATAAATATAATATATTTTAAATATTTTTTAAAGTGTTATTTCACACTTAGGAAAGAAAAATACTTATTTAGAAAACGTATAAAAATTTGAACGTAGCAGGACTCGAACCCGCGCCTGCTGGTAACCGACCAGGAGACCTGGAAACCGACCAGGACCAGGGTTCGAGTCCTGCTACGTTCAAATTTTAATACGTTTTCTAAATAAGTAAATGTAATATAATTATAGCTTTGGAAATTCAAATATCTTCCATCTTTGTTCTATAATTACAACGACATTAAATACAACGAAAACACATATATTTAATATTAAATTGTTTACACATTTACGATATTTATATAAATATCTTATTCTACTTAATTATAATCCGTCCATATAACCGTTTGGCGATATCGATACACAAAAAGCGGAATGTACGCCACAACTGGACCGCCATCACTTATAATATACTAAAGACGACATTTAGAAAAATTATATTGTAAATTACAAATTAAAAGCACAATTGGCACAAGAAGCTTAAATTAAAGAAAAGCTTAAAGCTAAAAAAAACCTCAAAGTTCTCAATTATAAGTAAATTAAAGTTACACAAACTTAAGAACTAAAATAACACCTATATATCTATAAAAAAATCGAACGATCTTTCTATCTAAATTCCTTTTTAGAATACAATTCCTTAGTAGAGATTGTCTAGTTTAATACTGAACTAATAAACATATACAAAAGGGAAAAAACACACATCAGCAAAAAATATATAACAAATTATAAATAAATAATGTAATTTAAGTAAATAAAATCGTATTATTTACTTATTATTTGTTATGCTTCGTTCCCCACTTTCCGCCGAGTTCTGGAGGCATTGCGTGTTGAGTGGCGGAGCTCAACGCCGCGCTTTTCCTCGACACCAGAGCGAAGAAATGAAAATATAAATGTAAATAATTATTGCATTTCCTCGAATGGGGATCGAACTCACAGTCAGTCGATTTTACAGTCAGGCTTTGTGCCCCTGCGCCACGACTGGCCTCGAAGTGTATTAACACTAGGTTCTCTCTGCCAACCCTGCTGTGTGCGGGATACAGCGTGAAGCTGATTTGATTTCACTTGATTATTTGCTATATATTTATTTGCTGATGCTA
The DNA here is from genome assembly GCA_013403705.1 of Heliconius hermathena. Taxonomy (NCBI): domain Eukaryota; kingdom Metazoa; phylum Arthropoda; class Insecta; order Lepidoptera; family Nymphalidae; genus Heliconius; species Heliconius hermathena. The sequence goes on along the minus strand of JAAIXJ010001731.1, from coordinate 176,956 downwards.
TTTTTGCGTCTTTATGATTAACTATTTGTATGTGTTTCCAAGTTCAGTTCTAGAGTAGAGTATCGTCGGTATATACACAATATTATGTATATATATATGCGTGTATGTGTGTTTGTTTGTATGTATGTAACATGAAATAAAGGTCAAACATATTTGGCACGATATAAGAAAAATAACTAAAATTATTTTTTTAAGTGTCATTGATCTCATAGTATTTCAGTAAATTCGTTTAATTTTAATTTTCATATAATTATAAAGAAATAAAATTTGGCAACATTTTCAAAAAAAATGTGACATTTTTTTGTTTTTGCAATTGTGTAACAATTTGGAGATTATGTCACAAAGCCCTTTTTATTTTCAGTTTCCTAAACCCGTCACATTTAGAGACATTCCGTGTTGAATAGTAAAAGTCAACATCGCGCTTGGTCTTGTTAAATATAATTTACGATATGCTTAAATTTTTTTATACTAACACCACGAATTTCAACCAAACTCTCTCTCTCTCTACACGACCATAATAAAGAACGCAGAAAATTTTGTAAAAATTAAAAAAAAATATGCAGAATTAAAAAAAATATATATATTACTGCGTTTTCCATAAGCGATAGAGACTGCTTTACAAATAGAAGCAACTAAATAATATTATAATAACTAGAATTACATAACATCAATTTTTAATACCTATTTTATACTTATCTATTGGATATTTAACATAATCGAGTCCTAATTTGTCATAAATAGTTAAGACTTGATTAGTTGTTAGCTTGGAAATAGTTTGAAATAGTCAAATTTAGTTCAAAAGTTTACATTTAGTAAGTAGAATGTCTTATAATGCGACTAAAAGTGTCTCATTTTAACTTTCAATCATAAAATGATAGCATTTCAACTCAACTTCAATTACTTCAGCAACTTTAACAAATTAAACTCAGTAAATGTTTAGTGTCCATTTGGCTGTATATAACTAAAGTAATGACAGTTGTTCTCATAGACGTTAATCATGTTTTAACTCTAGTTAAATACACAATTATATATGTATTTTTACCAAATTAATATCAGTTTTACTCTAATTAACATCTCTGAGAGAGGCTGTGTGTCTTGAAATTGTGAATTTTTACTAATTTTAAAGGTTATATTAAGTTTTAATAAGTTAATAAAATCAATTATTTTTTTGAGTCTTACTTTAACTTGGGATGTCAAAATAACCTGTACAGGGATACAATATCAATTCAGAACTATTTATAAAGGAAATATATCAAAAATTATTTAAATAATCTGCGAATTTTACTTTTTCGAACACTTCTCAGTCTCTTAAGATAAAATGTCGATTTTGAACTTGGAACTCCAACTAGACGAATGTAAACTATAGTGTGGATAGTAAAGAAACGCGATGAACTCAAGTATTCTACACACACGTAAGTTACTTAATTTTTTTTTAACATTAAAGTTGGTCTACATCTTGTTTTTTTTTTCTCTTTTAAATTTAATATTAACAGCAAAGACAACATCTATTACACCAATAGCTATAATTATATATAGTTGAACCAGAAAATATTTTTAATTATATAGTACTTCAGAATGATGCTTACCATTTAAATATAATAACTTATTATTTACTAACATACTTATATTATATTAAAATTGTATATACTTTTCGAAATGATTTAAATCGATATATTATTTTTTTTTTGAAGATTTACACTAAAAATCTTAAAAAACGCAAATGCAATTAAGTGGTTTTTTTTTTTAATTTCAGGAGTAAAGGTAAGAAAAAATAAGTTTTTAATATATAGATATGTATCAGAATATGTGTGTATGTTTGTTCGTATGTAAATATAAACCAATATTTTTTTTTGTTTAACATTATATAAAGTAATATATAGAAAAATACATTAAGCTCTCATATTTTTATTTGGTATTGGAACATGGCTGTAAACATGTGTTAGAAGGGATTTATACGTTTCTTTGAGCTATGATCAGTTTCGGCGGACGGTAAGGAATCAGAATGGTTCTGTCGGGTTCGATTTCTTGAATAATTTACAAAGGCTACCTAAATAATAGTATATAATATAGACTTTTTTAAATTTTCCAATATATTTTATAATCAATAGTCATATCTAAAGCAATTTATCAAGGGATATCTCAATTGTAAAAATCTTCAAAAATATTATGTTTAACTCAAAATCGTAAAATATATACGGTAATTCATACGAAACTAACATTTTGTAAATTTAATAGTCGATTTAGAGTAAGAGTATGTCTTATTAAAATGATATGTTGCCTTATGAATTTGATAAACAAATAATAGAAAAAAAAACAACAATATTTTCAGCTCAGCTATTTAGAAAATTCTATAAAGCTGAGAAATAACATACAGACAGACTTACCATTGGGAAGTTACATACTAAACATCAATACTTAACTAATCACTATATGATTAAGGATTTATATAATAAAAATTTCATTTTTTTTCTAAATAAAGTATAGGGCTTCCAAATATCAAATGTATATAAAGGTACTAAAAGATTTATCTAAAAGACAAAATAGTGTCTGAAATGAAATACTACTTCTACTGTATACAGTCACATCCACTGGATATCGCTACAATTTTATTTTTTTTGACTTTAGTAGAATCAAAGTAAATTAAAAATTGAGAAGATAAAAAAACAAGAAATAACTTTTTACCTGTATTACGGTAGAGTTCTGTGTGATGTTTGGAAATGATGTTTTATTTACTTGTAGTTTAACGCCGTATCCCGCATGTAGCAAATAGGCGGAGCCTAATTTTAAATTTTCCGTCCAATTTAGTGACATTACGTGTAGAGTGGCGAAACTTAACGTCGCGCTTTGTCTTATATATTTTCCTCGCTCCGGTGGCAAGGAAAATAATTCGTTATCCCGAGTGGGAATTGAACCCAGAGTCGTCGTATTCACATACAGTTGCTGTGCTGCTCGGCTTCGTAAAATGAATTTAATTATAGTTAAGGTTTCATCATTTATCATTTTTACAGAAAAAATGTATCATATTTTGTGAAAATGAAATACTAGCTAAGAAAAATTTCATCTAAGTGAATATGATCTAAGTCTTCAGATTTCTTACTTTAGAACGGAACTTTCACGTTACGTAAATAAAAATCTTACTAGAAATAAATCTCCGAGCTTTTTGAAAACTTTTATGCACAAACTAAAAATAAACATGTGGAGAAACTTTTAAATGAGATTAAAAGTCTATATTTCACTATATTCTGTGTGTGTTGATACAAACATTTTTCTATAAGTCTTTAATAAAGAATTTGAAGAAATAAAATGAATTCAAAATATATATTTTTTTGAATTTTTGAATATTAGAATTAGTTTCTAGCTTCCGTTTCACCCGCGTGTTTAAATGGAAATAACTAAAAACTATGTGGGACAAATGACATATTCAAAGGGCCAGAGGTATCTGTAAACGCAGATTACATCGAAACGACTAACATGATGAATAGACAAAAAACCAGCAGTTCCCGAGATTTGCGCGTTCCACCTAACAAATAGTTTAATTTTATAATATAAATAAAAAAATAAAATTGTAGCAATATCATCGTTAAACTTTATAATTTAAATGGTCTAAGTATCGCTGGCGACAGAGGGTTGCTTGATCAGGTCGACGTCTTGAACGCTGACTTGGGCCTTCAGCTTGGGCTTGTCCTCCTTGCGGGTCGCGTGGTCGTGGCTGTCCACCACACTAACGCAGTTCTTCTGGTTCGAGCGGATCCTCTCGTCGTATTCTTCACGGAACTTCATGTTGTACCAATGTAGGCACAGGCATCTGGAATATAGGGAAAAAAATTGCTTTTTTAGTTATTTATACCTGTATTCGATCCCAACTCGAGGGTATGAATTATTATTTATTAATATTTTAATTGATTCTCTCTGACACCAAGGCAAAGAAGATGAAAGGCAAGAACATGAATGCCTCCAGAGTTCCGTGGAAAATAGGAAACGGAAGTGTCTTAATAAGAACGGAGTGTCATAACACTAGTTTTCTAGGTTCCCTTTGTCTATGGGTGGGATATAGAGTGAAGTTAAAAAAAGGATTTACAATTCGATCCAATAGTTACTGAAATTAGCACTTTCAACCAAGCAAAACTCTTCAGCTTTATAAAATTTGTGAAGAATTCGGAAATTTAATAAAAAAAAAGAGAAAATAATTGAAAACAACGTTTTCTTCGTTACTTGAAACTATAACAAACATCGAATGCGTTAAAACGTGTCGCAATATTCCAATTAGACTAACAAGTCTTATCTCTTTAATTAAGTTAAGTAACAGCCATTGCATCCAGCTTTTATAGCTTTTAAGCTACATTAACGTCATTTACTGTTCTAACGATATTGGATCATTATGTACCATCAAATTATAAGTGATTAACAAAGAAATTATTTGTATAAAATGAAATTAGAATAAATATAAATTAAAAATAAAATTAGCTTCACGCTGTACCCTGCTGTGTGTGCTTCCCGCACACAGCAGGGTAGGCAGAGGGGACCTAGTGTTAAGACACTCCGTTCCCCACTTTCTGCCGAATTCTGGAGGCATTGCGTGTTGAGTGGCAGAACTCAACGCCGCGCTTAACCTCGACACCAGAGCGAAGAAATGGAAATATAAATTTAAGTAAATATTTCATCTCCTCGAGTGGGGATCGAACCCACAACCAGTCGGTTTTGCAGTCACACCTTGTGCCGCTGCGCCACGACCGGCCTCTTATTATTTTAATATTCTTTATTGTATTAAATTGAATACATAATTTTTTTTTATGTATTAATTTTTTACAACGAACCAAAGACAAATAAAATGTGTAAGGGTACAAGAAAAGTTCTATAGATACACTCTGTTTAATGAAAATAATTTCTTAAATAAATTAATTTAAATTAATAAATTCTATATTAAAGCCATTTCACTTTCTTGCTCTGGCCATGAAAAGCACGGTGTTGAGTTCCGCTATTCAACATACAATGTCTCAAACATTGAGCGGTGAGTGAGGAACTGAGAGTCTTTAAACTATTTCTGGATACCGTGGTATTAGATTAGATCCTAATTCTAGCGAGTATGAGAATATGGTATGGCAAAAGTGACAGGTTGTGGATTCGATTCTCAACACATAGTAGTTTTTTAATAGGAACGGAGCTTCTCAACACTAGGTTCCCAGATTCCCTGTGAGAAAGTGAAGATAAAAAAATGTCATATTTTTTTAACAGCTTAAAGGAATCTTTTAATAGAGCGAAACATTACTATTCGAATTGATATTAAATTCGTACCTCGTACCCAAAATATGAATGTTTGCGAAATATTTTAAAACTAAATATTTTATATTTTTTTTATATCATGAAATAATTGTTAAATATGATTGGTATATTAGTATTTACATTTAATCATGAATATTTAAATATTACAGTGTTTTGACACTACGCGACCCGTGAGTGAACCTTTAATCAATTTTTTAAATTTATTAATGTATCTAAATTGAGGCCGCCGTGGCGCAGTAGAATAGCATAAACACGAAGGTTGTAGGTTTAATCCTCACTTGGTTATATGATTGTATTTAAGTTATTTTCGATTTCCTCGCTCTGGTAGACGGTCTCATGTTCCGCCACTTATCAATAAATTTGTCGACCTTACTATATGCAGGATAAAGCGTGAAGCGATCTCAATAAAAAAAAATGTAAAATTGATTGAAGACCTCACCTAAGTACTGCACCCAAAACGCCAACCCCTACTAGTGCTGCGCCCGCGCCCATTAAGTAGTAGCGATGTTGGGCTGCCTCCGCACCAGGTGACAGCTGCACAAGTCCCACCACTAGCACCACGATGCCCAGCAGGAGAGATCCCACTATCGCGTGGAGCGCTGCTACCTGCAGGTTAGGTAAATATTGAGAGCTAAGGTAAGGTAAGTATTAGCTGGTAACACTACGAATCTCGAGGTTGAATTTACTAAACATTTACTTAACATGCAATGCCTCCAGGCTTCAGTGGAAGGTGGGGAACGGAAGTGTCTGAATGGGAACGGAGTGTGTTAACACACGGCTTTCAGGTTCTCCCTGCCTACTCTACTATGAGGTTAAAGCGTGAAGCTAAACAAACAAATATTCATATGAATTACCATTTACTATAATCCATACCTATATTATAAATTCGAAAGTAACTCTGTCTGTCTGTCTGTCTTTTACGCAATCAGAGTCAAACCACTAATTCAATTGTGATAAAATACTCATATAGAAATACTTGAGGGTCTTCGGATGAACATAGGTTACTTTTTTTCTCATATTTGTAATATTCTCGATATATACTAAGATATTAAAACACATTTCAATTTGACATGTAATTTATTCTGCCATATTTATAACAACCGACCGTTGCTAAGCAACGGTTTTCAACGTTTGTTTTAAGAAAACGTCACCCAAAATGAGCTTGCTTAACGCATACATGGCGTGCGCTGACTCAACCTATGAGATACATAAAAACAATATTTAACTAAAATATTGTCCTTTAAATAATGTTTAAAAAGGTCCGCGATACATATACCATGTCTATCTCTGAAGGTTGAGCAAAAGTAAACATTTTAATTAATTTACTTTATATTTATCGGGTTTTTGTTGTATGTATTTTCTATAATTTGATATTGATCCTTATGAAAATGAATATAATAGTCACTTTTAGCATTTCATCTAGATTGAAATTATAGTTTACTGTATAACATTCTAATAAATAATTAAGGAGATGTCACTGATTCGAAATGACCTAGCCTACGAGCGGCATAGTATGACCGACGCGAACGGGCAGATGACTTTGACGGTTTTGTAAATTTTCATACATTTTCGAACTACTGTTAATTTTTATGTAATTATTTACTGTTTATAATTAATTCATACTTTTCTTTAGTTCTTCGCTTATTCGAGTAGCATTATGATTAGTTAGATTTTCATTAATTTCTTGGTGTGGTGTTAGTTTCGGCCCTGCGCGGCATCGGCATAATATTATTTAAGTATTAAGGAGAGTATTTAAGTATTAAGGAGAGAATTGTTGGTTATTTCATCTCAGTTGGACGGTTATCTATAACGTTATTATACACTTAATAAATTGTAGTTTTTGTTTTTTGGGATTTAATTTGATATTGCTCGCTAAACTTATTATATTTAATGTAGAAAGGACTTTAGTTATTTCATATAGTATCTATGTACGCGCGCAAGGAAAACGTGTAAAAAGATTTTTCCGGTAAATCAGTAAAATCGATCACTGAAAGTCCAATAAAAATCAATTCAGTTATTCTGGACATTAGCTCGGGGAAATAGAAAGACAGACAGACAGAGATAAAATATATATATATATTTTTTATTGTATTTGAATATTATGTGAATAACCACATGCACTTGCAAAAAACATAGCACAACACATTTAAGGTTAATTTTTTTAAATATTTATTTTACTTTGATGATATTAATAATGTAGCTGGTTTTGTTTAGTTTTTTTTTATTAATATTTTACTTTGGTTACGTTTAATTATATTTTTTTTCATTTAAATTAGTTAGATATTTTCAAAAACAATTTCATAAATATATCTAATAAGCATTCGTATAGTTTAAGCGGGCGAAGCCGGGTCCGGGTCCGCTAGTCTATCTATATATATAAAAGGACTTGTGCTGACTGACTGAGGTAAGACGCACGCAGAGCCGTAACCGCTGATGGTAGAAACGTGAAATTTGGGCAGATGTTTATTTTCATATTCTGGACATCCACTAAAAAGGGAATTTCAAAAATTTTAACGCTAAAGGGATGAAATAGGGGTTGAAAGTTTGTATGGAAAAAAATTTTAATCTGCACCGATTTTTATAAAATTTGATACTTAGACTCCTAAAAATATTTCATTGAACACGTATTTCATGGTTTTTAAGAATTCACCCCCTAAGGGTTCAAATAAGGGGTTGAAAGTTTATATGGAAAAATCTTTAAATTGCCACCGATTTTTATAAAAATTTAAATTCAGACTATTAAAAATATTTTATTGAACGTGTTTTTTTTTAGGATTCACTCCTAATAAGCGGGCGAAGCCGCGCGCGCCCTCTAGTATTACAATTTTTTTTAGGCAACCTTTAATTTTTAACAATATTTTCTCATTATTTATATGTATTTGTATACTATTTAGAAAACGTATTTTGATGTATGATAAATCAAAGAAAAAACTTAACCGTAGAAAATTTCAAATGATTCTCGTACATGTACGTATAGAATATAGAGCTAGTTGTAAATAGGTCTTCAAAATGTCATCCCATAGAAGCTTTATAGGTTAAAAACGAGCTTTCAAAAGAAAAGTGTAAATGTGAACAGAAAATGATATAAATGTAAACTACTTCTATAGGTTACATGTAGAAGTCACTAAAAACAGATTAATAATGACTTTAATGTTCAATTTATGGATCGGTCGTCTGATTGAACGCGATGGTTTTGGGTTCGATTTTCACAACCAAAAGGGAAAGTATTCATTTTCATTTCTTTGCTCTGGCAACAAGATTTAACATGCCTTGCTCTATAACAAGGCAAAGCGCGGCGTCAAGTTACACCGCTCAATACGCAATGTCTGTTCTATTATGATATCTATATGTATCTAATATACTCTGTTTTAACATAAGGTTCCCTTGACAATAGTTGTGGATTTAAATTTTGTTGGCATTTTTTAATTTTAAAGAACCTACTTGTCGCTAGTCTTTTTAGGTAAATTATACATATACTAAATAACAAATGATTTAAGAACTGTATCAAAATGTATCGTAGCAGGGTGCAGTGTAAATATATAAAGGTTTTAGATATATTGATATGCTATTAAAAAAAACATTGTCTAGTCGTGGGATTGACTATATTTAATTTATTTGCACAATGTCTTGAAAATTAGGCGTAGAGCGGAGAACGGAGAGTCTTCGCACTGGGTCTAAAATGTTATTGAAAAGTGATATTTACAAAGATGCTATAAAAAAAATTCTATGAATCTCTCCAAATTACCTTTCCACAAACGTAAAGCTCATTCCTCAGCCGGTGATCTGGCGAGGGTGTAGGGTCCTCTACTCCCCTCCCGAGCTGCAAGGGCAGCTGCGACGGCCGCCGCCCCGTTCTCTTCTCAGCTCTTCGCCGTTCATGCCGGACGGCGACTGCAGGCATCGCACCAATCATTTTCGCTGAGAAATTTTCTATATGTAGATTTCTACATATTTCGTTATAAATTTGGTAACCAGTTTTTTTATATAATACTAACGCAAAACCCCCGGCTTCGTCCTTGTTGTTAAATAAATAATTCACATTTATATGTGATATATTATGACATATTCTTAGTGCCCCAGGTAACCCTTTGCAGGAGATGTCGTTTGTATCAATACAATTAAAGTGACGTAAAATAGTCTTTCTCAATGAATGGACTATCAAACTCCATTTCGAATTTTCAATTTGATATAGAAGTTCCTGAAATAAACGCGTTAAACAAAAAAATAACACACACACATCTACATATGAAATTACACATCCACACATGTGTCACACACCACACATGTGATAACACATCCGCACATGTTATCACACATCCACACATGTGAACACATATCCACATACGTTATCACACACCCAAATTTGAATTTTTTATCGACTTTTTCGTACTTTCTTCACGACTTACAACTAAAATGTTTATATAAAACTTACGTCTTTGATTATCTCTTGGCTGTAATAAAGATTGTAGCATATCTGAAACAAATTGAGAACTTCATTAGATAAAAAATATTTTTAACAATGAATTTTCATACAATATACAGGATGGAAGTGTCAGCGTTCCTTTAACGGGAACAACATATAAGATAAAATATTTTAAACCCATACCTAAAGAAATCAATCAAGATATCTCAACAGTTCAGACGTAGGATTTTTTTTTCATTTCACGATGTTTATTTATCCATACCTGTATTTCGTGTGACGCAATTACGTATAGATATCAATAACGTTAATACTTACTACTACAAAAATACTACTAAAGCTTAATCAACTTTGAACTTTGCTGCCAATACCTACGACTCGATTTCGGAATGAGGCGTATGCGGCGGTTTCCCTTTGATAGGTTTAAGTGTGCGTGCGTCGTTCTCGACAAATAGCGTTTTATAATACAACAATAATTTTATAATTTTATTTTGTTTGAAAAAATCAGTTTTTCATTTTTGGGATTTTTTTTTTAATTACATTATTAGGCTTTTATAGAGTAGTTAAAACTGTGATTTCATTTAAAGTGGTGCTGACACTTCCTCCCTGTATATTATAGTCATCATTCTTAATAACATTTAAAATTATCTACTTCTTTTTAAACTTTCAACTATTTTAAACTTGTTTAAACATTCAACTATTTTAAACTTGTTTAAACTTTCAACTATTTTAAACTTGTTTAAACTTTCAACTATTTTAGCTCCTCATGGGCAAAATCTTGAGTCACTTTTGAATAATTACCTTGTTTTAAATTTTGCATCCAAAAAAAATTTGTTCTAACGTAGGTTTTGAGTAACTGTATCAAGGCAGAGATAATAAATAAATATATTATTTATATAGAGTTTATATAGAATTACACAGAGATAGAGTTTATATAGAGTTACATAGACTATGAATGGCAACACTACGTAATCTCCGCCTTGCTGTGTGCAGGACACAGTTTGAAGCTATTTTTGTCTTAATTTTCGAGTTCTTCATCGAATCTTCTTAACTCATTTGCTTTTGGAGCAGGTGATTTATTTCTGTAAGACCGATATGGCTTAATATATTGTGTTTATTTTATAAAATTTAGCTCAAATAGTAATTTAAAATGCTCACCAAGGCAGTCTTGGCGAAAACTATGAGAAAAATGGGGAACGGACATAAATATAATAAAGAGAACGGAATATTTTAGCACTAGGTTCCCTGGTTTCCTCTCCCTACCCTGTTATAAACAGGATGAACGTGGAAATGAAAGATTTAATTAAATATTCTCTTGTATACAGTCAAAATAACATATTTTCTTTATGACCATAATAAAATTCAAAATGTCGAAACAATAAAACAAAAATGAATTTTCATTTCGTACTTAAATAGAACTCGGCCATTTCTGTCAACAAAATATTCATGTTTTGTAGCGTTTTAATAAAAGAACAGATTATTAAAGCTATGCATTTTTATTTAAACAATCTGCTTCATTTTTCCTTTCAAGATGTTTTAAAACGTTTCCACTTTGTACTCAAAGTGGAAACGTGCAGTAACTTTTTTTTTAAATTATTTATATGATTTTTTTTCACCTCTTTCTACCCTGTTATATTATATGCTGTATATAGTGGAAAAGACAGAGGTAACCAATTGTTAAGAGACTCCGTTGACAATTTATCGTCCTATTTTCGAGACATTATGTGTCGAATAGAAGAATGAAAATTTCACAACTACAGCGTTGGAATACTCTACCATAGCGGAAAAATAAAATCATTTATATAAATTAATTCCATCGAGTAACAATTGAACTCTCAACCATAAAGTGCTTTTGCACTGCACCATGGTGGTTTTGATATGTAAAATCAAGTCCAAATCCTCGAACTTGAGGTTAATGCTGTTAGCCCTATTGGCCTTTACAGCGACACCGGGTGGGTAGGGAAGAGAGTACTCTGTCCCAGAAGAAATGCAAGCACTACCTGGCTGCTTGAGAGGGGTCGACGACTGTAAGGGCGCCCCCTGCGGGGCTCGAACCTCGGCTTACAACCGTCGAGCGGGCTGGGATAAGATATTGCTTGGTTGGTGGTAATTATATGGGTTCGCAGCTAATCTTACCAAAAATGTTGCTCCTTAATTCAGATAGTAGAGGACCAAATTGATATCTGCCATTCAACACGCAATGTCACGAAAATTAAGCGGAAAGGAAAAAAAAAGGTTCCCTCTGCATATCCATGCAGAGGGAACCTAGTGTTAAGATATTTTGTTCTTTCCTTTCCGCTTCACAAGAAAAGCGTGAAGCTTTTCTTTACTTAAAACATATATAGGCATATAACAAATAAATAATCCATATATGTCATATATATTATATGACGTGAAAACGTTCTGTATGGCCGCGGTCGAGTGTAGACTCAAGTCAACTGGGTCGACTCAAATTTATAAAGGCTTTTAGCGAATGTGCGGCATTTTAGCGCTGCGCCAAGTAATAATTTCCAACTGAATTTATTGTTTTCCGCAAAACATTTTTTTTTATAATAAAATATAATTATATATTTTTGCCTTTCGCTTTTTTTTCCTTTGTGGAGAAGAAAAAGAATTTGTTTAAGAAGTCGTAAATCACTGTTTTTTTTTCTTTCTCGAATACGTTTTATAATAACCGATGAGATTTTCTAATGCGTGTTTATTCTCAAGCACGATATGATAATTCGACATAATGCGTGTTTAATGGTGGAGCTCAACGCCGTGCTTAGTCTTTCCAATAATGCCTTGTGAATGCAAGTGCATTTAAAATGCAACTTCACGCTTTTTCTGCTCGTAAGCAAGGTAGGCAGAGGGAACCTAATGTTAAGACACTATTCACCACTTTTTTTCCACAAGAGGAGGCAAATGAAAATTATTTAAATAATCATTCCTCCGAGTGGAGATCGAACTCACAATTATCACGTTTACTGTGAGAGTTCGCCACCTGAAGCAAGTAAATTGATAAAATTTCAAAAAAAAAATAAAAAAAAAATAAATCAGCTTCACGCTGCGTCCCGCACACAGCAGTGTATGCAGAGGGAACCTAGTGTTAAGACACTCCATTCCCAACTTTCCGCCTTGTCCTGGAAACATTGCGAGTTGAGTGGCGGAACTCAACGCCGCGCTTTGCCTCGGCACCAGAGCGAAGAAATGAAAGTATAAATGTACATAAATATTTAATTTCTCGAGTGGGGATCTAACCCACAACCAGTCAAATTTACAGTCACACTTTGTGCCCCTGCGCCACGACTGGCCTAATAAAATCTTCCTACTTAATTTGCTGTAGCTAATTGGCACGTAGCTACGTTTTGTTGTTGTTTCATGTTTAAAAGGAAGAATTAAATTCTTCAAATCTTCCTCAGACCTAATAAAGTTAACATAAAGAACCTACAGGCAAAAACTGGCAAAAAAACATGATTTTTCATAATAATAAAGCCCGAAAAAAATTCCGCAATTTTGCGGCATAATACTAGTATTTTGCAGAGCGCCATCATTTGAAAGACGTCTTTGAGTTGATTCAAGTTTGCCAACCATCTGCCAACTGGGTCGAGCTGTTAACCGATATTTATGTGGTCTTTTGTTATGGGTGTTGTGCTTGATGTTTAATTGGCAATCCTCTGGCATACTGATAGTGGGTTTATGCCAAAAGTATATAGGTTCGATTCGTTGCGTAGTGGAAATTGAATATATTATTTTTGATATATTTCATTCTTAATTTTAGTTTTTACTGTTTTCTCATTCGAAGTAATAAATTATATTCATTGTCTCCTTGGTAATAGGACAAATCGCGGCGTTGAACTCTTTCTTTAACACGCAATAATCTAAAAAAATTAGGCACATCAATGGCATATAACATTTCGTGTACGTGTTGAAAAAATAAAACAGATTCAGGCTTCAGACGGAACTAAGTGTTAAAATACTCTGCTTTTTATTTTCCGCTCTAATTTCAAGACGTTGTGTGATGAGTGGCGAAAAGAAAAAATAATTTATTCCTTCAAATGGAAATCGAACTGAGTACCGCTTACAGTCAGAGGCTGTGCCAAATTAATACCAAAATTGCAATACTGTTTAAATTGCAGAAGGACAAAATGACACCACTTTTAAATGAAACGGGTAATATATTGAAATATAAAAAATATCAAATAATGAGTAGCTCATACTCGCTGACTCGATCATTTTTTCAAATTGAAACTGTCACGTTGACCTCAAAATTATTGTGACGATAGCGACCTAAATAATGCACAGTACAGCATACATATACGAATATCATGTTTTTTTTTATTTTGATGTATTTTTCCTATTTTCCTAACCTATATTTTCAATATTCAAATGTACTGTCTCGCTGTACCCTTCATGTTAAGGTAGACAGAAGTAACCATTCCACATTTTCCATTCAGTTTTCGGGACATTGCCTGTCTTGTTTTCGGGACATTGCCTGTCTGTATCTTCGTATCAGAACGAGGTAATAAAAAATACTCTATTCCTTTCAGCGGGAATTGAAACCACAACCATCCCGTTCACAGGCAGATGCTGTACCACTGTTCCACAACGTCCTCATAACAAGATATCGAACTAGTAATACACGTTATTAGAACGCTGCTTGATGTTGAGGTATCTTCGTATCAGAACGAGGTAATAAAAAATACTCTATTCCCCTGAGCGGGAATTGAAACCACAACCATCCCGTTGATAGTCAGATGCTGTGCCACCGCTCCACAACGTCCTCATAACAAGATATCGAACTAGTAATACAGGTTATTAGAACGCTGCTTGAATATGTATTTGACGAACTGTACGTACGTGCCTAGATTAATGTTATAGCATCCCTCGACCTTGAGACTGAGATGAGAAGAGATATTATATGTAAATATGTCTAATAAATTAGTCTTCGTAGCTTAGATCTAAAGCAGCAAATCTACATAAAGATTCATTACATCTTACTAATATAGTAAATGTAAAAGTTTGTGGGGATGGATGTATGTTCCACTTTCATGCAAACACTACTGAAGCCGCGTTGGGTCGCTATTTATTTCAAATCAGACAAAATATTTACATAAATTGTAGCCTATGAACAATTTTGATGTATATGCTATATTATAGTAAAATTTAATCTAAAATCCATTTAGTACTTTTTGTGTGAAAGTCTAACAGACATTCATTTTCACAAACGTTCACTCTTATAATAATATTAGTAAGACTAGTAGGATTTGTACTGCAAATTGTCAATTCTTAAAAAACTTTGGATCGCGTTGACATAGATGCTTAATTTTATTTATGTTCCAATAACAGGGATATCTAAATATTTGTTTAAAATGCTGCTGGATACCTTTACGCGATCTTCATTCAAATGATCTTGACAAACCTGAAGACAGACAGAAGGATACAAAATGATCGTATAATATATATTTTTTTACATTTTCAAAATTTTATTAGTCGCGGGATTTGAAGCCGCGCCTTCTTGAAACCGTCCAACGGTCTTAGAAATTTTTCATATATTTTCTAAAAAGTATTGATCCTATGATGGTTCCGTTTTTTTCTTAAGACGTATGAGATCCTAAAAATTAAGTTACTTTTATACATATATCACTTAAGATAAAATATAAACCACGACAAGTTATGTAGGTACTTATAGCTTATAGCATATCGTGAAAAATCATACATTTACGTTGCATCACAGCAAGGTAGGCAGTGGGATCCTAGTGCTAAGACACTTCGGTCCCCATTTACCGATTCAGAGCCACTGCGTGTTGAGTGGATGAACTCAACGCCGCCCTTTGCCACAACACCAGAGCGAAGAAATAAACATATAAATTTGAATAAATATTTCATTTCCTCAAGTGGAATCGAACTCACAACCACTCCCGTTTACAGCCACACACTTGCGCCCCTGTACCACGACTGGCCTCAATCAACCATATATAATATATTCTATGAGACATTCTGACTAAATGTTAACATTTTCAATTGATTTAAAGGCGTCACCACTACACTGTGGCAGTATAAGCCTTCACACAAAACTTCATTCCCTTTGTGCTCTTTCACGCTCGCACGGGCTTTATAGATACAGCTTTGTGGTATGTTTCGTCGAATAAAGGAGGATCAAACTAACCTTCTAGTTACGTCATTTTTACGCCTTTACAGTAAAAAATATTATATATATGTAATATTTATTTATTTTAGGGCAGTCGTGGCGCAGGGGTACGAGCTTGTGACTGTAAGATGCAGGTTGTGGGTTCGATTCTCGTTCGGGGGAAGGTTCAAACAATCAGCACGCAATACTTCCAGAATTCGACGGAAAGTGGGGAACGGAAGTGTCTTAATGGGAACGGTGTGCCCTAATACTCGTTTCTCTCTGCCTATTCTGCTATGTGTGTGAAGCTAAAAAAATGTTATATATTATGTTAATGAATCCTCTGTTCATGCCATGGTTTCAAATTCGAGGCATTTATTGTACTTATTATTATTTTTTCCCATAGTAAAAAAAGGTACGGCGTTGAGTTACGCCTGCCAATCTAAAATAGGCGTGATGATACTAGATTTGTATGTGCAGTCGAAAAAACGTCAATCTAAAAACAAATATTGTCAGTTAGTCGACAACATACCAGAAATGACGAGTCGTGGTCGCCCTCAGGTTAGGCTTTCCGAACTTCCGTTCATTGTTCATTCGGGAAGCAAATAATCAAAAGTAACTAAAAGTGATCAAAAGGAAGTAAAAGTGACACGTCAACCGTACTGTACTAGTTATGTCAAGCAACATGCGCCCTAGTCGGATATTAGATGGGTTGGCAGATGACCTCATTTCTACAAAACTGCTGCTGAGCTACACAGTCGTTGCAGGCACTTAGAAGGATGCTTAAAACCGTCGAGATGATTAAGGTTACGACGACTTATCGGTATTGAGTAAATTGGACACCAACACTAATGAAATTGACAACGAAAAATTATATGAAAATAAAAATATTTTTTCTTTTAATAATTTTTGTTTAAAATTATATACTGTATGTAGTTTACCTTAGACTTAATTTCCTTTGAGGAAAGAGGCCGGTCGAGGGGCAGCAGTGCATGAACGTGCGACTGTAAAAGCGACGTGTTGTGAGTTCGATTCCCGTTCGGAGAGTGAAATATTTTATATTTTTATTGACAAAACGCAGATAGACGGACAGCAGTCTTAGTAATGTTTTATCTTTTTGATACGTAACCTTAACAAAAAAATTCAAGCAGATTTAGGCATTCATATTTCCACCTAATTTTCAAGATATTACGTGTGGTAGTGGCGGTACTTAACGCTGCGTTTTATCTTGTTATGACAGCGACGAAAATAATTCGTTGACCCGAGTGGAATTGAACCCACAACCACGCTACCACTTTACTTACTAATTAAATAACTATTTATAAAATTTAATTACATTATAGTTTAATTATTAATAGGATGAAATAAAATATCAAAGAATTGAATTATTAATTTATTATGATAATAAGTGTAATAAATTCAGTGAAATAAAATATTTGCCTAATGTGTACGGTGTGTGCGTTTGAGAGATAATACGTGATTACTTCTTTTATATTAAAAAAATGTTTATTTAATTGCATTTTTGCTTCAGAAATATGACATTTTGAGTATCTCGATTTTATCCTATATAGTAGGATAGGCAAAGAGAATGCAAAGCAGTGGCGGAACTCAACGCCATCTTTTGTCTTTTAGAGTGGGGATTAAGAAAGATTCGCCTCTAGCGGGAATAAAATCCACAATCAATCAACTGTTTTATAGTCAGACTGTACGATTGTTCCACAATGGCCTTAGTAAGTTGATTGATGACAAATGGAATGTGATAAAATTGAAATGGAATAGGATGGATAGATCTTATCTAAAGAAATAAAAATGAAAATTTCAAAAACGGCGAAAATTACTGAAAATAAATAATCAAATAAAAAAATATGTAAAAAAGTATGTAAAAAATATTACATATATATATATACATATACNTATATATATATATATATATATATATATATATATATGATTTGAACTTGCGTACTTTCATATAGTTTATTCAAGCGCTTTTGCAAATTGAGGCATTCAACATGACTGATAACGAACAGATGAAACTATTGGATTTAGAAAGTTAGAATTCGGCATGTGGGGAGGCTCCCCCTACATGTCTTGCAATGAATTAGGGAGTTGTAGCTGAGCTTACTTAGAAATTAGAGATGATCTCTCAAAAAACCTACAGGAAAAACAGATTTTAAATTTCTTAAAATATATCAAATGGAATTTTGAGCACAGCACAGCAGGGTAAGCCAAGGGAACCTAGTGTTAAGACACCCCTTTCTCCAAACGTTCCGTTCCTGTTTTAAAATTATTAACAAGAAATAATCACATATTCCCTCTCAACAGTTTTAAATTGCATTATTACAAAAGTTCATATTAAATTTAATTAAATAATTTAAATTTAACTATTAAAAACTTGTACAGAAAGTTTATTTATTTATAATTAAATTAGAAAACAAAACTAGTCGTTAGTATAGATGTAGTAAGTAGTAGTATGTAGTAATATATTATATTTATTTAAAGAATAATTCAATAGTTTTAGGTAAAAGAGAAAAGAGATTCTTTTGTTAGCTTATTTTAGGATAAGGAGATAAATAGGTTTAATTTTTACAGGTATGTCTTAGGGTAATATCAAAATTCATTAAATTTACGTATAAGATATAAAGTTTAATATATAAAATACAACCTTTACGCTTCTTCTCATATAACAGGGTGATCAGTGGGCACCTAATTTTAAGTAGTTAATACTAGGTTCCCTCTGCTTATCTTGCTGTATGTGGGATACAGCGTGAAGATATTAAATTTAATAATTTTTTTATTATGTTTTAAGTATTTTACAGACGCTTATTAAGTAAGTTTTATTATCACGTTCAAAAGTTGAAGAATATTAGTAGTGTTCAAAAGGAAAATGGATTTTTAATTTATGAATACTTATGTACTAACACAAACACAGCTATAAAATTTGATGGTTTTTACAAGTAAATGTAGGTTGTTTAGAAACTTTTATAATTAAAAATAACTAAGTTTACGTAAACTGCTTTTAAAAATAGTATTTTTTTTTATTTTGCGACTTTTGGCTTCCTTGTCGCCTTGTTGATAGCTAATTGTTGACTCCATTTTTGTGCAACGGAAATATTTAGGATTTCAAATTTACAAAATAACAAATTTAAAAAAAGAAAAAGAAAAGAATATTTGGGATTTTTTTTAAAACCGTAAAATCTTTTTTAGTACAGACTAGGTTAGGTTACGTCAAATCTGTAGTTGCGGTGGCTTTAGTACATAAGTGTCGTTTTATGTTTTAAAGAATTATCTACATCTATACCAACGTTTAAGGTTAATATCACTTTGTGACAAGTACAACCACACTTTAAATAAGAATATTGTGTTTGCATTAAGAATAAAATAAATAAAATAAAAAAATCAGTTTCACGCTGTATCCC
This sequence comes from Heliconius hermathena, assembly GCA_013403705.1. Taxonomy (NCBI): domain Eukaryota; kingdom Metazoa; phylum Arthropoda; class Insecta; order Lepidoptera; family Nymphalidae; genus Heliconius; species Heliconius hermathena. Next base: position 157,728 of record JAAIXJ010001731.1, on the reverse strand, counting down.
GCACACAGCAGGATAGGCAGAGGGAACCTTGTGTTAAGACACTCCGTTCCCCACTTTCAGCGGAATTCTGAAGGCATTGCGTGTTGAGTGGCAGAACTCAACGCCGCGCTTAGCCTCGACACCAGAGCGAAGAAATGGAAATATTAATTGAAGTAAACATTTCATCTCCTGAGTGGGGATCGAACCCACAACCAGTCGGTTTTACAGTCGTGCCGCTGCGCCACCACTGGCCTCAATTAATTAAGAATAAAGATTTTTTAAATTGTTAAAAAAAAGACATGTCAATTCTGACTGTAAACATGACTGTTGTGGTTCCACTCGGGGGAATAAAATATTTTTAATTTTTTCGCTCTGGTAATAAGACAAAGCGCGGCGTTGAATTTTATCACTCAATATGCAAATGGTTAATAAGTGCCATGATGCTTAATAAGAGCCATGTGAGGGGATCGGAGCGTTGTAACATTAGGTTCCCTCTAGGCAGAGGGAACTTGGCAATATACAATGTGAAGCTACACTATTCTCTTTCAAAAAATCATTGTGAATGATCACAACGAGTGCTTGAAACTATTTTTCTAGGAATATTGTCTGAATCATCATATTTTTGTCACTTTCACAAATAAATGCACCTGCACATAGCACGGTAAGCAGAGAGAACCTTGTAACAATATATTTCGTTTTCCGCTTTCCGCACAAATTTGAGATATTGCTCGTTGAGTGGCAGAACTCAATGACCCGATTGAGTTTTATTAAGGTATCTAAAGTTTTAAAAAAAATAAATTAAATTATTCCCTTTAAATTTAACTTCGATTGACTAGCTGTGGTTGACTATTATTTTATAATTTTGGCGAAAATTTTAATTATTATACAATAATATTATGTAGTATTTTTATTATATTCTTAATACAAACACAACAACATTTAATTAAGAAAGTAAACAGAAATTTAATTTCAATATTTGCCTCTTTTATTAAATAAAATTAAGAACATATGTAATACATACGTACGTTTTTGATAAAAAATAATATGTAATACATACGTATTACATATTATTTTTTATCAAAAATAAAAATGTAACTTCTAATCTTTGCAATATTTTAAATTTTTATATATATTTTTTCATAAATTTTATTTTGTATGTTTTGGTCTAAAACATTCTTATATCATCGTATCGTAGGTACACTGCAGGCCAAAAAAATGTGTACAACCAAATCAAAAGAAAAATATTTTATTTATTGTAGCTATACGTTAACACAAAATGTCATTATTGTAAAGAAATTACTTTAAACTGCACAATACTCTTGTTAAGGAATGGAACGTGCGACCTCGTCCTCATAACCTTTAACATCTACTATTTTAAAATAGAATAAATAAAAGAGACAAATATAAAAAATTCTAAAATATACTTGAAATTTCTTAAATATATGTATTTATGTATGTAAATTTGTGCGCACTATACGCATATATTATGTAGAATTGTTTAAAAAGGCGCAAAAGCGTTTATAAAAAATGTTTCCACGACATCGAAATTGCGTAAAAAAAATCACAACTAACACTTTTGAGCTGATACAACATCAAAACTGTTCAAATCAACATCACAAATCAAAAGACAATCTATACGTTTGTTTCATATAAGATCACATTGTGCTATAATTTTAAGTGCTTATATACGAATATGTATGTATATTACAAGGCTTAAGCATTTATTTTAATTTTATTTCAATGTCAATCCTCACTTTCGATAATAAACGAGAAATTTGATTTTTGGCAGTGTTTCCACTGTTTGTTTTTTTTTCAGCTCACGCTGTATCCCGAATATAGGAAGGTATGCGAGGGAACCTAGTGTTAAGAAACTTCGTTCCCCACTTTCCGCCTTATTTTCATTGCGCGTTGAATGGCGGAACCCATTTTATCTGTACTAATTTTCTATTTTATTATCGAAAGTGCGAACTTAAGAGGAAAAGAAGGCATTTCTTAAAGATACAATAATGATAAAAAATTTAAAAAGGGCGCGTGATATATTTACATGTAATGGTATGTATGTACGTATGTGGTTTAGCAAATATTAACTCTTAAGTATACTATCAAAAATATCTAAATATAAAAGTATAGGCACGAGAAATTTAATAATTAATATGTGCAAGAACTGTTTTTTCTATTTTTTTAAGTGCATTATTTTATTATAGTACATACTCATACATTGAATAGGATTTTACAATGTATTCATTTATCTTTCATAATATAAAGCGAATATGGCACTTTATTTCACTTTTTTAACAGATTTTCTTTTGGTTTTTTTATCATTTGAGCCTATTTAATAATTTATGGATAATATTTATGGTATTAATTTGACTATTGTTTCTTTTGAACGCTACCTATTATTTGGATGCTGGAATATTTTTTTAAGAGCGCAAATTTTTGTACTCTTATTCTCTCTTTAATTTCACGATATTTACAAGCTAGCATTTACTAGACATAGAGGCAATTATAAATATACAGATAATATACAGATAATATTAGAAAAATTAAAAATATTATCATGGCAACATTGTATAATGTCATTTTTACTATCTGTGCCATCTATATTTTTAATTTTTCTTAAATTTTCCATAGATTTATTTTATAGTACTTAAAGTTATCTTTAAAAACTGTGCTAACAGCCAGTAAATTTAAATAAACAAAGATCTTAATCAATAATACAATTTCAAATACAATATAACGTTGTGCAATTTGAGATCAAAAAAATTCTCCATTAATTATTATTAAAAATCAATACATTTTTTAGAGAACGTACATAAATTTTAACGCCGTAAGGGAAATACTAGCGCTACGCTTAATACGTTTAATACTGTATTTATACATTTTCTAAAAAAAGTATTTTTGGAACAACACATTACACATATTAAAATACTTAAAAGACTATTTTAATAAAATTAAAAACACAAGAGATTTCGAAATGTAATAAAGAAATTACATAAATATCACATACACAATTTAGAATGTAAGTTGGGAATAATAAAATTATAGGAAAAATATTTGAAGAATCGTTAAAAGTCTATGCATTGCGTAGCTAAGCTCGTGGTGAATATGTTTAAACTTATGATAATATCAGTAAGAACTAGAAATGACGAAAAGCCATCGCTTCTATCAGAAGATGTGGAATTATAAATTAAACCTAGCATAAATTTAACTAAACGTAAAATTTAGGAAAAGTCAAAAAGAGTTATATAAGAAGTATGTTAGATACTTAAATTCAATAATAATTTTATCACAGCCCAAAAAAATACTCTTAAACAAAAACCTTAACATGGTTGAGATCGTTTAAATTTAGTCTTAAAGTATATAGATCGACATTAATTTTATACCGGATGTAGAAAAGTGTAAATTTGTTAACATTGTTGTTTTGGCACAACTGCGTTGGAAAATCAAATTCATACTATTCTCGGAAAACTGCACGAACAATAGTAATAATTTATAAATTATTAGATTCTAGAACAGTAGTCACAATCAGTCTCAAGCCAATAAACGAATCGTTAATAAAATACAAGACCCGTTTATAACTGCAATCAATATTTAACAACAACATAAAGTAAGGAAAAGTGCCATAAACACGCAAGAATTGTGCTTCGTTCAGATTTAAATATTGTTTATGACTGGAATAAATAAAAGAGTATCTATATTTCTGCTACTCTATCGTGAATTGGTCCATCTGTAAAATGTGAAAGCAAACATTAAATCCACTAAGCGGTAAGCTCGGCGGATAGCATCAGCTTTAACTTCAATTATTAACGCGAAATAAGCGAAACATCTACTAAAAGTCCAGATCTTAAGCCTTCAACGCACCGCGGTTCTCCCCATTTTGACATTTCACTGATGCCGAACATTCTGTTCCTCGTTGGAGACTGCGTTCAAGAACTTCGGAACTCACATGTACAAGGGTTTTATAGATACAAGTTAGAGAAATGTTAGAAGCAAGTTGATTTAACAGATTATAATTTTAAGATTTTTTAGATTTGTAAGAATTTCGAAAAAATATTATATGAATGTAAATTAGTGTTAACGTAACACATGGTTACCTATAAAATCAAACACTATTCCATAGAGAAGTAAGATGTACGGAATCAATAAACTGTCAAACTAGGATGTTCACATCCTCGACATAATGAGGTACCGTCCATCAGACAGCAGCTCTCTCGTATCTGAAGGTGATCCAGGACTTAGGCTGGGAGCTACTGAGGGCGTCGAGTACGTGTCTTTGTTAAATTTGCCTAGTCGTCTCTCGCTTTCCGACGCCACAGAAATTTCTTCTTCTACAATCTGTTCTAATGGTGTTTCTCTCATCGCGTCACCGTTTATAGCTAATGCATTTACAAAACCGTGGGCTCTATCTGGAGGTGGTTCTGTATACGTTTCTGTAACAACTGTATCTGGTAGTACTTCGGTGGCGCGGGCTCGTCTCGCCCCCTTGGTTCTCATACCACCTGTTTCAGCGTCACGTTCTAATCTGTGACCAGAACGGGTTCGCGTCAATTGTCGTTGCACGTAATCCTCCAGCGCGTCTTCCTCACTCTTCGTCAAATATTTGTGAAGGGCGATTAAGAATATCCCAATGCCCAAAGCAAATAAGCCTGAACAGACCAATTCATTGAACCAGCTAACAGATCCTATATTGCTCCAAGCTGTCACATCGTCTGGCAGCAATCCGGACGCGATAAGAAATACTCCAAGAACGAGGAATACTACTCCAAGATGGAGCATGCCCACAGACGAGACCACTTCATTGTCGGTGGCCCTGGACTTCTTGTGGTTGCGTCGCTCGAGGCTGCCGGTGGAGCAGTGGGGGGAGGTGACCCCCGACTCGGAGGACTGGAGGGAGTAGCGTCGTTCTCTGGCTCGTTGCTGCTCAGCCCGTCGTTTGCGCTCGCGGCGTATCGCCAGCGCGGAGTGGAGGCCCACCGCGTGCATCCTGCAAGCACGGGCACGGGTTACCGCGTGCACGGGCGGCGCGACCCGTGCCCGTGCCGTGCCGAGCCGCCCGATACACTAATAAGACTTGATTTCTACTGAGCCACACTTATCATTGAATTTAAGTATAAAAATTAGAATGTATGCACCTTTAAAAAGATAGAAATCAAGTCTTTAAATTAAATTTTATTATAAATTTATTATAATAGAAAGTTTAACTATGCAATTATATATAAAAAATCAGGTAAAACTTGTAAAATAATCAAATATTAATATGAAGAAGAAATAATAAAATACAAAAGTGAAAAATCTCATATCACTTTAATTGCGAGTGCTCTAGCGAGATGGGCTCAGAATTATTTACACGACCTTTCTTTATCTCGTGACATGAAAAGGAAAGGCCTGTCCCTTCATTATACTTCATAAATATAGCATTAGGGTCGCTCCCCACCGCTCGTAAAGCGCTATGTCAAATTTTTGTGGCTTTCATTTATTTTATGTTTTCGCGTAATAATTAATTATTTTAGAGAAACTTATTAGATTAAGATAATTAAGATTTTTAATATCTTTTTGTAGTCTTATATTAGGAAGTTGTAAAAAAACACACTGAAATAACAACATAAAGCATATATATATACTTTGTTTCTGATGTAAAACGCAAAATTCAGGTCTTTCTCGTACTCTGTTAGCACTAACAGGATTTCTCAAATCTCTCCCCTATATTCCCCAAGGATAGATAGTATATGACATTTTAGTTTTCTACTCTGCGTAGTTTCGGCTGTGCGTTGTCTTTAATAGATTTCTTGTTAATAACACGTTTGGATTTTATTTTTCCGCATATAGCGGAGTAAGCAGAGGGAACTTGGGAACCTAATGTTAAGACACTTTCCGTTACTTACTTTCCACCGAATTATGGAGGCATTTTAAACTGAGTGGCAGAATTCGATGTCCCACTTTGCCTCATTACGAGAGCGAGGAAAATCCCACTCGAGGAAATATTCCGCGAGTGGGAATCGAACCTAAAACCTGTCGCAAGCTTGTGTCCCTACGCCACTACTAGCCTCGAAGAAAATACAAAATCGTATTCGCTTTTTATAGTATTAAACTAAAATTATAATAATTCAAAGAAAACAATGTTATACTTAATAACACTATGTACTAAATTATGCAGATGTTGAATATTTATAGTGGAAAAATAAAATGTCAAAGTTGAATAGGAAATGTGTTGATGCTTAGATAACAATGTTCTAAATGTGAGCGATTCTTCTGAACGAGATAAATATTATTATATATTATAACGTATGAAACTCTGTATTAAAATATTTTGCAAGTAATATTAAATTAATGATTTAACATTATATGCAAGATTTTATTGCGGTGGACGTGGGTTCGATTTCCACTTGGGTCTTTTCCTAGCTTTACTTCGCTTCCCACTGCGGAAGTGAAATATTTAATATTTTAATTTTCTCGCTCTGGTAATGTCTCAAAGCACGGCACTGAATCCCGCCTATTTAATACACAATGCCTTCATAAATCGGTGGATAGTGTCTTAACATTAGGTTCCCAAGTTCCCTATGCACGCCTAAAGAATTCGGCGGAAAATGGGGAGGGAAATGTCTTTATGGAAATGGAGCGTATCAACATTAGGTTCCAAAAAACAAAAATAAAAAGAAAATTGAATGTCTAGGACTGGATATGTGTATGTGCTTTGCCTATTGTAGAAGTTCTATATTTAATGCTTTGGAGAAAAGTCTAACTGTAAGTACGACAGTTATAGGTTCAATCACAATCAAACAAAACTATCAAAAAATAAAAAATAAAAACATTTTAAAAAATAATTATTTAACAATAAAAATATGCAGCCTATAATATTTTTCTTTATTTTGAAATATTTTAATAAGCTAAGTGGCCAGCTATAGGGTTATTAAGTGTCTTTTATCTCAACAGTGCTCAAGTTAATTTACGATAGCATCAAGCGATATCGCCGTTGAGGAAAAATGGACGATATTAAAAAATATCATCCATTTTTATTTATTATTTATAAATAAGTTATAGAGATAGGTCGATTTTTCTTTCAATAAAATATTAATAAATATTGAAGCTGCGAAGCGTTGCTTATCGAAGCGCATGGGCTCAATCGTGCGGCTTTAAACGCGGCAGCTGTGGGTTCGATTCTAATTCAAGGTAACGAAATATTTAATATTTTATTAAGTTACGCTACTCAACAACGCCTCGAGGATTTAGCGGAAAGTGGGAAATGGCATTGTGCTTATGGGAACAGTGAATCCTTAAGACACACCGTTCCCATAAGCACTAAGTTCCCAGGTTCCCTTTATGTGCTGGATACCGGTAAAGTTTAAAAAAAATAAGGCCATCGTGGCGGAGCGGCAGAGCTGGCTGTATATACAGTGGTTGTGGGCTCGATTTTCATCGGAAGGAATGAATTATTTATATTTCCGTACTCTAATATAAAGACAGCGTAATGTTGATACCCGCCACTCAACTGGTAATGTCCAAAGTGTGATTGTAAACGCGACTGGTTGTGGGTTCAATCCCCACTCGAGGAGATGAAATATTTATTTAAATTTTTCATCCATTTCCATTTCCTTGCTCTGGTGTAGAGGCAAAGCGCGGCGTTGAGTTCCGCCACTCAGCACGCAATGCCTCTAGAATTCGGCGCAAAGTGGGGAACGGAGTGTCCTAACACTAGGTTCCCTCTGCCTACCCTGCTGTGTGCGGGATACAGCGTGAAGCTGAAAAAAAAATTAAGAACTACTACAGCTCGTCAAATTAATCGTTTTTAAGACTATCAATTTGAGTAATTGTGTAAGAAAATGAATGGTTGTTTCTTTCATCCATTCCTCATTCGATATCTACTAGTACTACGAGACAGGTGTCACTAGCAACAGGTCTGGCGGGTTGCCGAGAAAATACGTGTTTTATTGCATTTTATTATATGTGAATTGCTTTCTTGCTAAATTTTATATTATATGAAAGTGATCAACTGGTGATTTACGTTTCTTTCGATCTTCACAAACTTCTATATTACACATTATATCTAGCCTTTACTTACGGCTTCGTTTACGTTATCAAATAAGAAGAACTAAGAGTTCTTTGTAACACATTTTAACGTCCGTATTTATAAACCGCTCTCGAGTTTGAGTTCAATCTTGAGATGCTAATTTCTTTCATAAATTACGCCTCTATGAATATAAAAGGGTATCTCAAGATCGATTTCAGACTTGAGAGCTATTTATAAATACGGGTCTAAGTCCACGAGATAATTCTGAGTACAGTGGGCAACATCGAAACTACTAACGTGATGTAATTAATAATGTACCAATAGCCTTTCTTGTTATTATTAGCTATTGGGTAATTTTTTCTTATTAGCTTTACGCTGTATCCCGCATGTATCGGTTTATGCAGAGGGAACCCGAGATCTTAGTGTCAAGACATTCCGTTTCTATTAAGACAATTCCGTCCACCACTTAACGCCGAAATTTGAAACAATTACTTGTTGAGTGGCGGAATTCAACGCCACGTCTAGCTTTAATTTTTTTTGGACATTAATAATGTATAATAGAGTATGTTAACTGTAAGTCCAATATGCTTACCTTGACGTGCTTACTTGATCATAAGAGAAAAAGCGTGAAAAGGAGCGGGAAAACGAAAAGTTAAATTCATTTATCGAAATCACTTCTAAATTAGAAACGTCTCAAGTGTTACATCTCGGCGGGCCCATTAGAAGGAAAGTAGCAAACCATGTTATTTCGTTCTTATAATATTTATTTATATGTCCTTTAGAGGAGTATTAGTTTCTTAATGGACATGTGGAAATTCTAGATTTTGTTTGATACATACATATATATACTAGTAATTAAGGTCTATAACCCTATTGTTTCACCATCACATCTACATTGTAAACGTGATAATTGTGGGTTCAAATCCACCCAGATTCCTAGAGAATAGAATTCCCAGAGGCGGAGAGATTTCACCGGCCTGAAAAGCAGTTATTTAGGAGAATCCGCACAAGAAGAATCACAAATTAAATGGTAAATTATGCCAAAAAAAAACAAATTTCGTGTTATTTTTTCGTGTAATCAACAATGTTTACTTAAAATGAAATATATAAACTTTAATTTAATGTTAGTCATATTTCGTTTGTAACGACCATTTCAGCATTGTTTATTGTATTGTACTCTGTTTCCTTGCGCTTGCGCACGTTCCACGTGGGCGGTTAAATATGAATTAGAGATCAATAACTCGGCATATTTATTATACAAAATATTTATTATTTAAAAAAAAAAATCATTTGATGGTTATTGAATAATTTTGTTCAGAAAAGATGATGATTTTGATTTACAAATTAAAAAAAATATTTTTTTAAAGGAATATTGTGATAAATCATCTGTATCTGTACTACTTATAATAAAATTAGTTAGTTAAATAAATATTACAATCACCACATGCAACTATTCATTTCCATAAGAAAGTCCCATAAGTCTTAAATTTGCATTAAGTATGTGCGCGACAAATGGACGAATAACTTAATATCACCAACCGATTTCGATGATTCTTTTTTTATTGCAAAGGATATACTTCAATAATAGTGTGGTGAAGTTTGGTTAGATTCTGATTATGGGATCCGGTTGAAATTAAAGAAATCTGTATTTTTGTTAAAATATATAATGATTAAAAAAACAATATTAAAAAATGAAAGCAATGCTGTTTAGTAAATAAAAAATTATGTAGTACAAGTGGGCGTAGCCAAAATACATTTTTATTAATCGTTTTTGATTAATGACGACAATCATCGGTCATTCTATTTGTCACATATTTATGTTAATAACATAAGTATATGTAGATGTTTTTAAATAAAATAAATAAATAAATCAGCTTCACGCTGTATCCCGCACACTGCAATGTAGGCAGAGGGAACCTAGTGTTAAGACACTCCGTTCCCCACTTTCTGCCGAATTCTGGAGGCATTGCGCGTTGAGTGGCAGAATTCAACGCCGCGCTTTGCCTCGACACCAAAGCGAAGTAATGGAAATATAAATTTAAGTAAATATTTCATCTCTCGAGTGGGGATCGAACCCACAACCAGTCGATTTTACAGTCACATTTCGTGCTAACTAAAACTAGATGTTTTTATTTGGTTAGATAAAAAATATGTCTTCCACAAGCTAGCATTTTAATAAATATACCTGCGTATACCTACATTCTGTTCAAATCCATGCCCTAAATGACCTAGAAACTATTATATCCGACCCACTTCGTAAACTTCGATTGGAACTACGAACACCTATTGTTGAGAAATACATTGAAGGTCGCATACATGTATTACATTCATAAATCAGGAATATATTATTTTAACTTTAGTGAGGCCGGTCGTGGCGCAGCGGCACGAGGTGCGACTGCAAAACCGCCTGGTTGTGGGTTCGATCCCCACTCGAGGAGATGAAATATTTACTTAAATTTATATTTCCATTTCTTCGCTCTGGTGTCGAGGTTAAGCGCGGCGTTGAGTTCTGCCACTCAACACGCAATGCCTCCAGAATTCGGCAGAAAGTGGGGAACGGAGTGTCTTAACACTAGGTTCCCTCTGCCTACCCTGCTGTGTGCGGGATACAGCGTGAAGCTAATTTAATTTAATTTTTTTTTTAACTTTATGTTCTATCCCGATAGCCAGAGAAAACAAATCGACAAGTGCTACGGTCTCTACCTGTTTCGCCTAGTCCACTTTTATCAGGATATTTACAGGACCTTCCTGCAGTATCATTGATACTGTGTTCTCGAAGGTCAACCAAGATCTCGAAGGTATCTCTTCAATGCGGAGTCAGCTAAATTGACTATAAATCTCATCTTCAAAATCCTTAATATTTGTTTATTCAAATTGTCTAGTTTATAGTAACCCTTTTAAAGTATAAGGTTGAATTCTATAATTATAACGATGTTTTATCAAACTTAGAGACAATTGTAAGTACATTGCTCTTTGTGTTTTTCTAAATATAAATTTTACCAAAATTGAGTGAGTGTTGAGAGGCATCCCTCTGCCCCTAGGGAGACTTTAATTGATCTTCGAGAACACAATGTCGATGATACTGGACAAAGTCAAGTAAAAAAAATATTTTTACGTACTTTTAAAATGAACTACATAAGAAACGAAAATAAAGAAAATAAAACATATTTTAAATGTTTTGCCAAATTGACTAGCTTCTTTATGAATGTTGATTATATTATAACAGTTGCTCCACTTGAGTATTTGCTATTTAGTAATTCAGACTAAATGGCAACCTCAATAAACAACAAGAACACGCTTGAGATAGTAAAATCTAGGTTACTTTTTTATGGTTTTACTTAAGGCCATTGTAGAAAATATAAGACATTTGTTTCGAATTACATTAGGGGAATATTTATACGTGGATGTGTATTTGTATTAAAATTGTTGTTATTCTTTTTGCTTATACAAAAGGCATCGTTAGAGATTACCACCGCACACGCATTTTTTAATTAATGAAATTATAATAAAAAAAATTTCCGCCTTTACCATAAATAATACTATCTTTAGTAAACCTGACCGAATCCGCAATGAAGAGATACACTCAATGGCAGGTACTATTATGTAATATGAGAATGAAAAAGAACGTGCTCAGATGGCTTGGGCACGCCGAAAGAAAAAGTGAAGGAAGAAGGAGACTTCAGTTATTCTTCGAGAATACAGTATCGACGATGCTGATCACGAGATCACGTAAAAAAGATGAGAGTACACTTGACTACCGTTTTAGGAATAAACTGTGAAACTAAAAATATAACAAATCTTTATCTTACATTTTCATTTTGTTTGCACACAACAAGTAGTAGAAACTTAAAGTAAACAAATAAAACATAAAACGATTCGACGTTTAGGAAATAAAACTTTAAAAAGTTCTTTCAACTTTCAAATGTAATAATATCTTTTAGTGCACATATGTAGGCCATGACCAGCCCCAACTTCCTCTATAACCAGATACCAATTCATTTCGGGAATCATTTGTAAATCAAAATTTGTATTGTTTTGTTTATACTGAGTGGACGATAACCTTTTATAAAAGCTTCACCCTTTTTCAAGAAATATCATTCTAAACTTTGCATGTTGAATGGCGGAACTCAACACCGCATTAAGATCCTCAAATCAAAGCAAGTCATGAACATGCAATTTGTAGAAATTTAACATAAAATATAGAGACAGTTTATTTTTTAATCAATTTTTATAAAAAAATCGCAAAGTTGAATTTCGAAGTAAACTTTAATGTAGTTTTAGGTTATTTTAGTTCTGAGTGACTTCCAATTTAGCTGACAGTAGAACAGAAGAAAATGAAACTGTGAAACATAATACTATACAGACACTAAGATAGAATGCATTAGTATAAAGTAACATTTATGTATTCACTTGTAATGAAATAAAAAAAATTTAAGTATAATAGAAACATATCAAGAAAGTGGAGGCCGTCGTTGTGCACCGCGGGCATAAGCGCGATGGTTGGCGTTTCGATTTCCATTTGTGGGAATAAGTTGTTTTCATTTTCCTCGCTGAGACAAGACTAGGATCTTAACAAGACGACGCGACGTTACGTTCCGTCACTTATCTCGCAATATCTCGAAATAAATGGAGGAACTGTGGATAGGAACCCTAATTCCTCACTGCCTATCTTGCTATGCGGGAAAGATTTTATGTGTTTGTCATAAAAAATATGGTAATACGGCGATGTAAGTACTACGCAATAGAGTCTAAGGATAATGCTTTTTTACAAGCCTTTTTAATTTTGAGTCATGTAGACTCACAGTATGTGAAGTGGAGTAGACGGAGTTAAAATTAAAATTAAGTTAAGTCCGTTTTCTACTTTCCGTACAAATGTAACGTAAAGAGATAAGTTCGACAGAATGTAGGAAACGGAAGTGTCCTAATGGGAACGGAGTGTATTAACACTAGCTTCCGAGGTTGTGTTACGACACTATGTCTCTACCCTGCTATGTCCGAGATATACTGTAAAGCTAAATAAAAATTCCTTTTTTAATATTTTTTTTAATAAAATATTTTTGTTATAGAGAACAGAGTGCCCTTTAAATGTTATAAAATAAACAATAGCTTTATAAATTTACACGAGCGTATTACATAACGGCTTAACGTTTGTTTACAGTTTATCTAAACTTATATTAGAATCGAATATGGAGCAACTGAGATTATTTGAGAAGCATATCTATTTAGCTGAAGATCTTGTTTGCTTGTTAGTTCTAATCTTATAAACTTTTGGTTCCAGTTCAATTTTTTTTTCCTATTTTGTTGTTTTCCTATCTTATTAGAGGTATTACGTTTTGGATGGCGGAGCTCAACACCGTTTAGTCACGTCAATGCGGGGAAATGAAAATAATTCTAAAAGTGAAGTAAATTTGTACGTCCAAAAACATAGCAACTTGCATACCTTTCACATTTGCAGAACTTTGTCGTGGCGAAGTACCTCACTATCGGACTGTTTACATGTCAGTTGTGGGTTCAATTCTCATACTTTGGAATAAATATATTTTCATTTTCTCACTCTGGTAACAACACGTAGAAAGTTGCATCACTCAACAGGCAGTCTCGAAAATTATGCAGAAAGTAGAGAATGGAGTGTCTTAATACTAAGTTCCCTCAGCCAGCCCTGCTATATGCGGGATACAGCGTGAACCTAATAAATCACTACTAAAAAGGGTGTCAAGATGCTTTGAGCCTGTAGTGTGCTGCTTGCGTCATCACTCGCCCAGAAATCGATGTATTGTAAACATCTACATATATACTCGCATATAGAGGGCGGTCCGTAGTGTCCTATTTAAACATGATATTATTAAAATAGAAAATCCTAAAGGTATTCTACTTTTATTTATATTATATGTTGCCAGTTTTTATAAAGAAAATGTTGTTAGGTATAATTTATTTTATATTATAATATGATAAAGATTTTCAAAAGAAAAAATTGAGGTTAATTTTCAATTGACGCGCATATATTTTTAATTTTCTCTGCGGGAAAAGCGCAAATAACGATTAAATTTGGAGGCTTTCAGTAGATTTTGATTTACTTCCGAAAATATAAGAAAAGTGTTAAGAAAAAACTAGTCAAGTGCAAGTCGGGCTCTTCCACCGCGGGTTCCATATCAATTTTATGATTACACGTCAAGGGGAACGTAAGTTACAAAAGTTGAGAAATATACGTTTTCAAATAAAATGCGGCAAAAATGTTGCATAGCCGCTTTGACTTAGCAGCTTAATTTTTTTCAGTGCTCTGGACATGTCATTTGATTTCAGCAATTCCCCACATAAATTTCAGAGTAGCAGATGGATATTAGGATATAGAGAAGACAGATTGACAACAAAGAAATTGGTTTTTTTGAGGTGCCCTAAAATGTTTCAAAAATTTTATTCAAATTCACAAATAATCCTTAAAAATATTTATTTAATACACCGCGTATGTCATCTTTAATCAAATCACGAGAGTGCCAACACAGATTATTATAAAGACGATCGTAATTTTTTACTATTTAAGTATTATATTTCTTTTTATATTTTTTTATTGACGCCCACGTGGGACGGGGTTTGGCTGTTAACGTGACAGTCGTGGGTTCGATTCCTCCTAGGGGAATGGTTATATTTAAATTATTTTTATTTTTCGCGCTAATCTCAGCAACTGTTGGTTCATCATAGATCCATTTGTCGTATATCTACATATAGACCATATTACATTTCGTGATAATTTTTATACTTTTCTTAAGAAATAAAATAATAAAAAAAAATCAAAAGAAAAAACATTAGTATTATTTAAAATGATAATTTTCCACATGACATGTAAACATTTCACATTTAGTGTCAATAAACTCATGAAGCTTAAGGAAATGAGAGCGCGATCTGTTCTTTAATAACATTGTATATGATATACGATAATAAGTGTTCCGCCTTGGCGCCATGGACTGAGACGTGGTGTGTATTTTTTTAAATTTCTAATCAAAAATTCTATATATTTTTTATCAGCTTTACACCGTATCCCGCGCACAGCAGGGAAGGCAGAGAGGACATAGTTTTAAGACATTCCATTCTACATCTTCCACCGAATTTAAGGAGGCAATGCGTGTTGAGTGGTGGAACTCAACGCCGCGTTTTGCCTCGACACCAGGAATGTAGGAAACGGTGTGTCTTAACATTAGGTTCCCTCTGCCTACCCTGCTGTGTGCGGGATACAGCGTAAGGCTGATATATAAAAAAAATAACATACTCCTCACTACGGGGTATCCGTCCTTTATTTTTATTATTTCTGTATCATTTCTCTGGATGATGATTATTAATGCACTGCCATCGAGTTTAAACATTTTCTTTCAATATTTTTAACATTTTTAAAATGTTATTCCACACTTAGAAAGAGAAAGAAAAATACTTATTTAGAAGACGTATACAAATTTGAACGTAGCGGAACTCGAACCCGCGCCTCCTGGAAACCGACCAGGCGCGGGTTATAATATAGTAGTAGTATATAGTATAAGTATTTTCTTTTAAATTTTATTTCAATTTTTTTATTCCATCTGGCACCGCGAGCGTAGCCGCAGCTAAATGCTAATAACATATAAAAGTAGCGCGTTAAAGCCGTAGACCATTTGGAGAACTACCAATATCTGACAGTAAATATAATTATATTTGGTAATCTATAACGTATTCACTTCTTCTTCTTCTTCGTGTCAATGCTTGGAATTTTATATCATATTTTGCCAGTATTTAGCCACGTTGACTGCACGTATTCACTAAGTAGGTTATATTTTTCCTTTTTTCATATTAGATCGACTGTTCTCTTAGCAACTAGCTAAGTGATTGCCAATTTTAGTATACTGCGCTCTTTTATCGTGAAAAAAAGAATTATGGTAATATTTTTCTTTTCAGCTTCAAGTTTTTTTTAGCACAGACATATGGATGACTATTTTCCACCTAATTTTGTGATGCATGTATAATTCATATTATATATTATTATATAATAACGGAGTGTCTTAACACTAGGTTCACTCTGCCTACCCTGCTGTGTGCGGGATACAGCGTGAAGCTGATGTAATACCGAAGCTAGTCGTGGCGCAGGGAGACAAGCGTGTAACTGTAGACGCGATCGGTTGTGGGTAGAATGTGGTTCGATTTCCACTCGAGGCAATGAAATAATTAATATTTTCATTTTTTCGCACTGGTTTCGAGCCAAAGCGAGGCGTTGATTTCTGTCACTCAAAACACAATGCCTCCAGAATTCGGTAGGAAGTGGAGTGTCTTAACACAAGACTCCCACTGCCTACCCTGCAAAATGCGGAATACAGCGTGAAGCTGAAAAAAAATTAACAAAAACATTTCACCGCGTGGAAATCGAACCCACAACTATCTCCTATACACTTAGTACTCCAATCCACCAATTGAATCTAACCTACTTATAAGTTATTATAACTGAAGCAACATCGTCCAACTTTGTTCTGCTATATCGTTGGTAATTCCCCGCGAGCTGTCCAACTGTCTAACTGCTTT
Organism: Heliconius hermathena; assembly: GCA_013403705.1. Lineage (NCBI taxonomy): Eukaryota > Metazoa > Arthropoda > Insecta > Lepidoptera > Nymphalidae > Heliconius > Heliconius hermathena. The sequence goes on along the minus strand of JAAIXJ010001731.1, from coordinate 141,209 downwards.
ACTGTTTCTGACGTTGTTCAAGATAGGCCTACTTGTTATATGAATTGAGAATAGATTTCCAAGTCCAAAAATAGTCGTTTTTAACCGACTGCTTATTACAAAAAGGAGGTGCCAGCCAAAAAATAAGTAACATTAAGGGACAACTAGTAAATACATCGAATAAAAGGAAAAATAATAAAAAAATATTTTCCCACGACGGCAGCTAACAGATTTTAAATAATAAATAGATATATCAACAACATCACGTATTATTCCCGACTGCTAAGGAAGGGTTATGTTTTTCGCGCGTATCTTGTATGTATGTAATATTCTTTATTACCTCGTATCTCCAGAACCGCTGAACGGATTTACATATTTGAGGTATCGTTAGATTCGTATTAGCAGCCCAAGTGTTCTTAGATAGGTGACGTTAAAAAAAAATAATCATGGCGGCTGTGGTACGCCATTGGACTTAGTGAAAAAAAAAATTTTTCGTTTCGAATACCACAATATGGGTATCAAATTCAAGAGCTCAATACGAGGATTTCAAAAAGGTATATCATGATTATCATTACCATAATGAATTCTAACAAAAAAGTGAAAAATAAAAAAATATTTGTAAAAACAAAAACCCCGACTGCATCAAACTAAAAAGAAAATAAACAAGCCCAATAGTTTATTAGGATTAACAGTCGGGACCTATAAGTAATTCTTCAATCAATAAAATCTTTACCAGGAACCCCGCATAATTTAAAGAGGTTGATGCAGTCGGGGTTTTTGTTTTTACAAATATTTTTTTATTTTTATTTTTTTTTCACTTTTTGTTTAAGTTTGTTATGAACAAAAAAGATAATTGAAGCAATGCTTGATATGCAAGTATAGTTTTAAAGTTGATTTGTTTTAGCAAAAAAAATTTTGTTCTAAGACTATTTTTGGATAATTTTCTAAAATGCTCTTATAAAATATATTTTAACGTGTCATGGATACATTATTAGACGTGTAGTTCATTATTCTTGGAAAACGTCCAAGGGTTGCGGGTTTGAATCCCGCTACTTGACATTTTTTATGTGATTATTAATCATTAATGTCTTTTCTTGTATATGTTTAGTTTGGATCTATTAATAAACGAGGTGGTTAATACACCTATACAGATAATAGAGGTCGGATTATAAGTTGTTTTTAATTTGATGTATTATGTGAAATAAACCTATTTTAGTTTATTTTTATCTTATTTTTACAAAGTTATTTAATTATTTTTTGATAATTTTGGGCGTAAAAAATTAAATTTGTCATGGTTTCTGAGGAGTGCGGACAAGTACCAACAAATGTTTCCCCGAAATCTCGAGAAATAAAGGATTTTTCGCTTTTTGGTCCACGCAAACGAAATTGCAGACTATATAATTATTAAATAAAATCTTATAAAAATTATAAAAAAGAAATCTTTTTCTTTCCAAGTAATAAAAAATGACAATTTACATTAAAAGCAACGTCTAAGAAGGGTCACGCTCTGGGGGTTTGGAGTGTCCTCGACTTTTCTTTTTACAACGTGTGATAACAATTTATTTTATGTATTATATTATGAATATTTATTTACATTAAACTTGCGTTGCTATTTCGAAAATATTAGATATATATTTTTATAATGCTGAATCGAATGCATAGCAAAGTAGGCAGAGGGAACCTGGGAACCCAGTTAAGTCACTTAGTTGCCATTAAGACCTGCCTTTACCTACTTTTCGCCGTATTCTGGAGGCATTGCGTGTTGAGTGGCGGGACTCAACGCCACGCTTTAACTTGTTACCAGAGCGAAGAAATGAAAATAGTGAATATTTAATTTTCTTGAGCGGAGAAAATTAAATATTTACTATTTCGTTAAAAAATGTATAAAATTTTAAACGTAGCGGTAAATAAGTTGTGACAAGTGTATAAGAATTTCGACGTAGCTAGATAAGAACGTATGGCTTAGTTGGTCAGAGCGCTTGGGTGGTTTCCATAGAGGCGCAGGTTCAAATTCCGCAACGTTCAAATCGAGTGGGAATCGAACCCACAACCTGTCGCGTTTTTACGACTGCGCCACGACCGGCTTCATATTTATAATTAATCTTTGTTAACCAAAGTAAGTGAGAACAAATCTCCATTCGCATGTAAATAGCTCGCGTCGCAAGTTTCTAGTGCACTCCCGTTCAGTGCCACTGACGAGGTGGAGCTCGAGGAAACTTTTAAAATAAAGATTCATTTTAAATTATAAGATTTAAATGCAGTATTTTTTATAATAAAGACTTGTTGTCGCTTGAAAGTTTACTTGGATTTTAAAACGGAAATTGGTATAGCCCGTTTTTCCCGTTCCCATAGGTTTTTCGGGAAATCCTTTCGTAGTGCTTCCGAACACTCTTATCAACTTTCTTTCCTGGAATTTTCGTGAGATCCGAATTCACGCAAGAAAACTGTGTTGTGTACGCGGATAACTATAATAGTTGTAATGCTACTCCTCCTAGACCGTTAAAACTATAGCCCTGAAATGTTTTAGAAACGTTGTGGGCGACACTGTGATACCAGCGAAGTATTTGGTGATAATTGTAATTGTAGTTTTTGAGTAAATAGTCAAAATGTGTCCCATAGAGTTAAGCTGTGGAACGTTTTGAAATTCACACGCACAGATTGAACTTTGACTAATTTAACCCAGCGCGTGCACACAACACAATAGAAAATTTCGCAAAATTTTGCGCCACATAGCTTCGCTCAGCTCCGCCAGCCGTGCACAGCATGTGGCGGATTCTAGTAAACAATTTAATTTATTGTGTTATTGCATAGATAACCATACTAAAAAATCCAACTAATTTTCCCTAAATATACTTAAATATTATTATCTCTATATATAATAAGACAGTAAAAATATTTTGTCTGTACATTTAGTAATTTTGACTGAAATGGATAGAGGGATTCTTAAAAAGAATAATAGAAAGCAAAAAGATTTTTTTTGAATTTCTTGTCTGTCTGTCTGTCTGTCTGTCGACATATTTCTGTCCGCATTTTTCTCTGAAAGTACTGAACCGATTTACTTGAAAATTTCACCAATTGCTTTGTTTTAACTCAACTTAACTACTAAAGTTTAGTTCATCAAAATCGGTTCATTAAAAAAAAAGTTATCGTCATTTGAAAGAAGTCGTAATTAATTCAACACAGAGATAAAGAACGATCTTGAAAGAAATATCAAGTAAATACAAAGATTTTTTGGTTGGTTCGTTCATATAATATATGTAACTAATTTAAAAACTGTACAGGAGTTAATATGCAATTATTACAGTTATTTTACAAAGAATATTATGAATCCTTCAAATCAATAATTTAACATTTAAGGCTGTTTCTGAATGAGTAAATTAAATTATTCACTGACATCAGCACATTTAACAGCGTATATTATATAGGTAAAAAGAACATAAAGTTACAAAAATATATACGTGTAATACATAATTAGCTTTATGTATATTTTATAAATATCAAATATCAACAATGGTCGTATTTTTTTATTTAAAACAATCAAAAATTCTTTGACGATGTCGTAAAAAAAATCGTATTAGAAGTCATTATATTTGTCAATCGATTGTGCTTATTAAATCAGTAATCATGTATTTTAAGCGGGCGAAGCCGTGGGCGAGCCGGTAGTATTATAATATTAATCATCCTCCAGAGGCCGTTGTGGCGCAGGGGCACAAGGATGTGACTGTAAGCGCGAAGGTCGTGGGTTCGATTCCAACTCAGGGGAATAAATTATTTATTATTTTCATTTCCTTGCCTTGGCAACAAGACAAAGCGCGGTATTGAGTTCCCCCACTCTACACGTAATGTGTAGAGTTCGGCTCAAATGGGGGAAAGGAACTGTTTTAATGGGGACAGATTGTCTTAACATTAGGTTCGCTTTGCCTACCATGCTCTGTGTGGGATAAAGCGTTCAGTTAAAAAAAATCGTAAAAAGCCAAAAAGTTCAAAGCCGTGGGTGGGCTAGTGATAAATAAATAAGAAATAAATAGCAAAAAAGAATTTAAATTATGAGGCCAGTCGTGGCGCAGCGGCACGAGGTGTGACTGCAAAACCGACTGGTTGTGGGTTCGGTCTCCACTCGAGGAGATGAAATATTTTCCATTTCTTCGCTTTGGTGTCAAGGTTAAGCGCGGCGTTGAGTTCTGCCACTCAACACGCAATGCGTCCAGAATTCGGCAGAACGTGGGGAACGGAGTGTCTTAACACTAGGTTCCCTCTGCCTACACTACTGTGTGCGGGATACAGCGTGAAGCTGATTTAAATAAGACATATTACATATATAAATAATGAAATTTGGCTCTATCAAATGTAGCGTGTAAGTAAACTTGAAAGGTTAAGTTATTGTGATACTAAAACTATTTAGATTTACTTAAACTTCATCAATTTGCAAGTTACAATAGTATACGATTAATTTAAAAACAAACTTTCTATAATAGTTACTTACATAGAGAATATAAGAGTTGCTGTTGTTTTTAATATTAACATATTATCTATTTTTTTGTTTTTTGGGGCCAGTCGTGACGCAGCGGCACGAGGTGTGACTGTAAAACCGACTGGTTGTGGGTTCGATCCCCACTCGAGGAGATGAAATATTTCCATTTTTTCTCTCTAGTGTTGAGGTTAAGCGCAGTGTTGAGTTCTGCCACTCAACATGCAATACCTCCAGAATTCGGCAGAAAGAGGGGAACGGAGCGTCTTAAAACTAGATTCCCTCTCCCTATCCTGCTGTCTGCGGGATACAGCGTGAAGCTGATTTAATTTAATTTGATTTTTAATCTATTTTAAAGTCAATTTAATGATAATTAATGGGTGGGTGTGGGAAATATGTTATTTAAATTTTAATAACGATTAATAGGAGTTATATAGTGTCTGGGCCGCGTCGTCAACACGCAATGTCTCGAATTCAGGCGGAAGGTAGAGAACGGAGTGTTTTATCACTTTACCTAACGTTTTATACATAGTATTCAATATTATAGGGGCTATAAAAATATTTCATCCGAAAATTCAATTCAATATCAATTGTCTACTATCACGGTTCATGACATACAGCCTGTTGACAGATAGACAGACAGTCTCGTTTTATCCTTTTTGTATGGAACCCTTAAACAGGTTTGAACCTACAACCGATACATACACTAAGCTGTCTAGTTAGTAATGTTACCAAATTAGCCCTTACTGAAGACATTCTCCGAATAAGCCGGCACAATCATCTTTCGTCATTTGCCTTGTATACAGCTAACCTAATTCCAACTCGATTTACGTAACTTGTCAATTTACCGAGTTCTTATGATTAAAATTTCTCCTCTCTTCTCTAAGATTGTTATGTCACTGTGACCTTCTGACGTCCTTGGAGGAACTTTATATCATTATAGAAGAGGCACAAAGTGTGACTGTAAGCGCGACTGGCTGTGGGTTCGATACTCACTTGGAGGAACGAAATATTTATTTAAATTTATATTTTAATTTTTGATGTCGATACAAAGCGTGGTGTTGAATTACACTTAACACGCAATGCCCCCAGAATTCAGCGGAAAGTGGAGAACGGAGAGAATTTCACACTAGTTCCTTCTGTCTACCCTGCTGTATGCGGGACACCGTGTAAATCATGTATTTTTATTTTACAGAAGTAAGACATTGTCTTGAGACATCATTGAGATATAACGTGGTTAAAAACATTTTTTTTTCTAGTTTCTACTGCTTTATTATAGGTATATATTACCTGTTAAACAGAGACTTTATAAAATATGTTAATTTTTTAACAAAAAAAATCGACTTCTTCAATTTCTACCAGGTTCCATAATCAGAATCTAACTAATGTTTCACCAAACTATATTTGTAGAATAACTTTGACAATAAAAAAAGAATCTTGAAAACGGTTCAGCCAGTCAAAAGTTCTAATGTAACAAACATAAAAAAATACAGTCGAATTGATAACCTCTTTTTCTCCCAGAAGTCAGTTAAAAAGACAGCAATTAGAGACTTCAGACAAGAATGTAAGAATTTTGAGTAAGCTTAATAAGAATAAGAACGTATGTCTTAGTGATCAGAGAGCTAGACCGGTTTTCAAGAGCCTTAAGTTCAAATCCCGCTTGTTTATTTTTTTTACGCTTCCTAAAAATATTTTGTTTAAATTTTTTGTGGTGAAAAATTAATAAAATTAAAAAAAAAACGACTTTATACAAAAATAACAAATTATCTTTCTTAAAAGATTTTAAAATAACGACATTTTGATAAGTTAGAGATTATTAAAATACAGGAAATAAAAATGTAAGTTTTCTCATTTCCTCTACAGATCATATCAGGTTTACGGCTGCTTAGACAGAATTTTTACTTAACACTTTGCATAACAAAAATAACAGCCAATTTTGTTTAGCTTCACGCTGTATCCCGCATAAATCCGGGCAGGCAGAGGGAACCTCGTGTTAAACACTCCGTACCCCACTTTCCGTGTGTGTTGAGTGGTGGAACTCAACTCCGCGCTTTGATTATTACCAGAGGAAGTAAATGAAAGAAATTTCATTCCCATAAGTGAAAATTGAACCCACAAACGTCGCGTTTATAGCCAGACGTGGTGCCACGACGGTCTTTGTTCATATAGCAATCTATTAAAACAATTTACACAGTACATTTACTAGCGTTCGTATTTAGTCAATCGTTTGTTCCAACAATCTTCGCTTGTTTAATCATAGTAAAATTATTGTTTATATGTATATATGAATATGGAAAATTAATACGATGTAAATTAGTATTTACTTATCTATATAACGAAATTTCTAATTTATATCATACATGGGCCACTGAACTTACGGAACGAAGGCACTGTAGACGTGATAGTTGAGGGTTCGATTCCCACTCGAGGGAGTGCATTATTTTCATTTTTTAGCTCTGGCTATCCAGCGGGGAAAAGAGTGTTTTAATACTAGGATTCGTATGCCTATCCTTTCACATGCGGGATAGAGCGTAGACGTAGCGTGCTGAATTTTGGTAGCAGAGCGGGGAAAAGAAAAATAACTCGTGACCTGGACTGGGAATCGAACCCACAACCGTCGCGGTTACAGTCCAGAAGCTGTGGAATTTTAGCTTAGGAAAACTACGTATTATCGAAGCTCCCATTTCCGGTAATAGCGTGGGCAGATGACATAACAAGATAATGATATAGCTGCACATTATTACAGGGACTTTTCGACTTATTTCGTATAAAAATATATATAATTTTTAATATGAATAGCTTCAAAAATTGTTATATATTGTGATAGAAATAAAGTAACTTTTTTACCATTTTGTTTCGTATTTCTTTTGGATTATCTGTATACGGTTTTTATTTCAGCTTCACGTTGTATTCAACATGTAGCAGAGTAGGTAGAGAGTGTTAAGACATTCCACTCCTTACTTCCCACCAAATTCTGGAGGCAATGTGTGTTGAGTGGCGGAAAATGAAAAACGGAGTGTCTAACCACTAGGGTCCTATTCTGCTGTGTGTGATACAACGTCAAGCTGATGGAATAACACTTTAAAAATAATAAAACAACTAAAGAACATGACTATTAATCGATACTCAACAAATAATTAGATACAATTAAAACAAACTCAGAATTTAATACAAATCGAGTGCTTTTGTAAATCGAATACAGATTTGGAGGCCATTTAAATGAATTACACGTCGCGACTCGATTATCGCGAGTCGTAAATAATCGAGTTTATCTATTATTGATGCATTAACCGTTCGCGTCTACTGTATATCAAAAATCTAAAGTTGTATGTAGATATGTTTATATGAATATTATGAAGTGGACGAACTTGTTTGGATGAACAAGCTTATCTCATGAACTAGTGGTATGAATTGAAAAAATATTTTTGTGTTTGATAGTCGTTTTATGAAGAAAGCTTATAAGCTTCCAGACTTACACAGACAGACAGACAGACAGCTTATAGTTTACAGACCTTCAGTCAGAGTTACCGTGGACGTTTAGTATATTTATTTCCATTTGACCACACCAGTTAAATCAAATATTTTTTCAGCTTCACGCTGTATCCCGCACTCAACACAGTAGGCGGAGAGAATCTAGTGTCAAGACACTCTGTTGCTCAGTGCGTTGCGTGATGCGCTTTGACTCGATAATAGAGCGAAAAAATAAAATGTAAAACATTTCATTTCTTCCAGTGGGCATCGAACCCACAACTTATCGCATTTACAATGACACATAACAATCTCTACATAATCTCATGAACCACTGTTGAATGATGAATTGAAAAAATATTTTTATAGGCTAAGGTTAATATGTATCGTACAAAGAATTAAATAAATCAAATAAAACAGCTTCATTCTGTATCCCGCGCAAAGCAGGGTAGGCAGATGGAACCTAGTGTTAAGACACTCCCTTTCTCACTTTCCGCCGCATTCTGGAGGCATTGCATGTTGAGTGGCGGAACACAGCGCCGCACTTTGCCTAGACACCAGAGAGAAGAAATGGAAATTTAAATCAATATTTCATCTCCTCGAGTGGTGATCGAACCTAAAACCAGTCGATTTTACAGTCACACTTTGTGCCCCTGCGCCACGACTGGCCTCATACAACATACAGAGATTTTAGTTAATTTTGGATTTGACCACAAGAAAGAGACCACGGGGAAACCACAGATATACTAGTCAAAAATAAACAAGCGTACATAACAAGCTATACATTTTATACAGAAAATCAAATCAAATCAGCTTCACTTCGCTGTATCCCGCACACAGCAGGGTAGGCAGAGGGAACCTCGTGTTAAGACACTCCGATCCCCACTTTCCGCCGAATTCTGGAGGCATTGTGTACTAAGTGGAAGTGAAAATGGAACTTAACGCCGCGCTTTGCCTCGACACCAGAGTGAAGAAATGAAAATTTAAATGTAAATAAATATTTCACTTCCTCGAGTGGGGATCGAACCCACAACCAGTCGATTTTACAGTCACAGTTTGTGTCTCTGCGCCACGACTGGCCTCCATATATATTAAAATCTGAGACACAAAGCCATTTCAGGACCAATTCTTACTTTATCTTACCCCATCCTTTAATTTAGTATCGACCTAGTTCTTGTAGAATAGTAGCGTATATTGTCTCGAGATGAGTTTCGGTTGCCAAGTGAAATGTTTCGGGCCATTTCGTCTTCACTTTATTACTTTTATATTAAATAATATTATTTGTAGCAGATTCTCTTAAAATAAGATTATTATAAAAGAGATTTCGAGGCCAGTTGTGGAGCAGGGCAAGAGCGTGACAGGTTGTGGGTTCAATTCCCACTCGAGGAAATTAAATATTTAAAATTTTACGCCACTCAACAGCTAGAAGCTTATTAAGGAGATTAATATCATATTGTAAGTATATTGTACTTGAGGCTTCGGTCTGTGGTCAAATGGGAATAAACCCTAACATACTCTAAGACCCGTATTAACTTAAACTGCTCTCAGCTCCATCTTTTGAAAGATCTTGAGTTGGCATTTTCATTAATACGTTATAAACTATGAAAGAAAACGGCAACTCAAGAGCGATCTCAGAGTTGAGAGCGATTTGTACATACGATATTTGTAAATACGAGCCAAAGAGCCCAAGTTAACTCTGACAGGAGATAAGTGAAGTACATGCTTAATTTTTTTAAATGTCACATAATTGACCACTGGTTCATTAAAGGACGGAAAAAACCGCCGTAAGAAACAGATTTTTTCCAAATTAACAATTTTATTATTATTACCTATTTTTTATAGTTACTGCTTCCTTTAACATACAATCACTCTATTCTCCACTTTCCTTACTATTTAGATATATTATTTGCTGAGTGACGCAACTTAACGCCGAATCATTCGATGAACATTAAAAAAATATTCTTTCCCATTTTTATACTAGTTTATTAAAGATTAATGGCGAGTTATGAGACAGAGATAAATTACCTTTCTGATGGCAAATGAGTATTACAGCTGGCTCACGGAATACGTAAGTATATTGTGAGTCGATATACAGATATATTTGTAAACTTATACATCTATCTATATATGAAAATAGCTGTTTTATCCGTCCGTTATTTACAAATAAAAAGTTTTCTTTATGTTTCATTAATTTTTTTATTACTGAAAACAGTACTTGCAAAAACTATAGGCACAAGGAACCTGGGAACCTAGACAGCAACCTTATGACATTTCCGTATGCCACCCTCCACTGAATTCTGAAGGCATTGCGTGTTGAGAGGCGGAACTTAGCTCTTTGCCTGGTTACAAGAAATGAAAATATAAAATATTTCATTTATTTCTTCGAGTGGGAATCGAACGCGCTAATTGTCTCGTTTACAGTCACACGCTTGTGCCCCTGCGCCTCAAATTACAATATACCAATATTCACACTATCTTATTAGGAACATACTCCTTTGATCCCTCATGAATTGGATTTTTGAAAAAAATCCGTTTCATTCCTTTACTGTAATATGTATTAACTTTCAGGTTTATTAGACACGGGGGTGCGGTGGACGGCCAATATCGCAGAACTACCCTTAATGTCTGTTTGCGATGCTTTTAATAGCTCGCCAAGGAATTTAACTTGTGGTAAATTGATTTTCTATTTGGAAAAAGAAGTGGATAGTATTTTTTTTGTATTTTTGGGGATGGAACTACATTTTTGTCTTTTTTTTCAATTTCTATTCTTTTATAGTATCTATTATAATATAGGGTAACACCCAATTCTTGCATATTGATGTAAATTAAAAAAATATTTTTTATAATTTTTTTTTTACTTAACAAAACCAAAGGTAAAATTGTTGTATTTTTAATGTTGTATGAAAATTAATCTTTTTTATGAAAAGACTACTTGGTTAACTCAATTGACTTAAATAAAAAACTACCGTTGAGACACTATTCTCCCCTTTACTTGAATTTGAGTCAATGCGTTTTTAGAGGCGAAACTCAACGCTACATCACAAGAACGCTATAACATTTTTAAAGAATTACGCTGTATCCCGCACATTGCAGAGTGAACCTGAGATCGAGGTGTTATGACATCCCGTTCCCATTAAGACACTTCCGTTCCCCATTTTCCATCGAATTCAAGAGACGTTATGTGTTGAGTGGCGAAACATACTTTACGTTACTAGAGCGAGAAAATTTAAATATTAAATTTCCTCGTGTAGGAATAGAACCCACAACCTGTCGCGTCTACTATCTACTGGAATGGCCTCTGGATAAGATTTATTTATATTTTAAAATTTTAATTTCTTGTTTTAGTTAGCGATCAATATGTTTCTTGTTTAGTCTGCACCTCTTAATATTTATTACGCCCATCACCAGCTCGAGTGTTCGCTTTGATAAACTTCAGATTACAAAATGAAACTACTTTTGTATAGTTCATATATATAGGTATCACATACCTTATTAGATTAATATATATTTTTTTAATTCATTGTTACTATAATAATTTATGTATAAAAAGCATATTGTACGAAATTCCAAAAATGTAATATGGATATGTTTTGTTTTAACTTGACCCTGTATTCCCCAAACAGCGGAGTATACAGAGGGAACCTAGGAATCTAGTGTTAAGACACTGCCCACATTCCTATTAAGATACTTCCGTTCCCCACTTTACGCGTATTGCCTCGTTACCAGAGCGAGGAAATGAAAATATTAAATATTTTATTTCTTCGAGTGGGAATCAAACCCGTTTCGTTTACAGTCACACTCTTTTGTCTACTGGACTTAGAAAGTAGAATTTTAGGATATAGGTAAGTGAATACTCACTCACTTGTATGGGGGCAAGAGAGGAAACTACTAAAAAAAACGGACAAGCGCGAGTCGAGCTCGCCCACCGAGGGTTCCGTAAAAAATTGGAAATCTTGAGCTTTTTCTGAAATTCAGGCTTAGCTTAGTCAGAGCCCTTTCATCTGATACCTCACTTGAACTAGCGGCTTTAATACCAAATTTTGCTCCCCTTTTCAACCGGTCAACCGAAAGTGCCCTATGAAGTTTGATACCCTTAATAGTGTCGAAATACGCGTTTTTTGCGATATAAACGGCCATATCTTTTTTTTAGGTAGGTAAATGTAGAATTTTTTTTCAGAAAATCATGGGGCTGTAGATCTGAGTATATGGCCATATCTCCAAGCATTCCTGAAATAAAGGCTCTTGACAGACAGACAGACGGACAACAACCTTATAAGGTAGTAAGTAACCTTATAAGGGTTCCACTTTTTTTTAAATAATACGGAATACTAAAACAACAAAAAAAGTCCACTTTTTGGTTTTTTTATTAAAATAAAAAAACAATTTCAAAGGTCATCCTACAATATTGGGCAGTATTGAAAATATTAGTCGATTGTGCACATAGTACAAGAAAGGCCAGTGGTACGCACAGCGCGGCGCGAGTACAGAAATAGCGCGTCGAGTGATTGTATATACACAATATTTACTAAGATACTTCCCTTCCTACCGTCTGAATTGTTCGTTTGAATCATATTTTGTTATATAAACAGTTAAGCTTCTTTTTTAAGGTTCACGGTGTTTCCCGCACATAGCAGGATGGGTAAAGGGAACCTAGGGACCTAGTTTTAAGGAGTTCCATTCTCATTAAGACAATAATATGGAAAATGAGGCCAATGAAATGATCTGAGACCAGTCGTGGCTCAGGAGCACAAGTGTGTGCACTCTAAGCGCGTCTGATTGTGGGTTCGATTTCCACTCGAGAAAATGAAATATTTATTCAAATAAATATTATCGCTCTGGTATCGAGACAAAGCGCGGCATTGAGTTCCGCCACTTAACACGCAATGCCTTCAGAATTCGCCGCAAAATGGAGAACGGAGCATCTTAGCACTATGTTTCTACCTATCCTGATGTGTGTGCGATACAGCGTGAAACTGATTTATAATTTTTTTTTAATAAGAAAATGGACAAAAAGTCAAGAACGGAGTGCCTAAACACTAACTAAATTTCCTCTACTGGGATACAGCATGAATCTACATATAGTATATACAAAAAAAAAATATGTTTAATAGCAATAAAAGATGAAATGACCTACAATATTATTTACTACGGCTTCGATCGCGATGTACTAAATCAACAAGCGTAGAGTATCGACGTGTCAAGTGGCAGTGTTGTGACACTTCACTCGGCGCCACTCGACGCTATCTGGCCCCATATCGGATTGTATATTATAGATTTTTTGGTGATAGAATTGATAATAAATATACTTTATTGCACCTTAAAAATAATGTAAAAGCTTAAAAATAATTTTAAAAAAGTACAATACGCGGCCTTATCGCTTAAAGCGATCTCTTCCAGGCAACCTTTGGATGTTGGAGTTGTGTAACTAACACTATATGCACTCACAAAATATAAAAAACACAATAAAAAAAATAAATAAAAATTGATATAAATCAGGATATTGTTGTTATTCTCTTTTTTTTGTAGGACTTTTGTAAGATTTTGACAGTTCATTCTTAGAAAGTGGATACTGAATATTGAATAGTTAACTAAATTAATTGACAAGAGAAGGCCGTTGTGGGTTCGGTTTCCACTCGGAGAAATGTGTTATTTTGATATCGTCGCTCTGGTAACAAGACAAAACGCTGCGTTGAATTCCATCTCTTATCTTGTAACATATCAAAACTTTGGACGGAAAGTGGGGAACGGTGTGCCTTAAAACTAGCTTTCCTTTGGCTAATATAAAAAGTGATAGTCTTATTTTTTTTTATGTAGAAAAAAAAGCCAAATTTAGTATAGAATATTCTCTTTTAACAGATTATTATATTACTTCCATAATATATCTAAGTATGATTTATATGAATGTATAATTGATATTTAAGCAAATCGTTACCATTATATCAGTATAATGGTGCATATAGCAAAATATAATTGAAGAACAATATTTATAATTAATACTATGTCTCCCTATGGCAGTAATTTTTGGCTATGCATCCTTATCACTTCATCCTTTTGACCCCTGTTGGACATAGGAATCCCCACGCCGATCGGTTCTGCGTTGTCATCATCCATCGGCTTCCCGCGATCTTGATTAGATCGTCGTTCCACCTGGTGGAGTGCCTGCCCACTGAGTATAGTCCAGTTTGTGGCTGTCTCTCGAGGACCTTTCCGCCCCAACAGCCACCGGTCGTCCTCGCTATGCATTGTACCCACAAAAACTGCACTTGCATTCCTCGAGCAATGTTGGTTGTTGTTAATGTTCTATGGATGTCCTTATTTCTTGTCTGTGCAATCCCTTAATAAATTGCAATTTGAACTTATTACCGTTAATACAGAAGCTAACTGCGTCATGATAGCGTAAATTTTAAATGACCAGTAAAATTTCTTACATACATTTCATTTGTTTGTTATCATTTTGAATAAGCGCCATTTCGTGTACCTCCTTCCGGTCCCTGTGAAGTGTTTCCATGTTACAACCTCTCAGGTAACCATGTCATATATTTTTATTATACTTACACGTTTATGAACGTTTTTATAGTTAGGACTTCAAAAATATTTTGAGTATTGCATGAAGTGCTTCCTTAATAATAACAATATGTAAAAACTTAATTCATTTTGTTTAGCTTCACTCTTTATAGCCAGGGAGAACGGAGTGCCAAATGCCTCTGGATACCTCTTTTGTCTCGTCCACTGTGGTCAACCTCTTCATGCAGCTCTGTGAGGAGTCTTCATGCTTTTTATGTGATCTGCCAGAACCAGTATCATTGACACTATGATAGAAGGTCAACCGATGTCTTCCTTTGCTCACTTAGGTCAAGCAAGGGAAAATTTCTTGTAGGTGGAATTATATATCTTTATTATGGTGAAACTAATATCCTCGTTTTTTGGAACGAGTAAAAACTAGTCAAGTTTTTGAAATTGCTCTGCGTCACTGGGGCGGGAACAACGGTATGACTTTAACGTGACAATTGTAGGTTCGATCCCCACCCGAAGGAAATGAATTATTAATCAGTAATATTTTCTTTTCTTATTAATCAGTAATATTTTCTTCTCTTCTTTTCTTCAACTCTGGCGCCAAGGCAAAAGCCTGGTGTTGTGTTCCGCCACTCAACACGCAATGTCTTGAAAAAATCGGCAGCAACTGACATTAGCTACCCAACAGTTTAATAGCTAAAAGTTGAGACAAATGTCACAAGAGGCTATCTAGAGGCTATCAAGAACCGGATGTTAAAGAAATTGGCCTAGGGCCAATATTGCTTAAATGGTGCCGAACATTAAGAGTTCTTATATAGTTTTTGTCATCGTTGGTTCTATTCTCTATTTAATCTGTATCCCACTCATAACGGGATAGGTTACGAAAATGTTCAATATTTTATTTCCCTAAGTAGAAATCGAATTCTGTACCGAATCCCAAAACCTTTTGCGTTTACAGCCACACGCTTGTGTCACTGCGCCACGACTTGTCTCTACTGTTCATTGTCATTATTTTTAAATTTGTATCAATAATTCATTAGTAATATTATAAAACTAGGCAGATACTTTATGACTGATTTAAATCTCAAAAACTATTAGTTCGTAAAAAATATTTTTGTATTGGCTAATCCTTTTATCAAGAAAATCACATTAATCGTTTCAATGTAGCTTCTTGTTTTTGTTAGTTTTGTAGGACTCGTAGTATGTGGTGAATGCACCATTCTTTGTATCTTTTTTAAATTTATATGGAGTGTCTTAACAGCAAAGTACCTCTGCGTAGCCACCTATAATTATTTAATAGACAGTAGCCGTCCGACAATATCTAGAGTCTAGACTATATGATTATTTATTAACTTAAATTAAAAAAATTAAATTAGCTTCACGCTGTATCCCGCACACAGCAGGGTAGGCAGAGGGAACCTAGTGTTAAGACACTCCGTTGCCCACTTTCTGCCGAATTCTGGAGGCATTGCGTGTTGAGTGGCAGAACTCAACGCCGCTTATTTTATTAACTTAATTTTATTTAAGTGTATTTACGTAAAAATTTATTACATGCAATGTTACATAATTATTATAAACATAATAAATGGTAATTAAAGACTTTTAGATATTAATATGCTTTTGTCCGCAAAAAAAAGAAAAGAATATTTGGTTCTCTCATATCTACCTGGACAGTAAATACTCGGATGTGGTTTAAAATACCTATAGCCCGAAGCACGTAGCCCATACGTTGATCTATAACTTCTTCTACTTTGCAGTAGAAATCCTATAAAATTAGATTAGCAGTTCCAGAGATTAGCCCGGACAAACAGAAAAACAGACAAAATTTAAAGGAGTTTGTCTGAAGTAAAGTTATTTATTTATTATTTATACTATTGCCATTGTTCTTTCATACGTTGGCATTGCAATAAATAATACAAAATCAACAAAAACATTGATTTATATAATAACAGAATAACGATCCAGTAACTTCAACACGTATCATAAAGATCATTCAAAATTTCAACAGCTATTAAACAACGTCGTAAAGTGTTAAAAACGTAGTCATTTTGGCTACTTGTAAATCATGAGTATTTATTTTAACTTCCGATGGATTTAAATAAAAATTTAACATCGCACACAGCAGGGTAGGCAGAGGGAACCTAGTGTAAAGACACTCCGTTTCACACTTTCCGTCGAATTTTGGAGGCATTGCGTTCTGAGTGGCGGAATTCAACGCCGCTAACAAACCATAGCGAAAAATTAAAAATATAAATTTAAATAAATATATCATTTCCTTATTAAGAGTAGGGAACGATCCCATAACCTCTTCTTTTAAGCCTTTTTAGTCATGCTTTGTGCCCCTGCACCACGACTGGTCTCTATGGATTTAAATAGATTTTTATTAATTTAATTACCACAAAAAACTGTTAAACATAAAATAAAAGTTAAATAACTTGTTAACTGTTTGTTGTGATGACGATTATGTTTAGAGCATGACCTTAATGTCACTTCTTTAAGTAAGGAAGATTTTTAAAAGCCTTTTAACCGACTTCTGTGAAAGGTTCTCAATTTCACTAGCCTTCCCGAGATGATACTGATCATCAATAGTGATATACTTTTTCCTATAAAAACAGCTGTACACATGACGGCTGTGGGTTCGATTCCCACTCGGAGGAAATAAATATTAAATATATATGTTAATTTCCTCGCTATTTTAACACGGCCACAAATTAAATCCGCCAAATTCAGTAGAAAGTGGCGAACGTAAGTGTTTTAATGGGAACGTACTGCCTTAACACTTGGTTCCCAGGTTCCCTCTACCTACTCTGTTATATGCAGGATACAGCGAGAAGCTAAAACAAATATGCTCGAATACATCAGTACCATTATCGAAACTACTTGCCTATACAAGTAATTGAAATTTTTGAGAAATAGGATAGGTTTTACCATTTCTCTCGCACCCTATTCCGAAATTCAAGGGTTGTAAAAAACGTGACGCAATCTTCGATTGAATAGGGTAAGACGATTGCACAACTCTGTCGCTATCTATATATTTTATCTATATTATATATCTATATTGTTATCTTTTGTATAATATAGCATGCTGTATGCACTTTAAAAAAACATTTAGTAGTAAAGAGGCCAGTCGTGGCGCGGGGCACAAAGTGTGACTGTAAAACCGACTGGTTATGGGTTTGATCCCCACTCGAGGAACTGAAATATTTAATTAAATGTTCTATTTAATTTCAATTCTTCGCTCTGGTATCGAGGCAAAGCGCGGCGTTGAGTTCCGCCACTCAACACGCAATGCCTTTAGAATCCGGCGGAAAGTGGGAGATGGAGTGTCTTAAAACTAATTTCACTCTGCCTATCCTGCTGTGTGCAGGATAAAGCGTGAAACTGATATATTAGATTTTATTTTGTGTTTCCTTTCATAGTCAATGTAATAATATAACATTATTATCATACTAGTGGATATAATAAATAAATGAATAAATTAATATAGCAAATATAATTAGGTAAACTACTGAAGGAAATTGAAAAAATATTTTTGTGTTGGATAGTCCATTTATTGATGAAGGCTATAAGGGTAGTTTGCAACAGGTTTAATGCTTCACTTTTAGTTATTTTTATCTCTATCTCTATATATAATAAGACAGTAAAAATATTTTGTCTGTACATTTAGTAATTTTGACTGAAATGGATAGAGGGACACTTAAAAAGAATAATAGAAAGCAAAAAGATTTTTTTTGAATTTCTTGTCTGTCTGTCTGTCTGTCTGTCTGTCTGTCGACATATTGTTGTCCGCATTTCTCTGAAACTACTGAACCGATTTACTTGAAAATTTCACCAATTGCTTTGTTTTAACTCAATTTAGGTTCTAAAGTTTGGTTCATCAAAATCGGTTCATTAAAAAAAAAGTTATCGTCATTTGAATGAACTCAAGGCATTAGCTTGCCAGCGAATGTTATATAGAAATCGCGCTGGTATGACCCTGGCTAAAGAATGACGTTCGAAACGTCTGGGTTATATGATTGTTGATAAAAATATATATTTTTGAAGCACTATTATATAATATTTTATACAATAAAGTAAGCAAAGTTGAATTGTTAGTGGAGATTACCTTCATAAATCATAACAGTTAAGTTTAAGTCGTAATTAATTCAACCGGCCGGTCGTGGCGCAGCGGCACGAGGTGTGACTGTAAAACCGACTGGTTGTGGGTTCGATCCCCACTCGAGGAGATGAAATATTTACTTAAATTTATATTTCCATTTCTTCGCTCTGGTGTCGAGGTTAAGCGCGGCGTTGAGTTCTGCCACTCAACACGCAATGCCTCCAGAATTCGGCAGAAAGTGGGGAACGGAGTGTTTTAACACTAGGTTCCCTCTGCCTACCGTGCTGTGTGCGTATAAAGCGTGAAGCCGATTTATTTATTTTATTAAATAAGTTGAGGCCGTCATGGCATAGCATAGGGGCAGTGACGGTTGTGGATTCGTTTCCCGTTCAAAGGATTTGTTAAATTCACTTTCTACAGTGTGAATGTGTAGACATTAAAAAATGTTAAAAATGTTTGTCCTTTTACCTACTGAGTTGATGTGAATATGAACTTAATATAGTAAGGTATAAAGTTTTTTTTCTTTCTATTTTCTTCAATTAAATTAAAAATAAAATCAGCTTCACGCTGATTTCGAAACATTTTGCGTGTTTAATTGCGAAACTCGACGCCACGCTTTGTCTTGATATTGTAAAGAATTTAAAATAACTAATACCTACTGCAACACTGTACTACGATTTATAAATTTTTATTTGTATCTTTTATTTAGCTTCACGCTGTATATCACACACAGCAAGGCAGAGGGAACCTGGGAATCTTGTGTTACGACACTCCATTCCCATTAGGACTTCCTTTCTCCACTTTCCACTGTGTTACCAAAGTGAAAACATAAAAATATTAAACATTTCATTCCTCCGAGCGGGAATCGAAGCCATAACCCATGCACAGCGACAGCCCCAAAATCCTCTATTATAACAAGTAAATAGGCAAAAGAAAATATTATAAAATAGTTACATGTATTATTAAACAGTAATAAAATATTAATGTTATTATTAGAACAAAACGATCGAAGAACAAGCGCTCATTAAATCGGCTACGGCTAGGTTTATTGTGGATTCCTGTCTTTACGACTTGTCGCGTACTATATGTAGGTATGTCTGTTGTTACACTATTTCTTAAAAACGTTAAGATAATGTTGCTAAATTGCGAAAATGTTGGAGCGATCGTGGCGCAGGGTGTGACGGTAACACAACGGTTGTGGGTTCGAAGCCCGGCGTTGAGTTCCGCCGCTGTAATGTATCGAAAAATGGAGTACGGAGTGTCTTATCATTTTTATCCTCTGCCTATCCTGCTGTATGCGGGATACAGCGTGAAAGTAACTTGATTTAATGTTGTTAAAATAATAAGAAGTGTCAAATGAAGTGATTAGGCTCTTATATACAATAGTAATAAAAAAAATCTTATTTGAAAGACCTGTTATTTACCTACGTATCAATATATATATACGTACATGTGCCCTCCAGAAATGCGTAAATTTCCATATAAAAACTACTGAATGCCTTTGATGACTTGAACGGTTCGTTAAGATAGAATATATTGCATTTAAATCAAAAAAGATCATCTCGATACGATTTTTAGTTTCCGAGAAATTTGTGAACAAACATACAAACAAACGGACAAAAGCGCGATAGGGTCGCTGTCAGTAAATATATTTCCTTAGTCTTTTTATACTCAACTTTAAATAAAATATTAGGTATTATATAAATATATTTAGGTAGGTATACTTATTTGTATGAAGCTAGTGGAGTCGTAAACCAAAATTAGGCGTCAGGGCGTCTGTTGTGTATTGTGAAAATAGGTCAGAGTTACTTCACTTCTACACTATTACATATAGTAGGATAAATTTCTCATTTAGTATAAATATTTATTAAATTCATAATGTTGAGGCCATAGTGGCCTAGTGGCACAAAGATTTGACTGTTAATGCGGCGATTGTAGGCTCGATTCCTATTCGAGAAAATAATATTTCCATTTCTTCGCTTTGGTAACGAGGCAAAGAGTGGAGTTGAGTTTCGTCATTCAACGTTGCCTCAAGAATTCGCCGTAAAATGGGGAGTGGAAGTGTCTTAATGTGTACGTAGTATTAAACCATTAGGTTTCCAGGTTCCCTCTGCTTCTGTGAAGCTAAAAATTATAAAAATATTATGATGGAGAATCTTATACCGGGATAATGAATATAATTAAATTATTTCCGTTTTCCCGCTCTGGTACACGTAAAGGCGTAGCGTTGGATACCACCATTCGATAAGAAATGTCTCGTATCTCAAGTGTAGTGGAATTTTGAGTACGGAGTGTTTTAACACTAGGTTTTCTCTACCTGTTCTACTACGCGGGTTGAGTGAGTTGAGTGGGAAACGAACCCACAACCAATGCGTTTAGACCCATACTTATGACACGCTAACTTATCTACATCAAAATCACGTGCATGACTATTTTTTTTAAACCATAAAATAGAAATACACACACACACAAATACAAACTATAGAACACTAGCTTATTACAGTCTCTATCCAATTATATCACGCGAGTAAACACGTGGGAACAATGGTGAACAACGTCGGTCTCATCCGGGTAATCCCCGCTAAGCTTCTTAAATCTCAGTTAATGTATTAACGAAATGGAACACTTTAATTTTTCATGTGAATCGTAAATTTTTCGTAAAAAATTAATATTTATTGTTAATTTCGTAGTGTTACGATACTCCGTTTTACTCCTCACTTTCCGACGAATTCGTATCGGAAATAAACGCCGTGCTTTACCCGAGAGACGAAATGAAAATATTTATTTAGAAAACGTATCAAAATTTGTAGTGGGACTCGAATCTGCGCCTCCTGGAAACCGACCAGGCGCTCTGACGACTAAGCCATACGTTTCGTTTCGAGAATTTCTTTTTATCTGTTCTCAAATTTTTATACGTTTTCTAAATAAGTATCTGTCTTTCCTAAGTGTGGAATAACATTTTAAAAATATTANTTGAGTGAGTTGAGTGGGAAACGAACCCACAACCAATGCGTTTAGACCCATACTTATGACACGCTAACTTATCTACATCAAAATCACGTGTATGACTATTTTTTAAACCATAAAATAGAAATACACACACACACACACACAAATACAAACTATAGAACACTAGCTTATTACAGTCTCTATCCAATTATATCACGCGAGTAAACACGTGGGAACAATGGTGAACAACGTCGGTCTCATCCGGGTAATCCCCGCTAAGCTTCTTAAATCTCAGTTAATGTATTAACGAATATATAAGCCAATAAAAACACGTTTTACACAATATATTCCATCATTACGGAACACACGTGACTCAAGGCTTAATGTGATAAAAATACGCTATAAGTTACATATTGTATACACGAATAGTATTACTAATATTAGATCATTGTTTGTGTTTCATTTTTATAATATTTTTTTATTTTTGAGGCCAGTCGTGGCTCAGGGGCACTAAGTGTGACTGTAAAACCGACTGGTTGTGGGTGCGATCCCCACTCGAGGAAATTACATATTTATTTACATTTATTTTTCATTTTTTTTAATTTGACCTCTACTAATTTTTTAAATTTGGTTCTAATCAAACGTAAAAATATGCCTGAGTTGGATTTCACATAGGTGATGAGTGGCGGAATTTAACGCCGCGCTTTCCCTCGTTTCTAGAGCGAGTAAATGAAAATATTAAATACTTCATTTCCTCGCGTGGAAATTGAACCCACAACCTTATGCACCTGGTCGACGACTGGCCTCAAGAAAAATATTTGCTTTAAAAATACTAGTTTCGATTATGGATTTCAATTTCAAATGTTAGATTAGTAAATCTTGATCTTGTCAATAAAGATAAAAGGTAAATATATCTTTGAAAAGCCCGAAGCTACTTAAATTTGAATTAGAATGTCAAAGCTTTTAAAATGTAAATCGAAAATGTTATTTCTCGACGACGGCTTCCTATATTTCTTTGTGTATATTATATGTTATATGAAATTTAAATGAAATACAAACATAATTCTGACTATTTTACAGCTTATTTCAGCATATTAGAATATGTTTTATCTTGCATATTAGGAAGACAGGTAGAATCTAGGCCTGTATCTATAAAGCACTCTCAAGTCTGAGATCGATCTTGAGTCGCCATTTTCCTTCAGGCCCTAGTGTTAGGGTGTTCTAAAAGAGTGTTATTTTCTCTTATACTTTTCCGAATTCGACATATTGCGTGTTAAGTGGCCATGTCGATTTTCATTCAATGGAATGTATTATTTTTATTTCCTTGCGATTTAATCACTACTAGAGTATACTGTAAAAAGTTTAATGCCACAGATAAAAAAACAAAATTTCGATCAATCACAAACAAATACGCAAATCGATAATTTTTAGCGGCTAGTTAAATCGATTACGAATAAACGATTTCAAACCATTTTATTATCTGTTTCCGATTTCACAGATAGTAATAAAAAAGTAATTAAAAAGTTTTATTATATTGATGTCTTTCGTGTAAAAAGTTGTTTATCAAAACAAAGATCATCGAGAAATAGTAAAATAAACATGTTCAGGTCCAACATAATCAAATAGGAGTTCATCATGGAACAGTGTCTGACTGTAATCGCGATATTTGTGGGTTCGATTCCCATTTATTTCCATCAAATTTACTCTGTAGGCAGAGGGAAAATTTTAAAACACTCCGTTTCCCGCTTTTAGTTTTCGAGATGCAACTCAACGCCGCGCTTTGTCTTATTACACGAGCGAACCCCAATCCACAACCACAGATTTCAATAATACTCTAATATAACAAATAAGTAAGTTACGCTCCAGACGCCTGGTCACCCTACACCTTTGGCAACGTATACCACATTAAACAGTGAATCAACAAACAATTGTTCCGAAATAACGTGGTGCTAGTAAAGAGGAGTTTCGGGGCCGGACTATAGGTATAGCCGTATAGCCCACTAGCTGTCTGTCAACGAGCCTTGTTTATTTATATATATCGATCGTAAATTATTTTCTATGTTATACATGGTGTTAATTTAACAGTTTTATAGATATTTTTTTCGTATATAAATATTTTTTTTATATTGTTTTTTTTTAGCTACACACTGTATATCGCACATAACAATATGGAGGGAGAAGAGGGAATTTGGGAACACTAGGTGTGTTAAGATATTCCGTTCCCCTTTAAGACACTAACGTTCCTCGGTTTTCACCAAATTATTAAACCATTGCTTGTTGAGCGGCGGAACTCAACGCCGCGCCTTGCCATGTTACCAGAACGAGGAAATGATAATATTAAATATTTTGTTCTCCCAAGTGGGAATCGAATCGACAACCTTTCGCAATTACAGTCCCACACTTGAGCCGTGACTGGCCCTTATAAATAGACAATGAATTATTTGATACATTATATTCTTAACAGTATTATAGACATGCGGAATGTTGTTGGAATCTGACATTTTGATCTATGTATGTTATATTTGTGATTGATTAATTTCGTTTGGAATGTGGAAGTTTCTTTTAGGTTAGTTCTTTTTTTCAATTTTATTTATTCCGCATATAGCAGGGTAGGCAGCGTGAACCTAGTGTGAAGACACTCCCACTTTCCACCGATCTTTGTAAGTATCAGATGGCGAAACTCTAGCCTTGTTACCAGAAAGAACAAATGAAAATATAATTAATTAAAATAAATATTAATTCATTAAACTAATTCATTAAAATAATAATTCATTCTCCAAAGTGGTAATCGAACCCACTAAAGTCGCGTTTACAGTCACACGCTGGTGCCACTGCGCCACGACGGCCTCTCAATACGTAGGCATATGTATACTTGACCTCGAATGTACAATATGGAGTTCATCAAATATTATTTATAGCTTCATAAAAGGTTTACTTTAACTTCAGTTAACACTTTAAAACCGTAGTGATGATATTTGACAGAGTGTTTATTTTCTCCTTGATTAGGTTCGATTGTAAAGTGTTGATTTTCAGCTTTTCGCTGTATCCTGAATTTAGCAGAGTAGGTAGAGGGAGGCTAATATTAAGAACTTAAGAAACTCCGCTCTCGACTTACCGCCGAATTATGGAGGCGCTCAACACCGCGCTTTGCCTCGACACCAGAGCAAAGAAATGTAAGTATTAAATATTTTGTTTCCTCGAGTATAGAGGGAATTGAACCCACAACCTGTCGCGTCACACACTAGTGCCCTTGCGCCACGACTGGCCTTGAATTATAAATTTTTTTATAGTAATTATATCTCTTAACAGAGAAATAACTGTTAGAGAAGGATAGACTTATATGAAAAACAATTGAAAATAATTAACAATGAAAAATAATCAGACACAATTAGAAATAATATATAAGCACATAAACTTTCGAGTTCTAACTAGTTTCTAGCTCAGGAGAAAATGGGGAAGAGAAGTTTTGACACTAAGTCTCAAAGATAAGATAATTAAATAGCCCAACACCGCAACTTATTTAAATAAGACAAGGCGCGGCGTTCAGTTCCACGATTCAATTTGTCTTAATAGATAAAGGAACAATGGCTTAAAAATATGACGAAGACCTAAAATTTAAATAAGGAAATATTGTGTAAAAGTAAATTTGTTTATATTTCAAAAATAGACTTCAATTTACACGCACGGGTAGTCTCTATTTCTGGAATATTGCTGTATGTACATATGGGTGTACTTAAAAATTCAACAATCATGTCGTCATAATACGATTTTTTTAAATAATGAAAAGTATTTAGTAGTATTTTATTTTTAGTTTCACACAGTGCATAGTAGGGTAGATAGGCAGAGGGAACCTGGGGATTTAGTGGTAAGACACTACGTTCTCCACTTTCCACTTTAGGCTTTAGACATGTTGAGTGGCGGAACTTGACAATGTGTGTCTCGTTACCAGAACGAGAAAAGGAAAATATGAAATATTTTATTACCTCGAGCGGAAATCGAACCCTCAACCTGTGGTGTTTACAGTTCCACGCTTTTACTTCTGTACCACCTCTGGGTTAAAAAGTAATCTTTATGTTTATGCCAAACATTGACGTGTAAAATTAAACTTTTTGTAGTCTAATCAATTATTTCACCGATTTTAATTCTGTTTAAGATAATTTTTATTTAGCGTTGTAAATTAATTTTTAACTTATATATTATAAAAATATGTTCTGTTTCCTTTATTTTATAGTTACCTTTTCTAAGGCAAAGCACAGCGTTGTACGCCGTTTTCAGCGCGCTGTAGTTTTTTTCACAATTAAATATAAGGGACTTACTATTAAGGGAATACTTTAAGATATACCCTACGTCGGTATTTCTTTGTAGAAGTAGTTCGTTGAAAGCAATCTTTGTAGAAAGCTAAACAACAGGAAACGGAAATGATGTTCATAAACTCATTTATTGTTATCTCTATGTTCATAGCTTGTAATAATAGTAAATATTACGGAATATAATTTGTAAATATAATAAATTATTATATTTTATATATTTTGAAAGATCTATAGAGTAAGTTCTTGTTTTTTGCCGTATAAGTAGGCATCGAGAACTTTTTTGCCACTATTCAGATGCTCTGTCCTTGGTTTTCCATTTTCCGGATTCGAAACATTGTGTGTTATGGGGCGGAGCTTAACATTGCACGGGACCTGGGCTATGATAATCTACATGTAAATTTTTGTACACCTTCACACCTTATCCGTAAACAGCAAACTTAACGCCGCATTTTGTCTTTCCATAGCAGAGAAACCAATGAAAGTGTCCCCATAATTGAAGATCGAACCAACAACCATTTTGTTTACAACTCTTGTTGTACCATTTCGCCACGATGACTGTTAAATGCTAATCTAATTAAAGTGGTAGTTTTAAATAATATTAAGGTCTTTAATTACTAAAACTAATTTAAAATTTAGGCCCAAAGTCAATAATAAAGTGACATTGTAAATAAGAAAATTTCTTTTGTTTTTTGTTTTGGTCAAACATAGAATAAGTATAAGTAAAAGGAAACGGTTGTTGATTATATAGCATGGCTCATATTTATTGGAAATCTACAATTTCTTTATTACTTTATAAGACTCATTGATTGACTAGATTGATTAATAGATAAACGCTTAAATAGTTTTTTTATTTTTCTTTTTTTTCAGCTTCACGCTGTATCTCGCATGTAGCAGCTTAGGCAAAGGGAACCCGGGAACCTAATGTTCAGACACACCATTAAGACATTTCCGTTCCACTCGTACCTCTACAAATAATAATAAATTCCACTTTTATAATAATCCTATAATATCTTTGGTCATTAGTTATTGGAAAATAATATTTTGTGTCCAGGTGTGAACCTTGTGGCACACCCGAATAAATTTTAACTTTAAAGCCTTTAACTACCAGATTGTAAATAAAATATGTCTTTTAAGAAAAGGTTGTCCTTCGAGAACACAATGTCGATAATACTAGAGGAGGTCACGTAAAAAGTATAAAGTAATAAATTTTACTTTTTGGTATTATTTTAGTAAATACATCATTTCATCAGCTGGGAACCGAACTTACAACTAACCACGTTTAAGTCGCACGCTTGTGCTCTGCGCTACGACTGGCCACAAATAAAAATTGGTTATATATTCTTTCATATAAACTTCAAAATTGAGAATAACTGTGAAAGAGAAGACAACATATAGAAATTATATATTACGTAACGTTAATTATATATAATTAGATAGATTTCCACTCCCAGCAGGGTAGGCAGAGGGAGCTTAGTGACAAGACACTCCACTCCCAATTCGCCAAATTCTGGAGGCATTGCGTGTTCAGTGGCGGAATTCAATACCGCGCTTTGTCTCGACACCAGAGCGAAGAAATAAAAAAAAAACAAATATTTCATTTCCTCGAGTGGGAATCGAACTCACAATATCTCCCGTTTACAGCCACACGCTAATACCCCTGAGCCACGACTGGCCAAACAGAGTACCTCGGGCACTTACAGTATGTTATAATGAGTCATCATACACTAAAAGCTAGTAAAAAGCTAAATTTCGTAAAATATAATATTGTTAAAAATCGGAGGCGGTTGACGTTTAAAAAAAACACGATAAAAACACACATCGTCTATATGTTTCTACACTATTTGAAAAGAGATAGTATGTAATTGCAATAAGTGATATGTATCACCTAATACTTCACACTAGTTTCCTTCCAATAGGGGCCGTTGCCTACTAGCAACTGCCCCCGATTGACACAATTCCACTGCTTTTATAGTTAAAATCAGCTTGACGCTGTATCCCGCTCACAGCAGGGTAGGCAGAGGAAACTTAATGTTAAGACACTCCGTTCCCCACTTTCTGTCGAATTCTGGAGGCATTGCGTGTTGAGTGGCAGAACTCAACGCCGCGCTTAGCCTCGACTTCAGAGCGAAGAAATTGAAATAGAAATTCAAGTAAATATTTTATCTCCTCGAGTGGGGATCGAACTCACAACCAGTCGGTTTTACAGTCACACTACGTTCCGCTGCGCCACGACTGGCCTCACTGGCTTTTATAGTTATTTTCACATAAATCTACCCTCTTTTAATCGAGTTCGCTAACAATATATATTTAATCGATACCAGACAGTTGCTGTCATCGTTACACTGAAATGTCCCAAAAGAAAGTAATTAGTACACTGTATAATTTTTTTTGTATCTGTAAAATAGTAATAAATTTTGTAATAGAATTAAATATCGTATATTTATTCTTATTAGATGTGTTGATTAATTTTGATGGTGTATTCATTGACTACTTTTTTTACTTACTACGCTACATCCTGCTTATAGCAGAGGGAACCTAGGGTTAACTTAAGACACTTCGTTCCCTACCTTCCGTTAAATTTTCGGGGCATTGTGTTTTGAGGGGTGGAATTTAACGCCGTGTTGTGTTATTATAAGAGCGAGCAAATAATAACTCTTTCCTCCTAGTGGGGATCGATCCCATAATTAATACGTTGACAGATAAACTCTGTTCCGCTGTGCCACGACGGCCACTTTATACGCAAAATATCGGGAAAAAAGTGAATAAAAGAGTGTCCTGCCACTAGGTTCTTCGTTCCTTCTCTGCTATATGGGATAAAGCATTAGGCTGTACATTAATTAGAATGTTGCTTTTATTAACTAAAATTTGATTTAACATATGGGCAAAGGAATATAGAAAGCCGTAGAGAATCAAGTAATAACATTTTCGATTTACATTTTAAGAGCTTTGATACAACGACAGCCTCATATAATTAATCTGAATTAATAAAATTATAAGATATGATATATAGGCAATGCGCGGCGTTGAGTTTCGCCACTCAACACGCAATGCCTCCAAAATGCAGCGGAAAGTGGAGAACAGAAATATCTTTATGGGAATGGAGCGTCTTAACACTAGGTTTGCAGGTTCCTCTGCCTACCCTGCTATTTAAATAATGCAGTTCAGGACAATTTTACTAGTGCTATACAGTAGGCGGAAAATCAGGTTAATTATATGTGCTTTGAACATGTTTGCCAAATTTTATTGTTTATAGAAAATTATTATTAGTACATATAGCCCATAATACTAGATCTCAGAAAAAAATATTGAAAAAAAGTTATCAGTTTATTACATAATTTTTTGTAAAGACGTGAACTTTGTCGCAGAGGTGGTCCCATGTAAATAATGTAATAATATTATATGGTAATTAGTCAGCGTTTTTGTTTGTTATTGTAAAAGGTGTCAGCACTTAAAAAAGTCTACAAAAATCAAAATACCTTACGAAGATGATGTTTTGATTTGTCCAACTACAACTTACATTTAAGAATTTTTGCACAAAAAATATGGAAGTTAATGCCTTTTAAACGTACAAATCGACCGACAAAAACATTTATAAAATATAATATATCTTAAAATATTTATAAAATATGCATAATAACATATAATAAAATACTATAAAATAGAACAAAAAGAAAATTATATAAGAGCTAAGATTATAAAATCGATGTTAAACATCGTTTAAGCACCGAATAAGTATATCTTGCCGGGCTTAAAGCAATACTAGCCCCTTTATGGTCGGCTAAGCCCCCTCACGTACATGTACACAGCTTGCGGGGGATTATATTGGGTTGTATAAGTGTGAGATTCTGTGAATAATCTTTCATAACTTCTAAATATACTGACATGTACTGACATTGCCTGACAATATTGAGGTTTGTTCAGAAAGTCAGTATGCATGTTGTGTGTTTGTGTTGTTTGCATCTTAAAAAACATACCATAACTTATAATGTGACCTGTCGTAGTGGAAGGGCACAAGAGTGTGTCTGTAAACACCACAGGTTGTGGGTGCGATTCCTGCTCGGAGAAATGAAATATTTTATATTAATATATTTTAACGCGGTGCGGCGTTAAATTCCGCCCCTCAACACGCAACGCCACCAGATTTCGGCGGAAAGTGGGGAGCGGAACGTCTTAATCCTTCTGCCCACCCTGCTATGTGAGATATAAATGTCGATAAAGCGTTAATTTTTCTTTTGTTTATACAATATCCCTGTAGATAAATAGTTCATACAAAGTTATAAGTTACTTAGCAATTAAAGAAATGTCATTAAATATCAAATAAGTCATTAATAATGTATATTTTTTCTCTAAATTAATAATAAGGAACAAAATATTCTATTAGCTAAAACAGATTTGGCACACCTAAATTTGTGGTGGCCACTCTTTTTAAACAAATAATGCACAGGCAGCACAGGCTGGTGGCTGTCGTCCATCGTGGTGCAGCGGCACTTCGTCTGACAGTAATAGCGATAGCTGTGGGACCGAATCCTACTCGGAAAATGAATAATTTTTATTTCATCTCTCTGGTTAGAAGATAGACCGCGGCATTGATTTTCGCTACTCATACAAAATCGCTTGAAAACTGGGTGGTGTGTAGGGACCCAATTGTGTTTACACTAGGTTCCCTCTACCTTCAGTGCGTAGGTACGCAGGATTCAATGAAACTAACCAAAAAAAATCAAGACTTGTCAGTTGAGAAAGAAATCTGAATCCAAGATGTGAGAATCAATTCTTTATATTGACTGAGCGTAGAAAACAATTACACTATCAATAAGTATGTTACAAATTCGAAAGTAACTCTATCTGTCTGTATGTGACGCAATCACGGCCAAACCGTTGATCCGATTGTGATAAAATTTCATATAGAGATACTTGAAGATCTTGGAATGAACACAGGCTACTTTTTTTCTCATATTTCTAATATTCTCGATATATACTAATATATTAAAATACTTTTCTATTCGACATGCAATTTATTGTCTGCCATCTTGTCATTAAGCAATCCGAAAATTCCTAATATATTCAATATATGTTCTATTTACAAATATATTGTCCTTTAAAAAATGTTTAAAAAAGTCTGCGATGGTAGTGGGTTATTATTTTTAAATATTAAGAATATCCTTTAGTTACTTTTACTAATTTTGTTTATCCACTTCAATTACTCAGATATTTTTTCTAAAATTAAAAATTTTATTTCCCTTACTATTATTCTTTTTCGGCTTATTTTAATTATTTAGACTTATTATTTCTTACTAACTTTATTCAAAACTGAAAATAATTTCATAAATATATAAAATAAATATTCGCATAGTTCGGTGAAGCTGCGCGGGTAAACTAGTACGTACATACATAATATAAATAAATCAGCTTCACGCTGTATCCCGCACACAGCAGGTTAGGCGGAACCTAGTGTTAAGACACTCTATTCCCCACTTTCTGTCAAATTCTGGAGGCATTCTGGAGGCAATATAATTGTAAGTAAAAAAAACATTGTAGGATATACCCATATGAATTACTGCAAAATATGAGATGGGACATACAAATGGGATCCATTAAGATATCGTTTGACAGCTATGACACGGATATATGTGAATATATATGTATGTATGTATATTCATATGTATATACCCTCTAAACGTCTGTCACATAATTCTTAGTAAGTAAGCTCTAATTTAGTATAGAATAAATTACCGTAAATAACAGTAATGGTCACCAGGGAACAGTCATGGTGCAGGAGCAAACGTGTGACGTAATCGCGACAGTTTGTGGGTTCGATTCCCACTCGAGGAAATTTAATATTTTCATATCTTATTGCTCTAGTGTCAAGACTAAGCGCAGCGTTGAGTTCCATCACGCAATGTCTCCAGAATTCAGCGGAAAACGGAGAACGGAAGTGTCTTAACGGGAACGGAGTGTCTTAAAACTGGGTTCCTACTCTTCTATAGCCTTCTATGTACGCGATACAGCGTGAAGTAAATAAATATGTACCACTACAAGAATTGTGAATACATTAAAAATACAGAATGTTCTATAACAATCGATCAGTCATAATCAAATTTGATTACACATCTGTCTGATTTCTACATGTATATAAAAAGTAACAAACCAATAAAACGAAGAAGTGACTTTGGTCTCTGGAGACTCAATTATTTCCATATACTTATGGGGCGGCGGTAAATTCTGTCATTTAGGATTTTTTTTCAGCTTCACGCTGTATCCCGCATGTAATAGGGTAGGCAGAGGGAGCATAGAGTTAAGACACTCCGCTTCCCGTGAATTCTGGATGCTTTGCAGGTTGAGTGGCGGAACTTAGCGCCGCTGTTTTCTTCAACACCAGGGTGAAGAAATGGAAATATTAAATATTTAATTTCCTCGAGTGGGAAACGTCACACTTTGTGTCCCTACGCCTCGACTGGTTCAATCTTCTCTTATCTGTTCGTAATTTACATGTCATCTTGCTCTGTATATATCTACTATGTTAATTTATAGAATTATGTAATGTATGGGGCCTGTCGTGGCGCAGGTGCACAAAGCGTGACTGAAAACGTGACTAGTTTTGGGTTCGATCCTCACTTGAAGAAATTCAATGTGGGTAAAGCGCGGCGTTAAGCTCCGCCAACACGGAATGCCTCCAGAATTCGGATTTCCCTCCACCTCCACCAGGTGTGCGGGATGCAGCGTGAAGCTGATTTAATTTTAATTTATCTTTTTAATTTAAAAAATATCCCATTTTCTGCAGTGAACGAATGCAATTTTCATACATACATACATAAATAGTGCGCCTTTGGGAAATGTAACTGAGTGTACTCGTACTGAGTATATCGATCGCCCTCGTCCAGACGAGATACGCTGATAAAAAAATTAAATTTAGTTTTACTCTGTATTCCGCACATAGCAGTGTAGGCAGAAGGAACCTGGGAACTTAGTGCTAAAATAGTTCCGTTTTCCACAGTATTTACAGTGACAGACTTTACTTTTGAAAAAAAAACAGCTGAACGCTTATCTGTAGTACTCCATTACAAATAAGACATTTCTGTTCCTTCCACCTTCCCCCAAATTTTCGAGATACTGCGTGTTGAGTGGCGAAACTCAACGCCGCTTCGTCAACTACATCGGGGAAATGAAAATATTAAAAATTCCGTTCCCCCAATAGAAATCGAACCCACAACCGTCGCTTCCGTCGCCTGCGCCACAAGGCCACTAAAACATGCATCAATAAAAATAATTGGTCGATTTCCATAAATATGATTCATCTTTCTATTGAAATATACTCGGTATATCAAAACGCGATACATCGTTCGAGTGCTGCGGGCTAATTGATCGCGGTCGAGTGTTTGTATTGACCGAAACCTATATAGAAATGAACGTCGATTTATTTAAATTATTTTTAAAATTTGAATTTTGAAAATATTGATAAATAAAAAAATCTAAATAAATCATCTTCACGCTGTATCCCGCACACAGCAGGGTAGGCAGAGGGAACCTAGTGTTAAGACACTCCTGTTCCCCACCTTCTGCCGAATTCTGGAGGCATTGCGTGTTGAGTATAAAAGTAAATATAATAGTGTTGAATAGAAAATATTGATATGAAATTAATATATGATGAGGCCAGTCGTGGCGCAGTGGCACAAGTGTCTGACTGTGAACGCTGCTGGTTGCTTCGATTCCTACACGAGGAAATAAATCATTTATTAAAAAAAAAAATCATCTTCACGCTGTATCCCGCACACAGCAGGGTAGGCAGAGGGAACCTAGTGTTAAGACACTCCGTTCCCCACTTTCTGCCGAATTCTGGAGGCATTGCGTGTTGAGTGGCAGAACTCAACGCCGCGCTTAACCTCGACACCAGAGCGAATAAATAGAAATATAAATTTAAGTAAATATTTCATCTCTTCGAGTAGGGATCGAACCCACAACTAGTCGGTTTTGCAGTCACACCTCGTGCCGCTGCGCCACGACCGCCCTCAATCATTTATTTAAATGTATATTTTCATTTCTTCGCTCTAGTGTGGGGGCAAAGCGCAATGTTGTATTCCATCACTCAACACGCAATGCCTCCAAAATTCGGCTAAAAAGGGGAAACGGAGTGTCTTGACACTAGATTCCCACGCGATGAAATATATATTTTTTGTTTCAATCCGATTTGTGAGGACATGCCATGGCGACGATGTCATCCAATCACCACGTAATGTCTCTTTTTAGAATTCTACTTGGAAATTGAAGTAAATACTGCAGCGTTAAATCCCGTCATTTAATACATATTTTTTAAAGCTTGAAAATGTTAGTGGCGCTCTAGTAACAAGGCTAAACGCGGCTTTGAATTCCACCATTCCACACGCAAAGCCTCGGAAATGAAAAAATGGTGAAAAGTGGGAAACAGAGTGTCTTAACACTAGGTTCCCTATCTACCCTGCTATGTGCGGGATACAGCGTGAAACTAAAAAAAAAGACACTACTTTTATTATCAAACGCCACAAAGCTAAAAGTGTGTAGCTTTTATGACGCACTTAACATCGGACTAACAATTAATTACGTTTCATAAACTTTTATACAAGCGCGATGTCATGAATAGATAATCTATGTATTTATTATAAATATGGAATATTACTGAAGTTATATATTGTATAGGAGATACAGTGTCTGAATGTAAGCGCAACGATGGTGAGTTCGATTCCCATTCGGGGGAATGGGTTTATTTTCTTTTCCTCCCTCTGGTAATAAGAAGAGGGAGTGGGATTTTTGCTGATTTAATACGCAGGTTTTGACAATGAGGTAAAATTAGGGGTAGAAAGGTCTTAATGGTAAAATCCCTCTGCAGGTGCGACTCCTGGCTTATGCGGGATATGACGTGAAGCTAAAAAAAGAAAAAAATTGCAGATTTCAGATTGTATCGTAGCGTAACTAAGAAGTGGCTACGCTATTATTATGGGTACGATCCGGAAAAGACAAGTTTAAAACACGCTGTATCCCGCATAAGGCAGGATCGATAAAGGGAACCTATAGACCATCCAGTTTCCGTCGAATTTTCAAGACATTGGTGAGTGACCGACTATCTTGTTAATTAAGCGAGGAAAAAAAACAATTCAGCTCACTCACGTGTTTTAATATCATTACACATAAAAGCTTAACATATATTAAGATAAAAAAAAAGAAATTTACAGTCATATGTATATATCTTCTGACATCATTTAATGTCGTATCATGAAACCGGATGTTCACCAAAAGACGAGAAATGATAATGAAGAATAATACTACGCGTCGTCACATAATATACGACAGAAAATTGTGATCATTAAATAAATTATAACAGAGAAGTCCCGTATACGTACGGTTATAGTATACTAATATTATTATTGCTTGTTTGTTTGAATGCTCTAATCTCAGGAAGTAATGGTTGAAATAAAAAAAATGTATTGGAAATTAGATCAGCTTCACGCTGTATCTCGCACACAGCAGGGTAGGCAGAGGGAACCTAGTGTTAAGACACTCCGTTCCCCACTTTCCACCGAGTTCTGGAGGGATTTCATGTAGAGTGGCGGAACTCAGCGCCGCGCTTTGCCTCGACACCAGAGTGAAGAAATGAAAATATAAATTTAAATAAATATTTTACTTCCTCGAGTGGGGATCGAACTCACAACTAGTCGGTTTTACAGTCACACTTTGTGCCCCTGCGCTACGACTGGCCTCAATTGGATAATCAGTTTTATTGAGGAAGGTGCATATGGCTATATCACATGACATTTATAGTTTTATTATATGAAGCCCGCTGTACCTACGGTTACAGTGACCTCTCGCAAGTTTAATTTATTTCTACTATTAACTAAATCTAAAAAATAATATTATGTTGTAAGTTCAAAAAGATTTGTTTATATAAACCTGTATTTATTTATTATATTAACAGTGTTGCAATCCAAAGAAAACATCTATTTATTACATCGGTATCCTGTACTGAAAGTGAATTTAAACAATTTTGTTTTCTTATTTATTACAAACTAAACTGATTGTTATTAGAGCTGGCGTATACATGAGGCTGCTTGTAAAGGTGATGGTTGTGGGTTCGTTTTCAATTTTGAGGAATCATGTAAATTATTTTTAATTAATAATTCTGGTCGCAGCAGGCAGCAGAACCTGGGTTTAGTGTTAAGAAACTCTGCTCCCATTATAACACTTCCGAATTCTGGAGGCATTGCGTGTTGATTGCGGAACTTAACGCCGTGTGTTATTACTAGCAAGGAAAAGAAAATATTAAATATTTCATTTTCTGGTGAAGGAATCGATCCAATAACCTGTCACGATTACAGTCGCTAGCTTGTGCTCCGACGCCACGACTGGCCTCGCTTTATTGTATTTATAATAATTCCAATACAATAGTTGTTTTCTTTATCATCAATATTGATTATAGTACTATGAACATCTACAATGACTTTTATAAATAGTTACTTAGAACTAACTAACTTAACTTGCTAGGTTTATTTAGGAATAGATTTGTATTATTTCTATACCAAGTAGAGGCCAGTCGGGGCGCAGCGGCACGAGGTGTGACTGCAAAACCGACTGGTGGTGGGTTCGATCCCCACTCGAGGAGATGAAATATTTACTTTAATTTATATTTCCATTTCTTCGCTCTGGTGTCGAGGTTAAGCGCGGCGTTGAGTTCTGCCACTCAACACGCAACGCCTCCAGAATTCGGCAGAAAGTGGGGAACGGAGTGTCTTAACACTAGGTTCCCTCTGCCTACTCTGCTGTGTGCGGGATACAGCGTGAAGCTGATTTATTCTATACCAAGTAAATAAGTATAAATATAAATTAATATTTTATCAATGTGTATATACTTTATGTGGGAGCCGACGTGGCACAGGGATGCAAAGGTGTGTACTGTAAGCGATGGTCGTGGGCTCGATCTCCACTCGAGGTAATAAATACTCTTCGCTCTGATATCAAGGCAAAAACAGGGCGTTCAGTTTCGCCTCTCAACGTATAATAATGCCTCGAAAAATTTCGAACGGAGTGACTTAACACTATGATCCCTCTGCCTACCCTGCTGTGTGCGGGATACAGCGTGAAGCCGATTTGGAATGAAATATAAGACAAAAATGCACATGCCAACAGTTTTTACATTTCTGACTTAAATTCACGTATTCAGCTATAAGATTTACAGGCACACTATTTGCTTACGGTCATTGAAGCAGAAATCCACTGATAAAAATGATATTTTGCTCACGTAGACCTTATATTCAATAGGGTTGACATTAATTACACTAACGTTTTCAGGACTTTTAGTGTAGATAGAGTACTAAGAAAAAATTTTGTGTTTGTTATATAAATAAGATCATCACGTGGCGCAGTGGTATAACGTTTGGTTGTGGTTGTAAACGTGACGGTTGTGGGTTCAATTCACAATCAGGAGTATATTATTTTAATTTCCTCTCAATATGAAATGTCGAGAAAATTTGAGGATGAGTGGGAAAGGATATACTAGGGTTTCCCTACACTGAAAAGTAGTAGTAGTTACAGAGAAGCTAAAAAATATTACATTTTAAAGTTTTTTTAATTAGATCAGAATTATATTCACAATCGCTAAACTTTGTCTTTGACACTTTCTATTTTTCTTTTCGACCATTTTTGCTCTATTCCTTCGTTCTCTTTCTTCTTCTCTTCGGGATAGATCCTACCACCTACCACAATGTTAGCAACGACTGCTTCAAATATTTATCCATATTAAAAACATATAAATAAATTTTAAAATGGTCAATGGCCGCCACAGACCCTATCGCAAAATACTGAAACGCGGTCGATTCATGTAAACGTGAACTTTTATATAAAACATTTTAAACGAGCTCATTTAAAGACTACAAAGAACTTCCGCTGCTAAGATAACGAATGAACATTACCTTTTGGGTTTGTTGGTTTTTTTTTAATATATTTTTCAATACAATACGTAATTTAGGACTTGACTCAAGGTCTGACTGTACTTGTAAACGCAACGGTTGTGGGTTTGATTCTCACTCGGGGGAATGCATTACTTTCATTTCCTAGCTCTGGTAACAAGACAAAGCTCCACGTTGAGTTCCGCTACCATAGCTACTATATGCGAATCGAACCCACAACCCTCTCGTTTACAACGAGACACTATAACACTGCACTTTGATGATTTATTTAATGAAAAATACCATTAAAATATATATATATATATATATATATATATATTTATATATATATATATATATATATATTAATTTACATCAGCGAAGAGTGACTTTCTTTTATGCCTATTTATTTTAGTTTGTACCAGTACAATAGTAATTAAAAGTGAAGTTTATTATATCTTAACAATCTTGGGTGTAACGACCACGCAAGGACAACCTGAATTTACCAAGTAGAAGCTCAGTAAAAGAATAAAAACTGTCATTGAGTTTTTTATAAAATTTCAGAAAGAATATTTCTTGCATAACTGGTACAATTATTGCACTTATTTCAATATTTTTTAGAAAAAGTATAAAAATTTGAACGAAGAGGGATTTGAACCCGCGCCTCTTGAAAGCCGCCCCAGCGCTGAAATCACTTACCTTAAATGTAGGATAACATTTAAAAAATTTAAATAAACCATCTCAGCTGACTTTTAAATGCTATAGAAATAGGAGTTAAAATATAAAACGTAAAATTATATTAAATAGAAAATATCTATAAAAATGCAGATATTCTAAAATAGGAGAATAAAGGTAGAATATATGAAACAAATATTTTGAGGCCGTCGCGGCGCAGCGATTATAAACTCGACGGTTGTGGGTTCCATTCCCTCTAAGGGGAAAGATTTTAGTTCATAACCTGTTCTGGTAACAAAATATAACGCGGCGTTGAGTTCCGACTCTCAACCAGCAATGTCTAGAAAATTGGGTGGAAAGTAAGGAATGGAAACCACAAATCAGATAAAAGAAAATTCGAGAAAATAAAATTCAAAGAAAAGAAAAATAAAGTTATATACAGTCTACACATGTCCAACCACTTCATATTATAAGGAAGGCGTCTACAATATAGCAAACTAGCTACGACGTAGCGACTACGAGACCTTGCTACGAAATTAAGTCATGTACCCAATATGAACTTTGAATTGAGGTAGAAGTGTCATGTATGAATTTAAAAAAAAAATAAATGAGCTTCACGCTGTATCCCGCACGCAGTACCCTGTGTGCGGGATACAGCATATATGTGCGGAATATAACATATAGCCAGACATTACCTAGTTCTTAGATACTCCTTTCTCCTCTTTCCGCCGAATTTTGAATGTATTGCGTATTGAGTAGTAAAACTCAACGCTGCGCTTTGAATGGACACCAGAGGGAAGAGATGGAAATAAGAGATGGAAGCGGGGATCGAATCCCCAACCAGTCGCGTTTACAGTCACACTTTGTGCCGCTGCGCCACGGCTGGCCTCAATACATACCAATATATTATAATTTTAAACAAAATACTATACTATAAAAATTTTATTAGAGGCACAGGATCCGACTACTAATGTGGGATCGATACCCACTCGGAGAAACAAATTGTTTTCATTAACTCTCTTTGGCAATAAGAAAAAAGAACCCGGCGTTGAGCTTCGGGACTCAATACGGAACGTCTCATAAATTTAGGCGGAAAGTTGAGAACGATGTATCTTTATAAAATAAATAAATAAATCAGCTTCACGCTGTATCCCGCACACAGCAGGGTAGGCAGAGGGGACCCAGTGTTAAGACACTCCGCTCCCCACTTTCTGCCGAATTCTGGAGGCATTGCGTGTTGAGTGGCAGAACTCAACGCCGCGCTTAACCTCAACACCAGAGCGAAGAAATAGAAATATAAATTTAAGTAAATATTTCGTCTCCTCGAGCGGGGATCGAACCCATAACCAGTCGGTTTTACAGTCACCTCGTGCCGCTGCGCCACGACTGACCTCAAGTATCTCTAATGTACCATAATACTACGTACTTATATACGGAATAAAAAGTGAAGTTATTTTTTTCACTGGTTGTGACAAAATAATTTAAAACCAAAAGTACCGTGAAATCACTTAACGTTCGAAATTTCAACCTGTAGAATATGAAACTGTGCCAACAGTTAATATCTTGATACTATAAAAGCTAAACTAAAAAAAATGTATTTTTTTGTTATCATTCAAGTATTTATCTATATTAATATTATGACACTAAAGAGTTTGTTTGGCTGGACGGACTAATCTCTGAAACTAATAATTAGAATTGAATTTTTTTGTCCGTTGCATAGTCCTTTTTGAGAGAAAAGGTACTTTAATGGTTTCGTTAATAGCTGAAATTAAATTTTATAGCAAAATTTAAAAAAATATATAAGGGAAATATACTTATTAGAAAACATATAAAAAATTGAACGGGATTTGAACCCACGCCTCTTTGGAAACCGTCCATTTATTATATTATATTAAAAATGTTTAGATGTTTTCTAAAAAGAATTTTTCTTTCCTAAGTGTGGAATAACACAAAAAATGTAAAAAATCTTTATAAGGGATTCGAGACCGTTTTCTTTGTCGATATTAGTTAAATACATTGTTTTATAGCTTCACGCTGTATGTTCATATAACAGTTTAAGCAGAATGCACCTAGCGTTAAGACCCTCTGTTGTCCACTCATTATTTCGTGATATTGCGTGCAGTTGCGGAACTTAACTCCACCCTCCACATCAGACCTATCTAAATTATATAACGCGATCATAAGCAAAAGTTATATTTTTAAATGAAACTATTTTAACCGGATTAATCGCGTATATTTTGTATTTTTATACATTTTTGGAAACCCGACGTTTCGAACACTTTGCAGTAGTCCGTGGTCACGGGTAGACTGAGGTGGCATTCGTCTGTTATAATTATTATATCAAACTACCGCCAACGATTTCTTAATTGCCTCGCGTACTGCCCTGGATTCTTGCAGAATGAGCTAACTGTATCTTGCCCTCTGGTGTGGTGGGTTTGAGACTTCAAAGATTTTATGAGTGGGTCCCAGGTGTTAGAAAGCTTCCGGCCGTCCTGTCTATGGAAATTAGGATGTTTTTGTATTTCAAAAGCCTCGCGGATCATTCTAGGAATATATCTGTTTTCTTTAGCGAGGATTAGGGGTTTATCAAACCTTATGTAATGCCTAGGTTTATCCATAGTGTGCTCACACACGGCTGACTTTGATACATGCCCATTCTTGATATTGGAGACGTGTTCCTTCACCCTAACACCGATGCTTCTCTTTGTTTGACTAATGTTATATTACCAATATTAAAACTTATTACCATATTAAATCATAAAATATTTACCTAAAGAGAGCTATTACCGACTAGTTTCCGAAGCGGATATTAGATACAAATCCGTTAAAGCGACTATTTAACGTGTACTGAAAGAAGGAAGTCGTTGAAATATGCCCATCAACTTACTTTAATGATGACTTAACTTTCACAACAATATTATTGAGTATAATATAAAAATAATCAGCTTCACGCTCTAACCCGCACGCAGCAGGGTAAGAGCAGAGGGAACCTAGTGTTAAGAGACTCCGTTCCCCACTTTCTGCCAGATTCTGGAGGCATTGCGTGTTGAGTGGCAGAACTCAACGCCGCGCTTTGCCTCGACACCAGAGCGAAGAAATGGAAATATAAATTTAAGCTGAAATATTAAATCTCCTCGAGTTTAAAACCACAACCAGTTAGTTTTACAGTCACACTTTGTACCCTTTGTGGGTTTGATTTCCGCGTTGGGTAATCAAATATTGACTTTTTTTATGTCCTTGCCCACGTAAAGAGGATTGAACACTCAGTCATACAATGGTTAGTATTAATAAAGTTTGCTAGTGCCAATTCCTTTTTAAAAATTAAATTATGTACCTATATGAACATCCGTTCTATTCTTCGTTTTATATTTTTTAAGCTTTAGGCTTTATACCGCATATAGCAGTGTAGGCAGAAAGAACCTGTTATTGAGACAC
This sequence comes from Heliconius hermathena, assembly GCA_013403705.1. NCBI lineage: Eukaryota > Metazoa > Arthropoda > Insecta > Lepidoptera > Nymphalidae > Heliconius > Heliconius hermathena. The sequence goes on along the minus strand of JAAIXJ010001731.1, from coordinate 99,407 downwards.
TTCGTTCCCTTCTTTCCGTCTAATTTTTGAGACATTGCGTCGTGGTTGTTGGTACTCTATACCGCAATTTATCTAGTTACCACAGCGAGCAAACTAAAAATGATACTATCAAATAAGATTGAACTTGTAACCTTTATTTGACTTTTTATTTAACTTTTTTATTTATGAACCTATTGAGATAAAACAAACACTCAATATTAAGAGAAGTTTGCCAAAACACATTAGTGAAAACTGTATTTAAATTAGTTAAGCCGTTTCAGGAATTAGCGTGCACAAACGCACAGACATACAGAAACACAAAAACCGATAAACATATCAACATTTTAAAAATCATTATTTTACGTTGATACATGCCTTCTTTGATAGATTTTCTCATATATCTTCCATGTACAGACAGCGTGGTATATAAGTTGTATGTTAATTTTATTATATGTAAATATAACTACAGAGTATATAAAAGTTATTCTGTTAGTAAAATAAATAAATAAAATAAATCAGCTTCACGCTGTATCCCGCCCACAGCAAGGTAGGCAGAGGGAACGTAGTGTTAAGACACTCCGTTCCCCACTTTCAACCGAATTCTGGAGGTATTGCGTGTTGGATGGCAGAACTCAACGCCGCAGTTATGTAATATTAGTCAATTTCATCAAATATATTTATAAAGAGAATTGGAACTTCCATCTATCGATAGGTAGTTCTAAGAGATTAGAATGGCATAGTGACTACCAATTTATATTAAGTTAAAAGTAATAATTGTGCTAGAAATATTGTTTTAATTAATTTCAAACACCAAAGGAGATTATGTTATTTTGTTTGTCAAATTTCATTAAAATTTTGTCGATAAATCTGCCTAAATAAATATTTTTACAATATCACGCATATATTATTATCATGAGGCTGGCCTAGTGGTCGTGGTGCAGGGGCACAAAGTGTGACTGTAAAACCGACTGGTTGTGGGTTCGATCCCCACTCGAGAAATATTAACTTAAATTTATATTTCCATTTTTTCGCTCAGGTGTCGAGGACAACCGCGGCGTTGACTTCTGCCACTTAACACCTAATACCTCCAGAAGTCGGCAGAAAGTGGGGAACGTAGTTTCTTAACACTAGGTTCCCTCTGCCTACCCTGCAGTGTGCAGGATACAGCGTGAAGCTGATTTATTTTTTATTATTATCATACGAAAATTCACATGATACGAACAAAGCATCTTTTAAATAGAAATATGATAAATACTATACTAAAATTTAATATTAATTTATTTAATTTATATTTTTTTTGTATAATTTAGTCTATAAATAGGTTGTTAGTTTACACATCAAAGGCATTCGTTCGTACACAATGACGCAAAACAGGCCATAAGAAACAATAAACATTTGTACAATCGATATATCTAGAACTAAAACTGGAAGCTACATTTGACAGTACTTGAAGCTTCTTTGTTCGAACTAACATTCGTTCAATAACAATTACACAGAGAATATTGTAAAAATATACAATATTTTAGTTAAAAAGAAAATTTTTAATAATTTTGGAGGGTACTTTGAGATTTCTTGGATATTTCAGCATATACGAGTACAAATTAATCGATTTATTTTAACACACAGTAAAAAAAACACACACAAATTACGAAAAAAAAAATACCGGAAAAATAAAATAAAAACAAAAAAATCAATTTACCTGTTAATATATTTTCAATGGGGCCAGCTTTCTGTCAGCATTTCGGGTTGAAAACAACAATTTGTGAAGGAATGCGATCGCATGCGTTCACTTTGGGTACACTACCGCCGAAACGTAGATACGTGTTAACATGCGTAAGTACCAGCCGGGACTGGCTCGCCTCGCCCCGGTCGATATCCCCCCCACATCCCCTGCCAACAGGTTAGTATGCGTGCGCAAAATACTGTGCGACTGTAGTACGTTAGTGCATACCCTGCATTTGTAAATGACCTAATATCAACTTAATACTGGATTTATTGTATATGTTTTTTTTGTTTTTCTTTGTTTAGACTGTAACTTTGAGGTTTTTGTTGCCTGATATAGCGAGTACTACACAGGGAACCTAGTGTTAGGACACGCACCACCACCATCAAACACCGCCCAAATGAAAGTTATTATTTTCTCTGAGCGCAAATCGAACCTACAATCGTCGCGTTTGTGTTTATATATTTATCATATGTACATTCTACATTAGTAAAACTTATTATAACACCAAAAAACCGGACAAGCGCGAGTCAAAAATTTGGAGGTCTTGAGCTTTTTCTGAAATTCACGCTTAGCTTAACTAGAGCCCTTTTGTCTGATATTTGGACTAGCGGCTTTAATACCAAATTTTGTCCTCTTTTTAAAGCTATTATATTTTAGGATTTAACCATAAATGTATAATTTTCGGATTTTTTCTTGAACAAGTACTACCTACCTGTAGATACTAACTGCCAAATTTCATAATTCTAAGTCAACCGGAAATATCCTATAAATTTTGATTCCCTTGATAATGTCGAAAAACGGTTTTGTTTGCGATATAAGCGGCCATATCTTTTTTTTATTGTAAATGTAGATTTTTTTTAAGGAAATCATGGAGCCGTGAATATGAGTATATGGTTTGAATTTCAATTCGATATCTAAGCGTTCCTAAGATACCGGCTCTAGACAGGAAAAGGCGATAGACAGACAGACAGACAGACAACAACGTAATCTCATAAGGGTTCCTTTTTTCTTTAAAAGTTACGGAACCCTAAAAATTTAAATTATTTATTATTATTTTTTAGCTTTACGCTACAACGGAATACGTCCCACATATAGCAAAATTCTTTATTTTCCGTTGAATTTTCGCATGTTGAGTGGCGGATCTTAACGCCGCGCTTTTGCTTTGCTACTAGAGTGAAGAAATGAAAATTTTAATACATAATAACTAATTCCCGCGAGTGTCAATTGAACCCACAACCGTCGCGTTTCAGTAACACACTTGTGTTCCAGTGCCACGACGGCCTCTTGGTTATTGGCTAACAAAATTTTAAGAGAACATATAAAATGTGCAATTATTTACTTAATTTGGCGTTCGCCATTGTAATATTGGTATTTATTAGTTCAATGACCCCATGACGTAACTTAAACTGACTAAAATGGTGAAAAACAAAAAGAATTGTGTCTTTTGGCACAAATACAAGCAATCTTTTACGCTCAAGAATCAAGATTAATTACAAAATTGACTATTTATTTCTGAATTAATTGTTTTACGATTTTAGTTTTTTTTAGCTTCACGCTGTATCCCTTATATAGCAGGGTAGGTAAGAGAAAAAAGGTTAGACACTCCTTGCCACATTTTCTGCCCAAATTTCAAGACTTGGATGTTGAGTGCTGGAACTCCATGTCGCGTTTTTTTTGTTTAATCTGGTAAAGAAAACGAGCAAGGCGTAGATATAAATATGTTATTTTTTATGTACTACACTCCCTCCTCTCCTCTCTCCTTCTGTGTGTATTCCTCTGCCTCCCCCCCCATATGTGAGGTACAGTAGCAGCAGCAGCAGCAGCAGTAGCAGCAGCAGAAGCAGCAGTAGCGGTAGCAGTAGCAGTAGCAGTAGCAGTAGTAGCAGTAGCAGTTACTACTTTACTGTAGTACTTTACTGTAGTAGTAGTAGAATAAATCAAAATTCTTACTCAAAAAAGCAAATTAATTCTTAGTCTAAAGCAGAAAATATTTTCAATTATTAAAATCAAGAAAAACACGGTGGAAATGAAATGTTTTAGTTATCAAGAAGAATAATACGAGCTCATTTTTTAAAGAGTGTTAGAATATACATATAAGGGTTGCAACGCTTTGTAACGTCGAAATTAGGTTATTAAGATTTTACCCCCAAATTTATTTTAGTCGATTTATAAGACAAGAAAAATATATTACTGGAGTTCTTTAGGCATGTTGAGATATTAGTAAGAAAAGAATGGCAGAAAAGATTTTTGAAGTAAGGGTTAGTGGTAAGAGAGGCAGAGGGAGACTCGTTTGACCTTCAAGAATATATATTGGGTATATACTGGTGGCCTCTGACTTCTTTTCACGTGAGACCTCACGTGAAAAGAGGGCCACCCGTAGGACATGTATGAAAAGGTTGATGGCAGTGGACGAGGTGAAAGAAGTATGCAGATCATAGCATTTAGCGCCCTGTTTTCCCTGGCTGCCGCTAGACTTTACTTCTACTTAGAAAGTAAAAATAAAATAATTTAAAAGATAATTAGCTAGGTATTAAAAAAAATGACCTATATCCTGCAAATAAAAACAATGACATTTTTTAAAAAAGCACATATTTTTTCAAAAATAAATAAAAATTTAAAAGTTCACGCAATTTGAAACTGAACGAAACAATATTTTGTAGCGATTACCGTAATTAGGATGATTGCTGTTTTAACAGGACATTTTTGTTTGATCAATAAACCTTCGTTATTGCTGTCTTCATACTATAATTCGAGCTTATACGGCAAAGAGAATTATTTTTTAGGTTCACATTATATCCCGCATGTATCAGGGTAGTCAGAGGGAACCTAGTGTAAAGACACATTCTCCACTTTCCGCTGAATTTTCGGAATATTGCGTGTTGGAGCGCGGAACTTAACTCCGCGCTTTGTCTCGTCACCAGAGCCTCTGCCTACCATGTTATATCTAAAATGTAGCATGAAGCAAAAAAAACACTTCAAATTATCATAATTTAAATGTGTTGCATTGCTCTCTTCCAAGAGTTTCCTCTTGACTCATACAGATCCAGATCAAATGGAATCATTTCCTCGAATTAAATACATGACCTATATACAGAACAGAGCATTATTAAACCATATTACATTCACACCACTGCCACTTCGTCTACAGTAACTATATATTAAAGTCTTGTTTGAGTAGTGCCTGACTGTAAATGTGATAGTTGTAGGTTCGATTCTCACTCGTGGAAATGAATTATTATTTCTAAATATTTTCATTTCTTCGCTCTGTTAACACGGCAAAAAGGGTGGCGGTGAGTTCTACTAACCAACACGCAATGCCTCAAAACGAAGTGTCTTAACACTAGATTCTCTTTGCCTACACAGCTATATACTATGCACAGCTGAAGCTAAAGAAAAAGAATTCGACAAAAATATATTATTTTCATTTTCTCGTTCTAGTAACAAGACATAGTGCGGCGTTAAGATCCGCTAATGAAAATGCAATATATTAAAAATTAGAAGAATGGTGCTAAAACGTGCAGTGCTCTTGTATTTTCCTGTAATACTAATAGTTATAAATACTTTAAAACCGTCCATGTACTCGTGGTCACGTATGTCGCATTAAAGACCTTGCGAGCTCTATCCATGTGGATATTGTGATAAAAGCTTGCTAAATATCGCACTCAGAGATGACGATTAAACTAATTAATATATATTTTTTTTATTTTCCTTTTTTTTAACTTCACGCTGTATCTCGCACATAGAGCAAGATAGACAGGAACCTAGTGACAATATACTTATTCCAATTAAAACACTTCAGTCCCCTTTTTCCACCGAGTCAAATGTTGCGTGGTGTCCGGTGTAACTAAACGCCGCCCTTTGTCTTATTACTAGCGCGAGGACATGCAAATATATTTCATTTCCTGGAGTGGAAATCGAATCCACAACTTGTCGCGTTTACAATGGCACGCCAGTGGCGTAGCGAGCTTAACTTGCGCCCGGGGCAAAATATTTTTTTAGCGCCCCCCAGGTGAAAACCTTATAATTTCATTTGTAAAATATATTAGCAAATTAATAATTAGAGGAAATATTTACTTAAATTTATATTTCCATTTCTTCGCTCTGGTGTCTAGGCAAAAGCGCGGCGTTGAGTTCCTCCGCTCAAAATGTAATGCCTCAAAAATTCAGCAGAAAGTGGGGATCGGAGTGTCTTAACACTAGATTCCTTCTGCCTAATCTGATACAGCGTGTTAATTAATATTCTAACATTCTGATATTTAATTTAATTTTTAATTAATTAACAAAGTTTTAATTTATTTATTTAAAGTTTTACTTGACTTTAAATTACACAAAAAATGTAGTTGAGAAAACAAGGCTACATTTTGAAATGTACAATGTCATATTTTTTATTTTACATATTTATAAAGAAATATTTAAAATAAACGCAGTTTTAAAAGAATAAAATTTAAAATATTTATTATCTTTAAAAACATACATATATGATAATAACATGAATATTTATTATAATACAATAATAATACTACTTAGGTCGGTACTAAGTATAAATTTTCCTAGCTTTTGCAACAAGCAAATTTATCAATAATATCATTAAAGTTAATAATTTCAAATTTTTCTTTTTACACTTAAAAATGCTAGGTCACTTATGCGATCTTGTCCCATCGTTGATCGTAGATATGTCAAAATTATTTTTAATTTGCTGAATGAACGTTCGCAGTTAGCAATTGATACTGAGATAGTCAGAAGTACTTGAAGTGCCACTCTCATATTTGGAAAAACATCTTCTCCTTACGAGATTGTAAAAGTAAGCAAATCTAATGGGGTTTTTGGTTCACTTTCTTTTCTACTGCGGAGTAACATTTTGCAGTCACATATAAAGAGTTCTATTTCATATATAAAGAGTTCTATTCCATTGAAATCCGTATTGTAAAATTCACCCATATTTTTACAACTTTTTCAAGGTCGTTATCAACATTATCCTTGTTTAATAAATTTTCAACGTCTAGTAGAAATCCAAATTTGAAATTAAGGTCACTTAATAACATAATCCTTGTTGAATGCGATCAAGAACGCTTTTCATAATACAAGAAACTTAACTTTC